>JAQQST010000022.1:2673824-2697823 GCA_028646485.1 Cryptoprocta ferox | reverse complement strand
TCCCTAAAGATCTGTGAGCTCTTCGTTGTTGCAGAATGACAGATTCTAACTGCTGCAGACCATAAGGAATAATATATATGCATATATATCACCATCAACTCCTTCACCACTACAGTTACTACATAAATACATCATGCATTTCAAAAAATCAAGAACAACAACAACATCATTACTGGATGTCTACATAAGGTGTGGATGTTACAGGGTATGGGGGAAGATGAGGATGTTGGAATACCAACGACCAATTATGCACTTTATCCAAGTGGAGCAAAGTGAGATCCTGGAGGTAAAAGGAATAATGGAAAATGGGTATCCAATATTTCCTGTTTCTGGAGATAGCCCACTAATAACATTGCTTCCTGTGGTGAACTGAAAACATACACAACAATAAGAACAGCAGCAAACACATCCACCCCACTAAAAAGCTCAGCCGACTTTCTAGCTATATATGTACAAAGTATAAATAAATAAATGTATGTACAAGTCAGTACACATATGTATATAAATATGTATACACATATCTTCATTATGGAAGGTAGATTATATTGCAACTTGACAATATTGCTAGTCTGTGGTTGTGATTTCCTCAAGGCAGGAAGCCAGGCAGTGCTGGCCTGTGCAGCCCTTATGTGCAGATATGAGAACTGAGCCACTGGGCAGACTGCTTCCCAGCAGGAAACCAGCACTGGTCTTCAGGTGACGCCTAAGTAAACGTAATTGGATAAAGCTAAAACTTTCTCTCCATTGTAACTAGGATCCACATTTGCATCCACAGTTTATATGCCCACATATCTTCAATCCAACAAGGCCACCAAGACACTACTGCATTCCATCTTCTCAGCAAATGGCCTCTCTCCATGTCCCCTCCACCATGTTCTAAGTAAGACTTGCTCTTGACCCCTGCATAATGATACTGCAACTGCCAGCATCTGGGAATCAACTTCAAGTGTTACTAGGAGACACCTGGGTCCATAGTCACTGTCAGACACACTGATGAAATTTTGGGGTTATCTGGTTATCTGGAGCTATGGCCAAGAAAAAAGTTTTGAAGATCCATTTGGTACAAAAAGGTGATTGTATTACACAAAGGGAAGTGGATTCATGGTCAGGAAGAGGTGCACTGGGGTGGTGACAGGCAAGTCATTATATATCCTCAGCCTGGGCTGGCTCAGGAATAGAGTATGTTTCTAAGGTATCTTTGAAGCAAGCTTTCTAGGACCTTGAGGGGCTTGCTGTTGCTAGGGAAATGCCACTTATTAATATTTAGTAAAAACTCAGTCATGAGGCTTACAGATATATTTCAGGGGACAATCGTTTGGAGTATTCTTGCCAGCATATATCGTGCTGGAGTTGAGATAAAAGATGTCGACGTCTATCAGGATTCTCGAGGTTGGGATAATATTAAGGTAAGATATTACCTGTAGAAAAGTGTCCTCATCAAGGCATCTGAGCTCCTAGAGGGAGATCATTCTGCTGATTTCAAGGACTTGTCAATGTGCCGTAGGCATTAAGGAAATTTTTCATCTGCCTTAGTTTCCCATTTTACCATGGCCACCACACAAAGCCCTTTTCTTTGCTGGGTAGCCAGGAGTATTCAAAGAATATCACCCATATTCTTTCTGGGGAAGGGGAAAGTACCAGCCTGATTTGACCCTCAGTCTGCCCAATGCTCCCTCTTAAGTCAGAAAGAATTTCCAGGAAGAAGAGAAGAAGCATCCTTCCAAGGGGAGTCAATGGGCCATGAGTCCAAGAGCAAATATGCCTCAGCATTTCAAGACTGGTTCCTCTGGTGCTTAGACATTTTCCAGGGTTTGGTACTGAAGATTTCTTCATTTAAGTGAATACTAAAAATGGAAAATTTTGCACATGAAAAAGAAAAAAAGAAAATGGATTCGAATGAAAGAGAACTGGGGAGAGAGGACCGAGGCAACCGTGTACTAGGCTTAGGAGCTGGGGAAGCGGGGCTCAGTCAGGAGCTCAGAAGCACTGTCCACCAGGGCTCATGGATCAGAACCATGCACTGAGGGTTGTTGTTGGGGTTTGGGCCAGGGAACTGGGGATGGCAGGTTATGTGTCCCAAGACACAGATATTTTTCAGTTTGTGAGTAAATCAGTGTTGTTCATAAAGGTAATGCCACATGTCAAAAGCAAACAGTTCATGGATTTCAGGGAAAACATCCACATACACAGAAGTTATGTACCCCAGGAAAAGAACACACGTATATCCACATGGACACCATTAATCACTGCTGCCTCACAGAAACTATTTTTTTTCCTTCTGACCTTTCGTAGGCCTCTTCTTCTGCTTCCTGATAGGATACTGATCCTCAGCAAGGTGAGGGTTCCTCTTGTCCGAGCCCAGATATCATTGAAGGGCATGGAAGATTATTACATAATTTCACAATCAGGGTATGAAAAAAAAACAATGAAGTGCATTTGAATTTGAAGACATGTATGTCTTCCGTATAAACTCTGATGCCATCTTAATCCATGTGACAGCAAGACATAGGTGCTCACTGTAAACTTTTTGTTCCTGGAAAATTAAGTCAATAGGGGTATTTTTCAATTGTTAAATGAAGTTGTCATTTGGGCCCTGCTAGAGCCCACTGAGGGGAGACACCACTCTCGCTATTTCAAAAGTGCAAGTAAGTTCGCTAGCACACGCTAACTCCTGATGTGGGCAATGAATGATGACCAGACTACCTCTTGTCTATCACCTCTATGTGTGTGTGTGTATGTTTCTCTGTGTCTGTGTGTCTGTGTATGTGTATGTCTAGGTGTGTGTCCCTGTATCCCAGGGAGCTGTGTGTATGTGTGTGTGTGTGTGTGTGTGTGTTTGCCTATGTCTGTGTGTCTGAATGTCTAGGTGAGTGTCGGTGTATCCCAGAGAGCTGCCAGATGGTGAGAATATGAGGAAGAATCACAGTTGAGTGACACCAGTAGAAAACATTCAGGTGTGCACCATTGGTCTTTGCAGGGTCTCCTGCACAGGACATAAGGTCAAGTGTGGTTGTGAAACATGGGGCAGAGTGAGGCTCCAATCCATTTGAATAAATGTTGAATGGTAGATTAACACCATGACGTGTTTGTGTGTGTGCCGGCTTGTGTGATGTTCTCTGTGTAAGGGTTTGCAGTGAGTCCCTGTATACATGCATCTGTGTGTAAGTGTTTGACTTCTGTGCCTGAAGATTGGAATTCCTTGGGAGGGATGGACCTTTTACGAAGGTCTAGGTCATGTTTGTGACTGCATGTGAGAATGCCAAGATCCACATAAGCAAGAGAGGAGTTCAGGAGAACAAGAAAGAAACAGACAGAACGACCAACCGGAGAATCATGTTTTTCGTCGGCTAACGAGGAAGGTGGAGGCAATGGAGAGGCCAGCAGAGGCCAGACAAGTCCAAGAATCAGTGTTGGGGGATGTCTGTGACAGTCATCCCACAGTTCAACTTATGGGATGTCCTCAGACATATTCAGTGCACAAGTCACAAAGGGAGGGAGTTCTCGGTATTCATTACCCTGTGCTCTACACACATCGACGAATGCAGAGGTCTCTGGTAGAGGAGAAAAGAAGAGAAACGTTCAAGACCAACCAAGTTTGAGGTAGTGTCGACAGGCTCTCTGAAAAGAGTGCAGCAGTGGGACCAGAGGGAGCGTGGGTGGTGGGTAAGACGCATGATGATCCGGTTGAGGCGAGGTGAAAGTGCTCAAGTACAAAGTGCTGTGGAAAGAGCCCACTACACCCTCATGCTTATCCACACACATCTGCCAGGCTTCTGTTTCCCATTCCGTCACGCCGGCCTCCCCGCTCTCCTTCACTGACACAAACACACACATAGACACACACACCCTCCAGCAGAAGTCACAGTACAATAGTCTTTTGTGAACTCTGTTTCTGTTGTTACCCTGGAGTAAGAATGGGTTACCAATATTGCAAATGGACATGAGGGAGGGCACGGTCGAGGGGACTGTTAAAGGCCAGGAACAGGCGACTCACTTCCTTGTGCTCTCTGCCCTATCATCCCCTGGCATGGTGTGTCTGGAGCTGGTAGTCCTCTGTGGACACATGCACAACGCTGTGCCAAGACGCCTGACAGTGATGTCCACCATTGTAAACACCACAAAGAGGCACTCATTGTTCTGAACATCACCCCAGGCAGCCTGTGTGTCCCCTTTGCCGGGGGTACATGGCACAGGCCGCTTCAACCCCACTGGCACCTACCAACTTCTGTGCCCTTAGCTTTCTGTGCAGAAGCCTTCTTGTGACCAGACTGAGCACTTACGACAAGGCTCCCTGGGAAGAGTTGTGCACTGGAGGTGCTCCTCCCTGAGTGCGCAGCAGTCGTCAGACATGCCTCTGCCTAGGGATGGGGCCAAAGATCCACTGTGCTATCAGTGCAGTAGAGTCGGGTCCGAGTTTTCCCTAGGAGGCCCTCCTCCCCCTCCTACTAACATGGCTCTCAGGGAAGCAGGTCTAGGGGTGAGGCAGCAATACTAACCTCCCTGCCCCCGCGCCACCCCAGCACTAGAGGCTCCCCAGCAACGTCTCCCCAGGGGAAGATCCTTCCCTACAGGGGCTCTTCCCCAGAGGAGGTTTGGCCATTGTAAATCCGTGGAGGTTTGGTCGCCTTAACGTTTCTGTGAATATAGTCTGCTGCGTGTCAGGTTGGGGATGTGAGGATCTGGATGAGCCAGCCTGGCCTTTCCAGGGCAGATCCTGGCTCCATAATAGGTGTGAAGGGCAAAGACAGGGTGGAACAAGGTGTACTTTATGTCACACGTGGCACTGAAATCCACAGAAAGTGGCAGTGGAGTTCCAGGTCAGAAGGCCAAGTTCCACCAGGGATTCCAACACAAAATAACCACAAGAGGCATGGTTGTGAGATACCATCAGCAAATAGCTGCAGGGCAGGAAGAAAATGTATTCGGTCTAGTCCTCGAACTCAAGATGGACCTGGAAATGGTGGAGGTGGACATGCTTGATGTCCTGTGTGTGTCCACCAGACATGCAGAAACCTGAGCCCCCGTGAGCCATGAGCAGCCTGTGGGGAGGGCAGAACCTTATGGAGGAGGACAGTTGTCAGCAATGCCAGGGAGCTGCCCACACTGGTCTGTGATCCTTGCAAATTCATGCCCAACATTCGAAGACTCCGTGACATCCAGAAGATGAGATTCACCTTCAGATGCCTTCAAAGATCAGATATCAATTGACATGTGCTTCATTTTGTGTCCCATGTGAGACGATTAGGGGGACACTGAGGCCTCTGTGCGTGGATGGGTGTTTGGTGAGGTGACGTGGCAGGAGATGAGATGTATTTCTGAAATCGGGAGGGGACCAGCCTCCTGGCGTGAGATTTCACATTCTGTTCCACCATATATCAGCGGCTGGAGGAACTGTAGCTTCACAGTCATGGCTGCAAGATCCCGGGAGTCTCAGGCCAGAACTCCTACCTCTGGACTGACGTCCTTGCTAAGCACTATGTCCTTAGGCTTTTTGGCAAGCAGTCACTGCATGTATGGACAACAGCTGTGGAAGGTTTGAGACTGATCTGTGCTCCAATCACTTGTCACATAGTCATCTCCCTGAAGAATATTAGGGTGTCCCCTCCAAGTCCCATCAAGTGGTACCTGAATTAAGAACAGGAGGCCTAAGGATGCAGGGACCACAACTTCAATCTTGACTCCTTCATCTGGTTTCCAGATGAAAGTTTTGCCACCTCCAGCAGGATTGCTGAGGTGGGGCTCTGCAACATGCACTAGAGGTGACCTTGCTGTGTTCTCCACCTAATTGGGAGAGGATTCTGATGCCTGCCTTGTTTCCCTTGCCATATTAACATAGGCAATTAGTGGCCCAATGTCCTGCAGTATTTCAATATGATGAGGACATAAGGGGAGGGGACTGAGATGGACATGGGTGAAGAACAAAGACTTTGGGCACTGAACTCTGTCCTGCAGGGCCCTGGCACAGTTGTTTTGCACATGTTGAAAATGAGCATCAGAGGAGACCAAGGGCTTACACCAGATCCAGAGTGCTTCAGCCTGACACAGGGATTCTACAGAAGGGCAGAGTCAAGAGAGGTTCTGTCCACATTGGGAGGCTGTTTGAGGGCTGTGGTCAAAGCCCCATGAATTAGCAAATTTAGACAACCATGCTGGCTGCTTCACCTGTGAGAATTGTCATTCCATGACCACAAACCCCACACTCAGGGCAGTAACCACCCCCTTCTATTTTGGCTGGCGTGTGTGATGGCATCTGTCACCCTAGCCACGGCTTACTACACGGTCACTCACTTTTCTGTTTGGAAACACTGCAGCACCCATTAGTGTGACTGAACAGAAGATACTCATTGGTCACGTGTGTGTGTATGAGAGTGTGGCCGCGTGTGTGTCTGTGAGTTGGTGTGTAAATGTGTGTGTCCTTCTATCTCAGGGAGCTGCCAAATGTTGAGGAGAGTGGGAAGAAGCCTCACTCTTTGGTGACAACAAGGGAAAATATTCAAATGTGCACCACTGGTCAAGAAGATTCTCCGGTGTAGGAAATAAGCACAAGTGTGGTGGTGAAATGTGGGGCAGAAGAAGGCTCCCACATGTGAACAAATAATGAACTGGGTGTAAACTCCAGGATGTTTGTATTGCATGTGTACTCTCTGTGCGTGCGGTTGTATGTGGAAGGGATTTGACTACATCCAGCAGCATGTAGGAGTTTGAGTTCTGTGCCTGCAGGTTGGAATTCCATGCAATGGCTGGACCTATGACTTTGAACAAAGGGCTGGGTCATTCTGTGTGGCTGCATGTTGGATGGCATGTTCTAACCAATTGGGTGTGGAATGGGGGAGACCTGGGAAAGGAATTCAGAGAACGGCCAGCTTCCTGGGTTTCATGTCACTCCTGGGAAAACGAGGATGCTCAGGAAAGGCAGAGGCCAGGAATGCCCAGAGATGCCCAAACTCTGAATGGAGGATGACCATGACTGTCCTCTGGGTATTCTCCATGGCGATGACCTCTCAGACATATTCACTGATATTGATGAGGGAGGGAGTTCTCAGTGTCCATTCCCTGGTGCTCTACACACATCTCTAAGGGGAGAGGCTTCGGTAGAGGAAAACAGCAACAAAAAAAGGTTCAAGACCTGCCACGCTTGAAGGAGGGCTCTATGAAGGGAGCACAGGAGTGGGAAAATTAGGAGAGTTGGGGGGGTGGTTATGACACTTGAGGCTGTGGTTCAGGCAGGCGTGAATCTGCCTGAGGACAACGTGCTGTGGATGGAGCCCACTACACCCCCAAAATTGTCTGCACACCGCCCAGGTCTTCTGTTTCCCATTCCCTCCAGCTGGCCTCCACATGCTTATTCACACACACACACACACACACACACACACACACACACACACACACACACACACACACATAGAAACTCCATCAGAAGTCTTAGTCCTGATAGCCATTTGTGAACTCTGTTTCTGTAATAACCTCAGAGTAAGAATGGTTTACCCATCTTCCAAACAGGAGAAGGGAAACACGGGGGAGCTATTAAAAGCCAGGAACAGTCACCCACTTCCATGTGCCCTTTGGCCTCTCCTCATCTGGCAATGAGGTGTCTAAAGCTGGTATTCTTCTGGGGGTGAAATCATAAGCACTTTGCTCAAGAAATCCTATTAGTGAAGTTCCCATTCTCACACCACTATCAGGTACTCATTGACTCAGCATCGTACGAGGCAACCTGTGCCCTCTGGTTTTCTGAGGGGTTTGGCACAGGTGGCTTCAGCCACAGAGGCACCCACCTACGTCTGTGGCCTTAGCTTTCTCTGCACAGGACTTCCTGTGAAAAGACAGAGCACCTGTGACAAGCCTCCCAGGCAAGAGTTGAGCACTGGAGGTGCTCCTTTCTAAGTGCACAGCAGTCGTCAGAGATACCCCTGCCTAGAGTGGGTCCAAAGACCCACTGTGCTAGTAGGGCAGTAGACAAAGTTCAGAGTTTTCCCTAGGAGGCTTCCCTCCACCTCCCACTTACATGACTCTCAGGACAGCAGGTCTAACAGTGAGACTGCCATACTAACCTCCCTGCTCCCCACACCACCCCCGTGGTCGAGGCTCCCCATGGAAGATCTCCCCAAGGAAAGAGTCTTCCCTACAGCAGCTGTTTCCCAGAGGAGATTTTGGCAGACCAAATACTTGGACGATTTGTCTCCTTCACATTGTTTTGCATATGATCTGCTCGTTGTCAGGTTGGGGATCCAACTGAGATCCCTCCATGACTAGGGTGAAGGACACAGACATGGTGCAGAAGCCGGCATGCCCTAGACAAGGGCATTTCTCTGTTACTGATACTGCTGTCACCACTGCGATATTTGGAGTGTGAACCCAGAGCGCTCCCAGCTGGCATCTTATTCACAGGCCACAGCTCTATCTGAAGGGCCTCTAGGGCCTCCAGCGGTGTCAGAGCAACATGGAGCCCTGACACTAACTCCACCTTTTCCTCCTGCTTCCGCTACTCCTGTGGTCCTTCCAAAAATTGGGCCTCCTGCCCTTTCTGCTTCTGTTCCTCATTTTCCTCTTCCTTCTGCTCATGTTCCTCCCCTCCCGATCCTCTTGGTAAACCCCCTACTGCCCCTTCTTCTACCTCTTCTAAACCTGCTACAATTCCTCCTCCTGCTGCTATTCTATTCTTGTTCTTCCTGCAATGGCTCCAGTTCCTTCCCCTCCTGCTCTTCCGTTCCAGACTTCTCCTTCAGCTCCTCCCTCACCTCCTCCTCCTTGTCCTCTTCCTTTTAGTTCTCTTCCTCTTCCCCTTCTTCCTTCTCTTCCTCCTCTTCCTCCTTCTTCTCATTCTTATCTTTTGCTATCCTCCCTCACCCTCTTCCCCTCCTCTTCTTCCTCTGCTGCCACCACCTCTATGGCTGCAAAGACATCAACACCACCTGTACATCCTGGTGATCCTGCTCCTCCTCTTTCTCTCAGGCCAAATCCTCCTCCTCCCACACTCTACTTCCTCCTATTTTGGCTCCTTCTTCTCCTTAACTCACCCTACTGAACTGTTTCTCTTGCTCCTCCTGCCCCCTCTCCTCCATCTCAAGCTCTTCCCCCTACTTCTGCTCTGATGTTCCTGATCTTCCTACTTCTTCTCCTCCCTGTCCCATGGGACCTCAACTTCCTCATTGTCATTCTCTTGGACCTCGTCCTCCTCCTCCTGCTTCCTCTGCTCATCTTCCTCATAACCAGACACATCTACATGTGGGTCGCCTCCTCAGTCTCCTCGACGACCAGGCCCAACAGCTCATCCTCCGCCACTATGTCCTCCACCAGCAGCACCAAATTCTCCCCAGGGCTGGACACCTCTGTCTCAGGTGGGGACTTGCCTGGCCCCAAAGTTTGTTAGGGTGTGGCCTGCAAAACTTCCGACTGGGATTCTTCCGCCCTCTCTTGAGGCCCAGTGACTGGGCAGGCCCTGGTCTCTTGATTGTCCCCTTCCAGGATGAAGGCAGCACAGGTGGCTGGGCCTCCCCTCTGTTTCTGATACACAATGAGCTCCACATTGGCCCTGGTCCCACACCCAAGCTCCGCCAGCTAAATAGGGAGATGTATGAGCTAAAAGCAGTGGCCTCGCTCAACTGACCCAGTTATCAAGGGAGAGGCTATAAGTGAAAGCATGGCCCTTCCACACCAGACCTGGCTCCAAAAGGAGAGGTGGGAGGTGAAAGTGCAGTCCCTCCTCTCCAAACCGGCCAATGAGGGAAGAGGCTGTATGTGAAAGTGTAGACCTCCCTAACCAGACCTAGATCAGAGGAGAGAGGCTGGAGGTGAAAGCATGGCCCTCTCGTCTCACACCTGTCTATGAAGGGAGAATCTGGGGCTGAAAGCACGCCCTTCCCTCCCCAGACCCTGCTACAAATGCAGAGATGGGGGTGAAGGCTGCAGCCCTTCCTAATTGAACCTTGCTATGACTAGGAGTTTGGAGGTGAAAGCTAGGCTCTCCTTCACCAGACTTGGCTATGAATGGAGAGATGGGAGGTGAAATTCACAGTGTTTCCTCACCAGACCCTGATACACAGGGAGGCGGGAAGTGAACGCACAGACCTCCCTCACCAGACCAGGATCTGAATGGAGAGTCTGGAGGATAAAGCAATGCCTCCCTCATCAGTTGCAGCCAGTGGAGTCCTGGGGCTAAACATTTAGGAGCAGGAGGAAGAGGAGGAGGAGGAGGAGGAGGAGGAGAAAAATGAAGAGAAGGCAGCAGCAGGAGGAGATGGAGCAGAAGAGGAGACACTGGAGGTGGCTGGAGCGCTGGGAAACGTGGCCCAGCAGGCAGCAGAGCAGCACCCCAGGAACCTGTGCAGCGTCCACCACAGACCAGGACCCGTGGACGGAGCTGGAGCCTGGGTTGGGCAGGGCCTGGGTTCAAAGGTAGAGTCAGGACACTGGGGCCTGGTGGGTGGGAGGGGTGTTGGGTACTCATAGCTATCCCTGCATGTCTCAGCCAATAGAGGACCTGCAGTTTGCTCTCAAATATTCGTGCATCAAAACATGAAGCCATTATCCCCAGGCTAGGACTAGTGGAATATAAAGCACCCTTCACTCAGAGCAGATATGATAAGTTAATTATTAGTTGTGCAATTGGGGAAACAGAGAGGCCACACACCTACCTCTGATATTCATAGCCTCTGTAATTCTCAACATGTTCCGTGCACAGACAATTTCGAACACACACTCCACTGTTGTAATGTCAGCATGGCCCCACCCTATGCTACATAGGAAGAAGATATGAACACACTCCAGGTGGGTTACAATGTGTCTCCACAAACCCACCACCCAGCCTCTCTCTCACACTCTCTCTCTCTCTTTCTGTCTCTCTCTCTTTCTATTTCTCTCTCTCTCTCTCTCTAACTCTCTCTCTCTCTAGGTATCTTCCTCTCTGCCTCTTTCTTTCCTCTGTCTTCTTCTGTGTGCCTTTTGGTCTCTCTCTGTGTCTCTGTGATTTTTTGATCATTTTCCCTTCTCTTCCATCCAAAAATCATCCCTCCATCTCTCTTCGTATCCACATTTTCCTCCATTTCCGCAGTAAGAGAGCAACTGGGTTCCTGTGGGTCGTGCAGTTCCTACTGGAGTAAAAATGCTGTTCATACCCCAGGACTTCATGGGAAAACAGAGAGAAGCACATGCATAAGAAGGAACCAGAGCACATCTAGACATCATAAGAGTGAATGCCTGCACTACACACTACAAGCAGCACCCGTGAAGAGTCACTCCTTGCCCCTTGCTCTAAAGGGAGAAGACAGCGTGGGAGGTGCTGAATCCCAAGGGATTTCAAAGTGTTGAGTGGGTCCTAGGAACATGCAGCAGCTGAGGAGTCTCAGAGCCTAGTAGTTCCTGCTGTCTCTGCACATGCTATGTTCAAGTTCCTTGCTCTTAGCACGGGAGGTTGGTATTGCTGGTGACCCTCTTTCTGTATCTTCTGAAACCAAATTCCTTGGGGCACCTGGGTACTCTGTGGGTCAAATGTCCACCATTAGCTCAAGTCATGATATCACAATTCATAAGTTCAAGCTCCACGTCAGACTCTGTGCTGACAGCTCAAGGCTTAGAAACGGCCTCTGATTCTGTGTGTCCCTCTCTCGGCTCCTCCCCTGCTCGAATTTCTTTCTCTCTCTCACAAAAATAAGTGCTATGAAAATGTTAAATGAAGTGAAGCCTCCTTGACCCACTGCATATAGAGAATCTCCCCCAGTAATTAGTCACGACCAGTTTCTAAGACAATGACGTGCTCAACTACATGATCAACGTGGAGTTCAGACATGGGAGGTAGCCTGATCAACGAGGATCTCATTCACAGGAGATAAGGAGAAGTGAGGCGGTAAAACATGGGGCAGAGTGAGGCTCCAAGACACCAGGACAAATGATATGCGGTAGATAAACATGAGGTGCTTATGTATGATTTTTCCTTGTGTGCTATTGTTGTTCGTGTGAGGTTTGGGGTGAATCCTGAATACATCCAACTGGATGTAGGTATTTGAGTTCTGTGCTGTCCCATTAAGAATTGTTCAGGTTCAACCCTGCACCATCCACCACCCAAACACACAGTAGCCTCTTACCACGCTGGCTAAGGACATACTCAATTACAATGAGATCATTCCAGAGGTAGGAGTTCATGCCAAAGAATAGCAGGACCTTGTCGAATTCTGTTGGAGACCTTTATTCCTCCAAATGCCTGGGTACATAGGGGAGAATGGTGAAATCTCAGCCCAGGAGAACTGCTCCCTCCTAATTTCTTGAATACATAACTTCTAATTACTCTCGTCCCCACCAACCCACCGACACAACCTCCGTCTCCTTGGTAAGTGCTTCCAGTCACAGAGGATGGGAGGAGGAGTGGAGGGGAAGACCTATGAGGAGAGACGGAGAGCCATGGGGAGTTTGGACGGAGAAAAAGTGATGGGGAAGAGAGGAGGAGACCGAGGGAGGTAACGTGTGAGGGGGCTAGAGTTCAAAGAAGACCATGGGGACAAGGATGGCAGTGATTGAGAGGAGAAGAGGAATACAAGGAGAGATGGAAGGAATGTGGGAGGGAGGGCCAAGGGGAAGACAAGGGAAGGTGGAGTGTTCAAGAGTGAGGGAGGAAGGACAGAAAGTGCAGAAGAGAGATAGAGAAGTGGGCTGACAGTAATGGAGGGGGAATAACTGGTGGTTAATGTCAACATAGAGGAGTGCTGTACAGGGCACAGAACATGGCATGAAAGGCAACATTTCCTGGGTGGATTTCAAGGGTAAGCCCGAACAACTCCCTGAAGCCAAAGACAGTACTATCGAGGTCCTACACAATGAGGAAGAGAGGCAGAGACGGGAACAATGCACGTGACCAGATCCTCCTGGTCTGTGGGAAGCCTGGTACTTTCCACCACCATACAGGAAATAGGACTGCCAGAAACAGACCTGAGGGGAGGGCGCAGTAGGAAGTGTAGGAAAAAAATCAGGTAATCAAGCTTGGTCCATTCCAGGAAAATCATGAAGCTGTACAGCCACGAAGCTCAATATTTTCCCAGCAGAATCAACCATATTCAGGCACGTGGCCAGGAAATGTGCTCAACATTGTCGGCTCATGGTCCCTGGCAAGACACAACTGACTCAGGACACAGAACGGATCCACAGTGAGCAGAAGAGGCAACATCTCCATCGTATCCCAGGAGACAGGAACGTGACTGGCCAGTAATTTGAAAGGAACCTATGGTAGCAGAAAGGTTATATTCCATCACAATGATGGAGGGAAACCTCACCCGATGGGAGAGAATGGGCTGGAACCTAGGCAAAGGAGAGATCCTCATGCTGAAATGAAAGACGCTGACTCAAACTCCTCTTCGCACAAAAAGGCATCTCCATCATCAGAAGGGCTGGATAGTTGTAAGCAGGTAGCTTCTTCCTTAAGTCTGGACTGCCTGTGTAATTTGAAAGGCTAAAGCAGGTTACTAGCCAAATGGTTATGTGACTCGGTTCAACCAACTGAATCCACCTCATTCTTCAAATGAGGTTTGCCTGTTGTAACGAATACACGGGAGTAGGCTCTTTGGGCACCTCTCCAACTAGCACATATGTGGGAACCATGGTGTCCCTGAGGCTACAGTGTTCATGTAAGAGGTAGAGGGGCTAACCCTTAAGATGGTGCCTTGAGCATCAGTGTAGAAGAACACTGGTCTGTCTGAAAGAATTTGACCTGACAGAAGCACCGTGGATATGACCTGTGCTTGATGGATTGTTGCACCGTGGATATGACCTGTGCTTCATGGATTGTTGAAGAACCCAAAGGATTCAAAGGCATCCAGCCAAGTAGAGTCGAGTATTGGTTCCCACAGAAGGTGCAGTGGGGAAGAGTGGGGTGCTGGTTGTGATGACGTATCATGCTGGGAGAATGACTTTTGGAGATCTAAATGGAGATAGCATTGCATAGGAAATCTTCACCAGGAAGCTAGGAAAGAAACGTGGGAGTAAGTGAAAGGTCGCACCTTCCTTCCTAGATCCAGCCAGTGCAGGCCTGAGACAAGTGCTTTCAACACTCCACACTACTGGAGGGCCCACAGGCTCAGGGGAGGCATGAACACAGGCTCTGTATCCAGGAAGCCATCGCCATTGCTATCACTGTGGTGATGCTGCTGCAGAGGGCTTGGTACTGAACAGGCTGGGGATGACGTGCGTGGTCGGAAAGGAAATTCTAGCTTTATTGCATAAGCACGACAGCAAATGCCACTTGTTGGGTGTGGGCTGGGGGTGGGATGAAAAAGAAAGAAAAGAAAAAAAAAAAACCCACAATGACTTCTTCAGAGCACTTCCAGACCAGTGGGGCAGAGGCTAAAAGGAGAAAACGGATCCTGCCCTAGAGTCCTGGCGTCATCTCAGTCTGGGGTTCAGGGGAAAGCGGCCCTCCCTTGCGGATCCAGCTGTGTCCGGCCTGCACAGACGGGGAACTGGCAGGAGGCAGACTGCACAGCCACCCTGGAGTCCGGTACCTCTTCACCCTTAGGGTGCACTAGGGCACACAGTGCTGGCGGGATCTGCAAACACTCGACCTACACGTGTTCAGCCCTCCAGGTGGAAGCGTTCCTGGGAGGTGGGGCTGGGTCGCGGGGAGGTGGCAGTAGGAGAGGGACTGACTTCCTCTGCCCTATGGAGGTCGCCAGGGTACCATGGCGCCTCCTCCTGGCGGAGGGAGGTGGGGGATCCGGGACCAAGGCCCAGCAGGGGGAGGAGCCATCGATGTCCTTGCTGCGCAGGACCTGCAGGGAGAGCTGGTGCTCGAGGCTGCCGGAGGACGCGCCAGAGCGCCGCGTCGGAGCTCGAGAACTCCGCACAGCAGGGCAGGAAAAGCGTGAAGGCGTCGACCAGCGCCTTGGCGCTGTCAGCTCGCGGCAGCTGCGACCCCCCCAGTGCATCTCTCTCTTCCCCAGTGCCTCCAGTTCGGCCCCGCCTCTGGCATGGAAGCCACCCCCCAGGGCCGAGGGGCGCCCTCGCCACCGACTACTCACGCTGCGCCTCACTGGACGCCGCTCAGGGTCGCCCATGTCCCCAGGGTCTCGCCGCCACCACCGCTGCCACAGGTCGGTGATGAATTTCTACCGTGAAGCCAAAGCAGGCAGGCTCTGAGTGTTACCTTCCGTTGCTAGAAAGCCCTGTCCTTTGTGAGTCATAGTGTCACATATCTCATCGCTCTAGGCTACCCAAAGCTGCCTTAGTGGTGGCCGTGTTGAAGATGATGCCCTTGACTAACAGACCGGCACACAGTCTTACAGGAGGTAGCGCGGGATTCTTCGAAGGTTCAAAAGGGTTGTCCTAGCGATGGATGAACTGGTGGTTCAGCCTCCATTAACTCTAACAGGAAAGGATATTCTGTGGTGGAAACTATACAGAACTTGACATCAGAGATGAGTGTGAGAGGCTTACAGGTACATAAATGGCTGGTGATGCAATGCCCTGAGACCCAAATTGAAATAATTACAGTACTCTTACATAGAATGCCATATAGTGTGTGTTGCTTCCCCTCCGCCTTGCATATGTGTGTTGATATTGCTCACCTTTCCGGAAGCTCTTGGTGTTGACAGCAGCAAACACTGCAGGGTTAGTATCCCTTCCCAGTTTCACGCAGCTAAGAGGGAACAATGCCACCATGTGCTTTAGACCAAAGCTATTCTTTGTGTCCACTAGGGAATTCAGGGCCACTAAAAGCAATTCATTGCCTACCAATGTATGGTATTTCAGGTAAGCCATACACAATGTACTGAAAGTGTATATAAAATCACAATGATAGGAACTCTTGTCCACTTTCAATGTAAGTGGTTTTGCAACCAGTATATTTCATCCATCGTCACAAAATACACAAGAAATTCATTAAATATTACAAGAATCTCTGTTGGAGAAATAGGACAAACTGCCTCTATCAGACCTCTGTTCTCAGCACAGTCCTTGTGTATGTATTGTCCTTATAGGACTTCTGTTCCCAGATTGCTGGGAACATGGGACTTGATGAAGACCCAGGAGGATGTGCAGGACAGACACTTCCTTACATCAGCCAAGTGCGTCAAGAAACCATGGCACCCGGAGATATAGCCACGCACAATTGCAGGATGTTCCTGATCTGTCCTTCCGTTATCTGTAGCTACTATTCTAAGTAAAACATTCCCTGAAACATTTACTGTGATCTCCAAGTTTACAACAAGTGTATAAAATAAGATCCTGTTCCTAATAAAGTTTGCCATTCGCCCTCAGCTCTTGGTCCGTCTCCATTGCTTTCAGGGACGTTCATGGTTCCCTTGCATTCTGGGACCGTTCATTTGTCCATTGAGAAACGTCCCTCACATTCCCACCAGCGGTGTTAGGGAACATCCCTGTTTCTACTGGCCTGCCGCCTTTGGGAACGGTCATTGCCTCCTGCTCGTCCTGTCCCCAGGACACCTCCTCACAAAGGACAACCTAGCACAGATCACCTACCATGACCAGTTGAAATCCATTTCTAAATGAAAGGATGACCCAGACTATGTGAGTCAATAAATCTTATATGTCACATTAGTAATTACGAGAAGATAATCTTGTCAAAGTCAAAAGTAATACATCTGAGGGCTCTGTCTTCATTCCAGTACTTTTCTTTCCTTAGTGAAAAGTTTGAATGTTTACTTACTATTGAGAGACAGAGAGAGACGGAACATGATCAGGGGAGGGGAATAGAGCGGGAGACAAAGACTCTGAAGCAGGCTCCAGGCTGGGCCTGACCTGAGGCAATGTCCAATGCCAAACCAACTGAGCCACCCAGGTTCCATCAACTCCATTTTGACAATCAAAAAACAAACTACCTAACTAACTAACTAACTACATGACTATCTATCAAAACTTTCATACACTTAGCTTAATCTAATACTACCCCACATTCTTAATGTGCTTAAATTGGAAAGGTATCCTCACATACGATGAGTGTCCCCTGGGTTTCCTTTGGATCAAAGCCGATCCCAAGAGGAACGCACCCTTCAGTGCACTTGAATAGTGTACTTGGAAATGTTCCCAGAGCAATTCCGGTAGTAAAGGAAAGAAAGGACATGCCAAAGGAGAAAACAAACGGGACCTTACAGATAACATGAATTAGAAGCAGAATGTCTCAGAGACAGTACAATTAGTAAGCAAATTCTGATAAGGAGAAGGTGCATGATCAATACAAAACAAACACAAACAAAAACAAAAACAAAAACTCGCAGATATTCTACACAGTATCTATTATAAGGCCAAAGATAAATCAGCGGAAATTTTTCTAGGTATATTTGCATAGATTAACTTACGCTATGCAGGAGAAGATTAGCCATTGAGACGAAATACCTACAATCCTAAAGATAGTAAATACTTCTGCAGGAAATATAGGAAGACACACATGGTTGGACAAAGAACTGTTTCATTGGCTTGGTGAAAGTTTTGGTCAGGAGCACCAACACACCGCTGTCATGACATGAATTTCCCCTTGGTGTAGGAATGGATATAGAGAGTATCCTAGAGAGTGTGAACAGATAGAACCCAGGGGCCAATGCCTGTGGGCACACAGGGGAAACCTATGCACTCGCAGTGAAACCTATGGTGATCCAGTCTGTGGATCTCCAAGGACATGAACACACTAAACACTGGTGGGAGTGTATACTTGAAAAAGTGTAGATGTATCCCTTCTCTGCGAATAGATACTGTGGTGCTCAATACACTCAGGAGGCCAATCAGATTGTGTGAAGGGCGGCTCCCCAGTGATTGATGACAAACAGGATGCTCAGGACATGCAAAGGTCCATCTGCAAAGCCACCCAGGGGGCAGTCACTTGTTGGGGCCCAGGGCTCACCTGCAGATAAAACAGGTTCTCCTCAGCATCCCGCTGGCCTGAGAGGCAAGGCCATCTGCACCACGCCAACTGTCATTCAAATGATTGGCCCTGCAGGCTTCCTGGCGGCCTGGGCCTTGCTTGGAACTGTCCCTACATCTAAGCTGCATCCGCACCCTTTTCACCACAAACGCCTCTGCAGCAGCAACACCACAGTGACAGCCACAACTGTGGCTTCTGGTTAAAGCTCCTGGCCACGTGCACTGCCTGGGCCTAGTGTCCCCTGCAGGAGGCTGCAGTGTGTTGACAGCCGTTGGCCTACCGGCTCCACTGCCTGCGTCTGTGGAGGGAGGTGTGTGCTTTCAACTACCTCTTGCCTCCTCTTTCTTTGATGCCAAAGTGCCGGTTCCAGGGCAGGGTCAAATATCTCGCGTGTCTGGTCCTGACAGTGGGTGGAAGGTGGGCTACCTTGTGCTGGCCTTCACCCAGGAAGGGTGCCGTCGAGTGACAGGAGCCAGCAGGGACACTGGACTCTGATGTTGGCGGGTGCTACAGCCTGATGATCGGGGCCCAATATGTCCCAAACTACAAAAGAATGCTAGGCCTGATGGGAGAGGAAGGAGTAGAAGATACACAAAATTGAGGAGAGAAGGAATAAGAGGAAGAAGAGGTGGATCAGGAAGCATAAGAGGGCAAAGAGGAGGAGGAAGAATAGAAGGCAGCAGAGAAGAAGATGTTGGAACAAAAAGAGGATAAAAAGGAGCAGGAGGAATTCCATGAAGACCAGGAGGAGTACGAGGTGGAGCAGGAGACAAAGGTCCAGACGTTTTACAGAGAGGAGGTGGAGGAGTTCGTGGAGCAGGAAGAAGGGGATCAGGAGCAGCCGTAGTTAAAAGGGAAAAAGGAGGTGGAGGCAGAAGATGACAAGGTAGATGAGAGGGCCGAGGACAAAGTGGAAGTGGAGGTGGTTTAAGGGGAAAAGAAGTTGGAAGAAGAGGAGGATGAGGATCAGGAGGAGGTGTGAGGGGAAAAGAAGGTGGAGCTGTAGGGGGAGGAGAAGGAGGAGTATGAAGAGAAGGAGGAGGAGGAGTTGGAAGAGGAGGACCAAGAGAATGAGGAGGGGGAAGAGGACAAAGAGAAGGACGAGGAGGAGCAGGAACAATATGGAGTGTTTCTCACACCAGATACTGACACAGTCCTTGATTTCTAAAGGACACTCTTCTACATCATGAAAACACCATGTTGAATAGAGGGACTGTGCTACAAACTTAGGGAATCCTTGAATCCTCTGCCAATATGGAATCCTTCTGGTCCCATGAAGAGGAGTGGGAATGCTACTTTCAACCAAAGGGATAAGGGATGCAGAAGTTTGGTCCCCAGACAGGGCATGTAGCTCAGAGCTACCATACCTGCCTTAGCTCTGTGTGGTGTGTGTCCTAGCTGCTGCTGTCAGATGTAGATATGGAGGGAGGCCACCTGACCATTTCCATCTTATGGAGGGAATCCACGTCCCTGCGGTCACTGCCTCACCTTCAGGGGATGATTTCCTCCCAAGAGTGGTGACACGACTTCTTGAAATACTTGGGTTGTGTCCCTCAAATATGGCCAACTACCTCGATCCCTCCCTCCCCAGATAATTTTCCAAGACACTTGACCTCACACCTTTAGGGGACACACGCGGACAGTGTTTTGAGTAGGTCCCCATGTCTATGGCAGCCTGTTGCCCATGTGAGAGGTAAAGGAAATGGGAAAAGGATGAACACTTAAACAGCTAAGTTGGGACAAAGGATCTCCCTGGGAAGACCTCCAAACACGAGGAGAAGAAGGGGAGATCTGTTTTCCAGACAAGGACATGCTCCACATGGACCAGGCTGCACAGGCACGTGTCTTTCATGTGCACCCGGTACACAGGTGGAATGGGCAGCAGAGCATGAGGAGGTGGGTGTGCTTGGCAGTGTCCAGTTGTGCAGCCTGCAGAGAGAAAAGGTAAGAGTGGTGAACACGACACACGTCTCCATACACTGTGTCCTCTCCACCTCACACTCCTCTTGCTGCAAGGAACTTCTCAGTTTCCTTCCCTAGCAGGGCCCTGCCAGACTGCTGTCATGACGTGAATATCCCCTCGAAGTAGGAATCTGTGTGAACAGATGGAACCCTGTGGCCCAGGACAACGGGGGGACACGTGACATGCACTCTCTGGAGACCTATGGGGATCCGGTACGTGGATACGCCAGATATGGGCAAGACAACAAAGATGTATCCAGAAAAGACCGTGGCTGTACTTCTGCATGTGCATACAGACAGTCGTTACGAAGTTATATGGGAGGGCTACCGTCGTGGGAACTTCTGCTTCGCATGGATAGAGGGCAAACAGAATTCCTAAGGTACACAGAAGAGGGAGATGTGAAGCTGCCCTGGGGCCGGCGCAGGTTGGAGCCAGGGCCTCACCTGAGGATCAAACAGGTCCTCCCTGATGGATACCTGCAGGCCTGAGAGGCATGGTCGCTGGTGCCACACACACTGCCTTCCCCAAGATTGGTCCTGCAGACAGGCAAGCAGCCTGGGCGTGGCTGGGTTCCCTCACCAATAAAGGCCCATGAATACGGATTTCACCTCAAAGGACCATGCTGCCTCAATACTCCAGAGACAAAGCCGCTGTGGCATCATGGGTACAGTGGTTGTGCGCATGATCTGCCTAGACCTTTAGGCTCCAGGAGGAGGCCTTGTGGGTTGTCAGTGATTAGCCTCAGGTTTCCACTGTCTTCTTTTGGTGAGGGAATAAAGTGCTTTCACCTACCCCCTCTCCCTTCTTACCTGGGTCTGGTGTGGAAGGGATGTGCTTTCATCTACCCACTCTCCATTCGTATCCGGGTCTGGTGAGGGAGAGCCACGGTTCCACCTCAGGCCTCTCAGTTCAGAGCCAGGAACTGGAGGGAGGGCCATGCTTTCACCTCCAGCCTCTCCATTCATAACTGGGTCTGTCGAGGGAGACCAGTGGTATCACCTATTACCCCTCCTTTCATATCTGCCAGACCTCAGGTCTGGAACCAGGGCCAATGTCAAGTGCATAGTGTATCGGAAACAGAGGGGAGGCCCGGCCACCCTGTGCCACCTTCGACCCGGAAGGGAACTGTCAAGAGACTGGGGCCCGCCCAGACACTGGGTCTCAATAGACGACGGAGGCATCAAAGACCTAAGGTTTGCAGGCTACAACCGAACAACCTTTGCAGCAAAGCAAGATCTGACATGAAATAGAGGTGTCCAGCCCTGGGGAGAAATTGGTGCTGCTGGTGGCAGACATAGTGGCTGTGGACAGGCTGTTGGGCATTGTCGTCGAAAAAACTGAGGTGGCAGCCCCTCAAGTAGACATGCATGGTAATGAGAAAGATGATGAGAGGAAGCGGGAGGAGGAGGAGGAGGTAGAGGAAAAGGACCATGAGTAAGAGGAGGTCCTACAGGCCATGGATGAGAAGGAGGTGCAGGAAAATCAGTAGAAGAGCAAAAGTAGGGCAAAGAGCTGGAGGAGGAGGAGAGGGGGCAGGAGGAGCAGGCACAAAAGTTCAGTAGGGGTAGGTGGAGCAGGACAAGAATCAGGAGCCTAAATGGAAGGAGGAATGGGGGGAGGAAGAGGAGTTGGCCTAAGAGAAAGTGGGGGAGCAGGAGCACCAGGATGTACAAGTGGTGATGATGGCTTTGTGGCATAGAGGTGGTGGCAGGGGAGAAGGGAGAGGCAGATGGGGAGGGGGAGAAGTAGGAGGAGCAGAAGAAAAGAAGGAGAAGGAGGAGGAATCAGAGGATGGAGAAGTGGAAGAGAAGGAAGAGGAGGAGGAGGAGGAGGAGAGGAAGGAGGAGTCAGTGACTGAGGAGCAGAAGGGGAAGGAAATGGAGCTATTGCAGGAAGAACAGGAATATGAAAGCAGGAGGAGGAGGATTTCTAGCAGGAGAAGTAGAGGGAGAAGAAGGGACAGTAGTTGATGTACCGTGAGGAACAGGAGGGGAGGAGCAGGAGCAGATGGAATAGGAAAATGAGGAACAGAAGCAGAAAGAGCAGGAGTCTCGATGAGTGGAAGGACTGAAGTTCCTGCAACTGAAGAACGAGCAAGATCCAGTTAGAGTCAGGGCTCCGGGCTGGTCTGACCCTGCTGGAGGCTCTAGAGGCCATTCAGATAGAGCTACAGTCACTGAATAAATAAGCCAGCCAGGGGCGTGCTGAGCTCACATTCCAAATATCCCAATGGCGACAACATTATCTGGAACAGAGAAGTGCCCTTATCCAGGGCACCCCCAGCTTCTGAACCAAGGCTGAATCCTTCATCCTAGTCCTAGAGGGATCTCAGGGGGGATTGGCTAGTGCAACAGGAAGGTAAGGGAAGTGACATTTCGAGGAGCACAATGCCTAGAGTGCAGATCATCCCCTCTCCTGAGGACATGCACATGGAAACCTGTTGTCATCTAGTGGTTCTGGCTCGTGGGTGAGTGTTTTGGAGGGGAGGGTCAGGGAGCAGAGGGCAGGAGTGCATTATGTCACACGTGGAACTGAAAGACGACTGGGGGTTGGAGGAGTGGGGCTCCAGGTCAGATGGAGGCTTAGGACCAGGACATGTCCACACAGAACAGCCTTGGATGCCCTGTTCCGGGTCCTCCTCACCTCTCTTGTACAGAAAAGGGGGTGAGAATGCCTGCCTGGTCATCCCAAGCCACAGTGTGTGCTCTGTGTACATAGGTGTACAGTCTAGTCATGAGCACACAGGAATGAGCCTGGGATGTGGTGTGCTGGCATATACAGCCATCTGTGTGTGCGTAACAGAGCCATGCAGAAATCTGGGACCCTGTGGTCCTTGAGCAGCCTACACAGAGGCCTGGGACCCTGCGGGAAGACAGGAGACAGTAGGGCTGCTGTCCTAAAGTGGTCTCTGGTTCTAGCATTTTCATGCCCAGCACTCAAAGGCTCCTTGACATACAGCAGTTAGGTAACCACCCTCAGATGTCGGCCATGATTAGCAAGCAAGATGAGAACATGCTTCACTACCTGACCGATTTGAAGGTCTGGCCAGGGAGACAGAGGCAGCATGCGTGGGTGCGATGGTGGGAGGGCCGTGATTGGAGATGAGATGTTTTCCTAAAATCAGGAGGGGTGAGGTCTACCTCAGGATGGGTGAGGTCTCCCAGGTCCAGATTTCACATTTCTGACCCACTAAACCACGGCAGGTGGAGGAACACAAGTTTCCCAGGGATTGCTGGGAGATCCTGCTGTTTTTGAGAAGAACACCTACTTCCAGAATGAAGTTATTGCTAAGGAGTATAACCTTCCTCTTGCTGGTCAGTGGCCACTGCATGTGTTGGCAGCAGCTGGGGGAGGGATGACCTGAATCCTTCTCCAACACCTTGTCGTATACACATCTTTCTCTGGGATACAGGGCTTCTCTTTCCAGTCTCATCCAGAGGTAACCAAATTACCATCCAGAGGCGTACAGACGCAGGCATGACAACAGCAGCCTCATTAACTTCTTCAACTGGTTGTGTGACCACCGCTTTGCCGGCTCTTGCAGGATTGCTGAGGTACGATTCAATGACAAAGAAGGGAGATTATTTTGGTACATTCCCCAGCTTCTTGGGCTATGCTGGGACATGCTCAGATCATGTGAGCCCTGCTCTATTTCCTCTACCCAATAATGATGGAGGATCTGTGGCCCAATCCCCTCCAGTATATCAGTAGGAAATAGACACCAGGATAGGGTACTTGGAGGGAGACAGTAGAGGAGCCCAGGAGGTGGGCGCATATCCCATTGGGGTCAATGGAACTATTGCTTTCCTCATGGAGAAACTGAGGCTGGGAGTACCCCAGGGACAGTGCCAAAAATTCAAAAGGGCATCACCTTGAGTCAGGGAGTGTGAAGATGTGAAATGTCAAAGAGGTTTTGCCTCTTTTTGGAGGCTAATGTTGGGTAGTCTAGCAAAGCTGTATGAATGAGCAAACAATCACATCCATAGTTGGCTGCTACACCTGTAGGAAGTGTCTTTCCATGACCATGAACCCCACCCTCAAATATCCTACCACTGTTCTATATTTTGGAGGGTCTCTTGTGCCACTGTCACTCTTGTCATGGCTTACCACACCATCCCATCACATTCCTGATTTGAAACACTCAGGAAACCTTACATATCATAGGGAAGACACTCAAAT
>JAQQST010000022.1:2658237-2673324 GCA_028646485.1 Cryptoprocta ferox | reverse complement strand
AAAGTAGCTATAATATTTGTAGCAGGTCATGAGGAGGGACATTCATTTCAGGGAATAGGGAATCCTTTTGTGGATGATACTGGCAGAGAACCACACTGATATATGAACTCAGATTCCTGATCTTCATCCCTAGTGTACCCATGGGCACATTAAGGCCTAGTTCATTGAGGAAGAAATCAAGGAAATGAAGGAACTAGGAGCAATTCCAGATGGGGAGGGAGGACGGATTCTTCCAGATGGAAGAGAAGTGCTCAACAGGCCCATCGTGAAAGAGTTAATGGTTATGTTTCACATGGGATGCCTTTGGGGATCACAGTATTTGGTGATACCTTATTAGTGTCTAGGTCTGTACGGGCATTTATATTATTGCCAAATCAGTCTCTATGAGTTGTGATATGTGTCAGGCAATTAACTTAAAGGCTGTAAGAGAGTGACTAAGAGGGGCCAGTCTCTAGGTTTTAGGAGCCATTCTAGAGCATCCAAGGAGGCTTGACTGAAATTCCTAAGGTGGGGAAATGAAAATATTTCGTAGTGGTAGTAGATAGATCATCTTACTATGATCTTACTATGGGTAGAGGCCTAACTCTCCACCACCGCCATATCTGCATCTCTAGTCAAGATTGCATTTTACAAATAATCTCTCGATTGAGGCTAATAGAAAATATTCCTTTGGATAATGACAGCCAGCTTACACAAGAGGTGCTCTAAGGGGTAACAGGAGCATTGCAAATGAAGTGGGATATCCACACTCTATGACATACCACGTCCTGAGGCCAAGTACAAAGAATGACTCAAACTCTCCAGAAACATATTGTCAAATGAAGGGTAGAAACTACGTTGCCATGGATGATGGACCTTCCCATAATGTTACTCTGTATAAGGACAGTCCCTCTCAGAGACCTAGGTTTGTCTGCCTATTAGTTTGTTGATGGGCAACCGCATCTCAGTAAGACATTGGACCTGGACTTACCTACCCTGGAATACTAAATACTAGTCTCTCTCATAATATGTCTAGCCACCTCCTCTGCTCCAACTTCCATTAGGATTAAAGGGCTTGACCACAGGCCCCACTACTTGAATCACGGCCCATCACTTCAACTGAAAGATGAGGCATGAATTAAATATTTGAAAGAGGGAAAAAATCCAACCTAGCTGGAAGTGTTTTTATGATGCTTATAACTACCCAAACTGCTGTACAGACTGCTGACCTTGGATGGACTCATTTGACTGAAGACAATTGGTCAGCAACAGAGACTCTATATGGTAAGGGAAGAGGAAAATAAGAGGTATATAAGACAAAAATAGATCCATTAAAGTTAACCCTTAAACATTAGCTAGGGTATACAAGAAGACTTTGATTCTGGCCCTGCATGTGAAGAACACTATGTTTTGCGGAGACAGCCAATAGAGATGGGACAATTCCAAAAGTGAAGAGTGCCTCTAACCTAACAATTCAACTTAGTAATTAATCCAACTAGTGCTGTACCCCTCAAACTGAAATCTGTTGCCTGTCCTGTCTTATAATGTGGGCTTAGAAAGGCAGAGGTTGTATCCCCAGACAGATAAATAGGTTGTATTGATAACATCCATCTCTACATTTAGGAAGACATCAAACCTCAAGGGAATTGGGACTTGGCACAGTGGACTACACAGATTTGGGGATGGCTAGCCAACCCATGCATCATTTGACAGCTAAACTACAACTGTCTCAGATTATTCTACTGAATATTTGCCAGTATTTAAAGTCTAATCCCATGCTTCTAACCAGCAACATCACACTCCCTTCAGGGCAGGACCCAAGGGCAGCACGTGGAACATATAGATTAGGAGCTAATGGGACAAGAACTAACCCAGTAGGTTGAATGTCCCTTAAACAAGTTGATGACCTCATCAGTAGTATGACTCCACCAGACACAAGCCAAAGAAGACCTTCAATTTCTCCCATTAATGATCCCAAGCAATGTTGACCTCAAAGACCTGACACAAACCGTTGAACTCTAGACTGAGTATAGAGATATTAATGTCTCGGTGGAATGGTTCAAATTCCTTGTGCAGAAGCTTAAGAAAAGCAACAGTTACACTGGTGCTCGAGGAAGGCCACAGGGACCAACAGTTTCATTTTCCTATGGATGGGAAACAGACCCTGTATGATTGAGTTTCCTGAAGGCACTCGATCAGTCAAAGATGCCTGAGGAAATGAGCCCTGCAAGATCTTGTCATTGCTCCTTCATACACGAATGAGGGAAGAACAAAAGTCTTTCGATCTTCCTTTATAAGGACAGACAAGGTATCACGAATCTGTTCTTGCAGGTTTCAGGGAAAAACTCAATAAATGTGTGGAATCTTGGCTGACCTGTTTGCACAATCTTTGTGCTCCGGATAAACTAGCCACTGTCATTCTAATTTGCACGTCCAATGGGCAGAATTTTAGTGGTACTGTTTGGAGAAGAGCCGACTTAACCTGTGACCATCCAATTGGATTCCAATTTGTGCATTGCTACAGTTGGCCTTTCCATTCACTTTGACATCCCATGAAATTGATAAAGAGAGTGACATCCACCACAGAAAGCAGACGGCATGATAGGGATTTTGTGTTTATCCCCACGTGTACATGGATGCAACAGGAGTCCCACGAGGCTAGGATTTCTCCAATGAATTGAAGAGGAAGAATCAGATAGTTGCTGGATTTCAGTCATCACATTTCTGGTGGATTACCATTGACAAGAATGTGAGCTGGATTAAAAACGTCTACTAAAATCAGCAATGGTTTGTCAATTTCACTGGGGATGTACATCAAGGAGTAGCCATTCATTTATATCCTACCACTAGAATGCATGGGGCATGGAAGAACAGGATAGCCTTAGATATGCTGGCAGAGAAAGTGGGAGTGCTTCTTTAGTGTTCTGTCAAGAGACCAGTTTTGTTACTTTCTCCCCAACAAGACTGTCCCACTTGGCACCATCAGCAAAGCTTTGAAAGGACTACCAACTCTAGCCAATGAACTAGCATAAAATTAACTGATTAGCGACCCATTTAGTGATGTTAATATAATCCAACCTACACCCACACAGAAACATCCAGGATAATGATTCAGCATATAACTGGGCACGGTGGTCCACCCATGTTGGCACACAAAATTAAACATCACGATTGTATCCCTCAGATAAATCTAAGTTTTGGACAAACGATCATATCTGTCCATTTACATATTGATTAACATTCCAATCTGTGAGTACCCCACAAGTTGTTTATCTCTTCTCCTGTGGACGGAGACCTGGATCACTTCCGATTTGTGGCTATCAGGAGTGATGCCGCTGAGACACATATGTGTAAATATTTGCAAGGAGAAATGTTTCATTCCTCTTGGGTAAATGTGTATGAGTGGGGATTGCTGAGTTAGAGGATGAGTGTACTGCTGACAATGCAATCACTCTCAAGTTGTGTTTTTTCTTATAACAGTGGGTTTACATTTGAAATTTCCTGAAGAAATCTAGGAAAGTCCTAGCTCATCTGTATTCTCAACAAATTCTTGGGACTTTATGGAGTTTCTCATTCTAGCGGTGTCTAAAAGTATCTCCCTGTGGTTCTAAATTGCATTTTCCTGAGAGTTAATGATGTTAAATTAATTTCTTTGTCTTCAACAGCATTTGCATATTTTTTATAATTTTTTATTTCCAATCTTGGAGCATATTTTTATAATACCTTAATAACTATCATCGAGTTGTCAGTGTTCATTACATGTTAATACAAATTATTTTACAAGTGTGTACATATTCCAAATGTTTTCTCCCAATCTGTGGCATGACCTTTTATATTTTCTGGCTATTTACATTAGAATAACATAAGTTTTCAATTTGGATACCATTCTTTTTTTTTTTTTCTGTGTTTTTCTGCAGTTTGGTTTGCATCCTATCTTTCCCTACCATTGGTCAGAAGATGTTTTCCTATAGAAGCCTTTAATTTTTCCTTTTACATTTACATCTATGGGTTCTCTTGGTTTACTATTTGTATATTGCATTAAGAGGGACTGATATTTATGTATCTTCCATTTGCATAGCCAGTTTTCCAAACACTATTTTTATAAAGCTCTCCTTCCCCCATTAAATTGCCTTGTCACCTTTGAGGAAAAGCAATTGGCAAATATGAGTGGAACATTGATTGATGTCTCCGTTCTTTTCCCTGGATCCATATGTGCATTCACACCTCAACACAACCCTATGGTGTTTCCTGCAAATTTCATTGTGATTACTGAACACAGGCAATGCAGGGACTCAAACTTTGAGTGATTTCACAAAATTGTCTTGATAAAATCTTCATTTTAGCTCTAGTTATCAACATATTTAGAGATATTTTGATGATTTCATAAGAATGTCAATGGATATGCATATGAATAGGCAGAAACATAGCACCTTCATTCAGGGACCTGCATAATAATCCCTTTAAATTTACTTTCTTAAACATCGTCTCTCTATAAGGGTCCCCTACTTGATTAAGTCCATTAAATGATTGTCTTCAGAGCAAATCATGATCTTACAGGTCACGAGTTTGAGCCCCACGTTGGGCTGTGATGACAGCTCATGGCCTGGAGCCTGCTTTGGATTCTGTGACTTCTGTCTCTGCACCTCCCTCACTCAGGTCCCTTCTCTCTCTCAAAAGTAAATACACATTAAAAACTAAAACATCCTGTGTCTTTCCATAGTCTCCGTGCTTGTGCTTTCTGAGTGATGGCAGGTATAATTTTTCTGCACATTGAACTACTGTCACGTTACAGCACTTCTCGTTCTCATTCACAACGAATTCTGCATCGTGACTCAAAAGTTTGCCCCATATTCTGCTCTCAAAACAATATCCTCAACGCTTAACCAATTGTATTTCATTAAATCCAGCCTTCTGCCGTCAACCCTGATATTTTTAATCATAGGGACAGCACCTGAGGTCTGATCATCTCAGAGCTTAAGATCAGAATAAACCCCTTACCATCTGTACAAATGTCACTGCACATTTTGATGGCATCCTGTCTGTGTCAGAGGAAATCAATTTCCTCTCTGCTCTTCTTCGAAGTTTTCTTCTTACTTCATGATTCCTAACTCATGTCAGCTCTAATAAATATTCCCATCCCTACAGACAAACCTTTTTCAAAGTAAATCATGATGGATGGTTTGCTTTTGTCTCCAATTATTTATATTTATAATAGAGGCTGAAAGAACAAATAGGAGTGTTGAATTTGGATGCCCTATTGTGAAGGACAGGGATGCGAAGTTATCTGTGAGGGTGAGATGAATCACAGGGTTTGCAATAGAAGCGCAGAGGAAACAGTGGAAGAAGAGGAGCTTTGTTCTGGAAGGAACGACAATGGAGTTAAGACTAAAGGAGCAGGAATTCAGAGAAACAAGAAAAGCCTGAAAAGCATATTGCAATTCCAAGCAGCCTCCCGAACTCTACAGCCTTTTGTAAGTAGCCTCAGTCCTGTTATTTGTCACCACTAACTACACACAGACTACACACACACACACACACACACACACACACACACACACACACACACACTCACACACACTCAAAAACACACATGGTACACAAGGCCCATGACAACCCCCACTTACCCATCCTCCACTGACTTTGGCACTTTCTGCCTTTTGCATTCTGAGGGGAGCCCCCTATCTAAGTAAGGAATGCCTCCGCCTCAGCCATTACCATGAGCATCGCAGAAGAGAAGTGACTGCACTCTCTATACTCTAGCATGTGACTCTCCTTTAAGAAGCACATCCAGAAAGACCCCAGTCTCTCCTCTTGACTGCCCAGTGGACTACACATACACTCAATCAGACACACTGCCATCCAATCTTCCTCATTTATGCACGCACACAGTCACAGCACATAGAGATCTCATGCACACACCCCTACATGCACCCAACACCCTCACAGAAACTCAGTGGACCTCCATTCTCACGCATGTTTTCTCTGCGAAATCCTGCTCACGAGCCTCACTGCGGTCAACAAGTCACACTTGTTCTTTCCCCTCATGCATCTTCTATTTTTACACACTGTCTCTGACAGAGTTTTGGGCCAAAGGCGTGATGGGATGGGGAGGCACGTAAGGGCTTGTTGGCAGTGACCCAGAGATGTGGACTCCCCCCGTGTTCTCCTGGAACAGGGGCCCTGCCTGTAACCCTGACTATGGATATTCTCATGGATGGTATCTGACCAATGAGAGTACACCTCTCCGGGAGCAAGGGACCTGGCTCGAGGTCCTCACACTCTACAGGAGCCAATGGACTCTCTGGGGCTCACTTGGCGGTCCCATCCCTATCTTTCTGCTCGGGCCGATGGAATACTGAACACATAACAAGACGGTCTCTTCCACCTCCTTCCAGTCTCTGCCCAGGAAGGGACACAGCCTCTACATATGTTTCGCTTTGCCCTAACCTATTCGTGAACAACTCCCCCCACACTAATTCATAGCAGCTCGGACGGTCCCACTCAGGCCATTTCCACTTTTTCCCTTCACGTGACCCCAATAAAACTCACACACTAACACAGAAGGATTGGTTGATTCCTTGAGTTCCCACTCATTATCATATCAGAAACGTTGTTGATAAACTTAGAGTCTGCCAGCTGTGATCGTTTTCCCATTTGTGAGTAGCTGAAGCATCCTGGTTATGTTCTAGATGGGAAAACATTGAAATTCTGTGGTGTTCACATCCACACAGATGGAGGGACACTGACATTTGGGAGCACATGCAGACATGGTTTATCACACACTTGGGCATGCACACGCACGCACACACACACTCACACACACCCACACACCACACAGACAGGCAATCAACAGCAGGCTGTAATAGATGAAAAGAAATAAATCCACTGATAATCAAGCTGCAGTCAAAAGTGGCCTCCCCCTTTAGGGATCCCTCTCCATTTCCTCAGTCAGCGCCTCCATTCCAGACCCCACATAGCCTTGGACCATTTCCCAGAATTGACAGGTAGCTGTGGAAGGAAGTGGGATAGAGACACACCTGGAGGCCATAAGGGGATTCTCATCAGTAGCGTTTTGGGGCACATGAGATCCAGTCCCAAAGTCTGGCAAGCAATTCCAAACTGAAGGGGTAGGAGGAGACCCAATAGCGAGGGGCAGACAGCCATGGCAGGTATTTTTGTTGGAGAAATATTGCTTCTCCAGAGTTGATCCTGGACGTGCAGTCCCTCAGCCCCTCTGCCTTGGGCTTCCAGGGATCCACCTTCCCAGTAGGAGGCAGTGTCCAGCTGAGTTCCTGCAGGTTCATTTGTCATCATCTCACCTGCTGATCAGGCAACTTGCATCCCAGGCTCCTATAATCCTCAATTTCCACCCCACTGCCCATATGAGCTCCCTTGCCCATACAACACATCTGTAAGCACCCAGGCACTGGGGTTCTCACCGACATTTCCTCTTTTCAGCTCAGTGTCTCCTAGAAGCTTCCTCCCTCACGTAGTACTACAGACGACTGGGCCATAGGTCCTCAATGATGATCTAGTAGGGCGAACAGGCCAGGTCATCATGGGTTTCAGGAACTTCCCTACAGGCCAGGGGCCATCCACATCCCCACTGCTGAGGAATCCCTCTGGGACATCACCTATGCAATCCTTTTTGACCCTGGGCAGCTGTGCTCACACAGCCAGTTTAACAAGTTCAGGCTGGTGGTGTCAGGCTTGTGGACGGGAGGTCCACGTTCATAATCCCAGAACCAGTGGATTGGAGTGGAACGAGATGCACAATAGCCTGCAGGAACAAATGAATACAGGGAAAAACCTGATGGCTGACTCCTAACTCACCCCCTTCCCCTGTTTCATCTGCACCATTCTCTGCAGGCCCCTGCCCCACACCATTCTGCCACCCAACCCCTACCAGCAAAGGGAAGGTAGTATTCCTTACTGATCACTGGGTTCTGGAAGGACAGGTTGTCTGCAAAGAAAACTTCAACCTGCAGCAGCATTTGGGATGGCCCCCTTCCTCCAACTGTGTGAAGAAGAGGAGAGTCATCCTAGGGGTCCTCATCTGCCTGCCTGCTCTGAGGTGAGCAATATGGCCTCGCTGTCTCCTACTCAAACACCAGTTCTGACAGGCCTGCCTCCAGCTGCAGTGTCTCCAGTCTGACCTCCAAATTGATCATGTAGCTGAGCACATCCTGGTCCTGGACACCGATAATGCCTGATAACTGGGGGTGATGCAGAAATGGTGTTGGGTCAAGAAGACTTGCTTTCAGTTGCCATGGAAAGAGAGCCACAAGCAAGCCCAGCATTCCCAGGCTAAGAGCAAGGAAAGGGAACGTGGCATGTCCAAAATACCAGGTACAACTTGGCTCTCAGCCCCCTCAGCTCCCGCCTTTTGGTCTGACACTCTTGGCACTGGGTGTACCACTCTGAGTTCCCTCGATCTCCCAGGCGGTCTGCACCCGACATGCGAGAAAGGTCCTGACTACTCACAGTCCACATATATCCTGTGCAGCCCATCATTGCTTGTGATGTCCAGTTGTGACCTTCCCCCCTTTCACAGGTGTGGTTCTTCTGATAATCCCCTGAAGCCTTTTGTGATCAGTGGCCTCTGTCTCCTGATGGAAAAACATGACTCAAAGAAATATGGCTGCACACTTTCCGTGCTAAGGGAGGGCCTGGGAAACAGAGATGGAGAGGGAGTTGTGGTCAGGAGGGATGGGGGGAAGAAATAAAAATAGAGACTGTGACCCAGAGCGTCTTCGAGAGAGAAGGGACAGAGAAGGAGTTAGAGGAAAAAGAGGGAGGCAGAAGTGGAAATAGCAGGAGAGGACAAGTGTGTGCCTGGGTAGGTGGGTGTGGTGTCAGTGTGTGTTTGAGTCTGACAGTGTTAGGGCTTGGACAGGCAGCGTGTATCCCACTGAAAGAGTATTCTGTATCTTCCTACTTTCTGGAAAATGCCCCCCTCAAGTCCTTTCTGGGGAGGTCAGGACTCCTCCACTGGACAATGATATCTATTACACCCTCCACTGGACCATGCTATCCATTACACCGACTATGTGGCTGGCACTGATGATCATGACTAGTAGTACGGGAACTGTCCAGACGTTGCTCTGATCCTGAAAATGGGTAAGACCTCCCTGAATGGGATGCGGGCAAGGCAGGTAGGCGGGGATCCAGGCTAGACCACCCGCTGTGATCCCAAAGGGTCAGTGGCATGTCACTTCCATCTTTGCCACACAAATCCTAGAGGGAGGCCTGTGGGAGGGGTAATGAAGGTCTGTAGCTCACATGTAAAGGAGCTGTGCAGACATGCAGCCAGAGGACTGGGACCAGTGTTCCTCCCAGGCCCAAAGCTTTCTGCCACACAAGAAGTCAATTAGAGGATTGTAGGTATATAGGTTCCATAAAACCTAGGAATGAGCCAGGTAATCCATGCTGCAGAAGGGGGTAGAGTGGGTGGAGCACGGCTAGAAATCTGACTTCAATGCCCAAAGCCTCCTCTGTATACACTCAACTGCTCTGAAACTGAGGAATGAACACAGTTCCTCATGCTAACCGGGGCCAGGCCTCTAGGTACGCTGTGAGAGGGCAGTGGCCCCTGCACAGGGGCTGAGAGGCTCATGCTGGGACCAAATCCATGGAAAGGGTAAAAGAGCTCTGGGGCAGAACTTCAAATATTCCAAGCTCAGCTGCAGATACAGTGCCGAGCTCATGCCAGCTGTGAGGGTTCGCTGACAAGGAACCGTCCCCTAACAGAGCAGGTGCTCATCTGTCCATCCACACAACTATCCCTGCATGCCACCGTGGTGCCACAACCCTGGAGGAGGCACGTCAATTGAGGCCTGCGGTCCAAGCTGCCCTACGTTCCCTGGGCCTGGAGCACAGGAAAAATAGGTAAGAGCCCCAAGGAACAGCTGAATGGTGGCCAAAGTGTGGCTCACCTGCAAGGATCAGAGAACCTCATTTGACTTCTCCTGTTGAAGAAAATCCAATGCCACTACACCAACGGTCCATTTCACACACACTCCCTCCAGGGCCCCTGATTCCCTACATTACTGACTCTTGACCGCCTGCTTCAAGGAAGATGAAGGCCCAGGATTGCCAGGTCTCAGCTTCTTCTGGACCACAAGTCACTTTCCTGGGACCATGGCAGGTGCCGAGCAAGGAGAGGAATCTTAGAGCAAGAGGCTGTGGTCTGATGGTGGGTCAGGGGAGAGGGAATATGGGTGATGAGCACTGAGGAGGGCACTTGTTGGGATGAGCACTGGGTGCTGTGATGAAGCAATGAGTCACTGCAATCACAAATCCAAGAGCACACTGTATACATTGTGTGTTCGTCAATGTGACATTAGTTACACTTAGTGTGTTATTTAAATCAAAACACATTAACGTGTATTGCAAATAGTTAAAGGAACATTCAATGGAAGGGTTTCTGATTATGGGAACAGTTAATGTGACCTGCGTGATGCCATTGGCCATATGCTTTTCCTTTGCTTTCCTCAGGCTTTCTGGTGCCAAGCCTCTCTTCCTAGAGGTAGGAGGCTTTTGAATGTGTAATTTGGAAAACACCTTTGCACCAGTATTTACTATCTTTCGGTTTGTAGATGTTTCTTCTCAATGGCTAGTCTCCAACATGGGGTATTTTAACACCTGTGCAAATATCCTTAGATTAATTTCCCCTAATTTCTCTTTGACGTTATAATACATACTGTGTAGAATATCTGTGAGATTTTGTTTTTATTTGTTTTTGTTTTGTTTGATCATGCACCTTCTCCCTATCAGAATTTGCATACAGCTTTGTACTGCCTCTGGGACATTCTGCTCCTAATTCATGTCTTCTGTAAGGAAACCTTTTTCTTCTTTGGCATCTCCTTTCTTTCCTTTTCTATTGGAATTGCTCTGGGAATCTCTCCAAGTACACTATTCAAGAGCATTGAAGGTTGTGTGCCTCTTGGTATCAGCTTTGATCCAAAGGAAACCCAGGTGTCACTCTTATTGGATATGAGGATTGCTTTCCATTTTAAGCACTTACGAATATGAGGTATTGTTAGCTTAAGCTAAGCAGATAAAAGTTTTGTTTGATTGTTTGATTGTTTGTTTGTTTATGAAAATGAGTGGAGAGTACCTGGATGGCTCAGTCGTTTGGGGGATGGACTTTGACTCAGGGCATGATCTCGCAGTTTGTGCTTCAGGCCCCGCATCACACTCTGCGTGAACAGCTCAGAGTCTGGAGCCTGCTTCAGATTCTGTGTCTCCCCCTCTCCTCCCCTGACCTAAACGTGTTCTGTCTCTCTCTGTCTCTCAATAATATAAAAACGTTCCAAATTTTTTCACTACAAAAAGAAAAGGAGATGAATGAAGACTGAGCCCTCAAATGTACTACATTTGACATTCAGAAGATTCATTTCTCCTGATTATGAATAAGATTTATCAGCTTTATTGATTCACGTAGTCTGGGCCATCCTTTCAGGCAGAAATGGATTTCAACACATCATGGTAGATGAACCTTTTAATAATTTCCTCAATATATTGTGTATGTTGTGATGATAGATGAAATATGCTGATTACGAAACCACTTACATTGAATGTGGACAATTGTTCTTATCATTGAAATTTTATACAGACTTTCAGAACCTTGTGTATGGCTTACCTGAAATACCATGCATTGCTAGGCAATGAATTTCTTTTAGTGGTCCTGATTTCCCTATGGCACAACGAATACATCTAGCTTTGATCTTAAGCACACAGTGGCATTGTTCCCTCTTAGCTGCATGACCCTGAGAATGGCTACTAACCATGCAAAGTGTTTGCGGCTGTCAACACCAACAGCTTCGTGAAACGTGAGTAATATCAACATACATATGCAAGGTGAGGCGAAACAACGCACAGTATATGTGCATTTTATGTAAGAATAGTGTAATTATTTCAATTTGGCTTTCAGGTTATTGCATCACCAGTCATTTATGTATCTCTAAGCCTCTCTCACTCATCTCTGATATCAAGTCTGTATAGTTTCCACCACGGAATATGCTTTCCTGTTAGAGTTAATGGAGGCTGAACCATCAGTGCATCCATCACTAGGAGAACACTTTTGAACGTTTGAAGAATCACACCCTACCTCCTGTAAGACTATGTGCAGGTCTGTTGGTCAAGGGCATCATCTTCAACACAGCCACGGCTATGGCAGCTTTGGGGAGCCTAGAGCAATAATATATGCAGACACTATGACCTCACAATGTACAGGGTTTTCTAGCAACGGAAGGGTAAGACATAATGGCAGGTGTGATGGAAGCAAGAACACACCTCGGACGAGCACAGGACCCGATGTGCTAGATAAGACGCTGGGAAGGAAAAGGCGGCTGAAGGGCAAGAGCGCGCTGTGCCCCGGAGAGACAAGGGGAAGAGAAAGAGAGATGGAAAATACACAGAGAACCAGATCTAAGAAAGGAAAAACTTGCCCATCTCCCCATATATAACTGCTGGGCACGGGGAGACAAATTGGTCCGATCGGTCCAGCGAATTCTTCCTTGGGCGCAGCAGCAGCGGCATCCATTCCAAGTAGCACCCCGAACGGCGGTAGCACAGATAAAGGTGGCGGTGGTGCCAAGAGCGGTGGTGGTGGTGCCGTGAAAGGTGCCTTGAAAAGTGGCAGAGGAGGCGGCCGCGGTAGCAGCGCCGAGAAAAGGGCATCAAGAGCCAGGCCGGGAGTCCGGCTGCCAGCAGGAATGCATCAAATCTCCGGTGACGGTGTTGAACTGCATGGACTAGGATTTGGAAGTGAGGCGGATTGGAGAACACAGTTTGGCTCACCCGAGGCACAGGGAGATGGGACTCAGAAGAGTGGCTTGCAACACTTTGTTCAAGCAGAGCTTGAAGCGACGCCATTCTTCCCCCTGCAACCACCAAGGTGGGGCCTCAGAGAGAGCAGCCCCCGAGACCTGACCTGACACCAAACCATGCCCATCCGCAAAGGGGAGTTGTCTTTTTTTTTCCTTTTTGCTATACTTCTCCTTCTTCTCTGCTGCCATCCAGATATATGTCCCTTAGCATATTCTTATCTCTCCTCTTAGCTGCTTATATGCTTTTCAACTGTCCATAGACTTTTGCTGTCTCTGTCCCCACCTTGTTTTTGTTTTTGTTTTTGTTTCTTCTCTCTTTTTTCTATTCATTCTTTTCTTTCCTTTCCGTTCCTTTTCTTTATTTCCTTTCTCCTTTTGGCTTGCTTTGTTGTTTGATTTGTGCGTTTGCATGCTTTTGTTCCCTGCATGCTAGTCTGATTCCTTTTCAGGGATAACTCAAGATACAAGCCAAAGTACATGTGGTGGAGAGTCCCAGATATCACTGACTAGGGAAGTAAAATAATCAAAGGCACACAAGAGAAACCGAAAGACACCATTAAAATAACACATTCTGAAACGACAGGCCCTGGACAGATAATGAGCCTCCATTAATAGAGCAATACTAACAGGTGCACAGTGCATAACGAGCTTTTAAAATTGCCAAGAGACAGAAAGCAGCCAAAATGACGAAACCAAAGAACTCTCGTCTATTGAAACTCGAAGAAGAAGTCACAGCCACAGAACTGCTCAAAACAGGCTTAAACAACAAAACTGAACAAGAATTTGGAATCACTGTCATAAAATTAATTGCTGGACTTGGAAAAAAACATCAAAGAAGCTATTGATACACAGACCAGGGAACTTCAAAATAGCTGTGACAAGTTAAAAAATTCTATAAATGAGGTGCATAACAAAATGGAGGAAGCCACCGCACGGATTGAAGAGGCAGAGAGGAGAATATGTGAAATTTATCGCTGACCTGTGGCAGCGGTGGTGGCGGCGAGACCCTGGGGACATGGGCGACCCTGAGTGGCATCCAGTGAGGCACAGCGGGAGTAGGTGGTGGTGAGGGTGCCACTCGGCCCTGGGGGTGGCTTTCATTTAAGAGGTGGGGCCGAACTGGAGGCACAGGAGTAGAGAGTGGTGCACTGGGGGTCGCCACTGCCTCGAGCTGACAGCACCAAGGCGCTGATCGATGCCTTCAAACTTTTCCTGCCCTGCTGCGAGGAGTTCATGAGCTCCGACGCAGAGCTCTGGCACTTACTCTGCAACCTCAAGCACCAGCTCTCCCTGCAAGTCCTGCGCAGCAAGGACACGTATGTCTCCTCCTCCTGCTGGGCCATGGTCCCAGATCCCCCGCTGCCCACCACCAGTTGGTAGACATGGAGGTACAGCAAGGAAGGAGGTGTCAATAGGAAGACCAACCAGGAGAGAGTTTCAGGAAGATGGGAGGGAGAGTGAAGCAGAAGGATAAAGACAAGAAAAGACTGAAGGAGTTATTGTGGTATGGTGAGGTAGGGAAAGGAAGTATAGGGGAGATAGAGGGAGGCATGGAGGAAAGAGAGGGAAGGAAGACAACAGGAGGCACAGCGAAAGTGAGTGGAGGGACATGTGGAAGATAAGGCAGGTGGTTGGAGAGCGAGCTAGGGAGGGGAGTGAGAATCAGAGACAGAGATAGATAGCCCAACTTTCAAGAAGGAACAATTTCCATTATGCAGTTTTAACACGGAGGAATTCTATCCTTTGGAAAGCACACCCCTGTAAAGGCAACATTTCCTGCCTTGACTTCAAAGGCAGATCCCAAAGAATCTCTGAACATGAAAACAGGTCTAATGAAGTCCTTCTGGGTTAGGAAGAGATGCACAGCAGAGAAGAAATGGAATGACCAGACGCTCAGAGGGATGTGGGAAACACTGGCACTTACGACCACCATACAGAATTCAGAACTTCCAGAAACAGTGAAGAGAAATGAGGAGCACCAACTGCGTAAAGGAATCATGTCGTAAAGCTTGGCCAATTGAAGGAAAATCATGAGGCTGCACATTCAAGAAACCCTACGCTTTTTTAGAGGAATCAGCTATATTCACAGAGATGCCCAGGAACTGTGGTCAACTCTGACAGACCCTGGCCTCTGGGAATCACGAGGCAGAAATGTTCCATTATGCATACATTGTCTTCAGTCAGTGGAAGAGCCAATTTCCCATTCAGAGTCACAAATCTTTGCAGGTGATGTGATCATCAATTTTAAACAAACTGAAGGTAGCACAAAATTTCA
>JAQQST010000022.1:2619155-2657737 GCA_028646485.1 Cryptoprocta ferox | reverse complement strand
GCTATATTCACAGAGATGCCCAGGAACTGTGGTCAACTCTGACAGACCCTGGCCTCTGGGAATCACGAGGCAGAAATGTTCCATTATGCATACATTGTCTTCAGTCAGTGGAAGAGCCAATTTCCCATTCAGAGTCACAAATCTTTGCAGGTGATGTGATCATCAATTTTAAACAAACTGAAGGTAGCACAAAATTTCACTACTCAGCGACGGTGGAGGAAATGCTCAACCAATGATACAAGAATGAAAAAGAGCATGATCCAAAGCTTAAAGTTAAGGTGGAACGTTCAAGTTGAAATGACAGATCACCAGACTGTGACTCAAATGCCACATAGAAACAAAGAATCCTCACACACAAGAGTCAGATATATGCACGCAGGCACCTAGCTTTTTATGTCTGTGGAGCAATGTGGTGTTGAAAGACTAACACATGAAAAAGACATGTGCCTAAGTGATGCAGCTCAGCCTAACTAATGTTGTATGTTGTAGCATGTACAAAAATGAACGGAGAAATGAGACACACACTGTTTTCCGCTCCATCACAGCCTCCTCCTCCAGGTATATATTTTGGGAAACTTGGGGTCTCTGAAGCTAATGTGTTCACTGTCAGGCCTGGCAGGGATAACCGTTAAGAGGGTTCATTGGACATCAGTGCAGGAAAGCACAGGGCTGGGTGAAATAAATCAACCCCACAAAGAAGCACAGTGGATGAGACCCCACCTTGAAAGATCTTGAGGAGGCTAAAGCAGTCAAAGACATGTGGCCAAGCAGAGTGAATAGTGGTTCCCAGGGGAGAGTGCAATTGGGAGCTGAAGGACCATGGTTGTGAAGACGTAGGCATGCAAGGGGCATGAGTTCTGGAGATCTAATGTGCACAGTGTGCTTAGCCAATGCTTTGCTGCCTCCATAGGTTTCTCAGAAGGCAGGTGCTATCATCAAAAACAATGAGTGTTTGAAGAGAAATATAATTGTGAAGGGGCCAAATGTGGTGTCTTTGCAATTACATATAAAGGCACATCCCAGAGTTTACATTGTTTACTGCAGTTATGTCCAGCTGGAATAGCAAAAGTGGAGCTCAAAATAAATGTGTCAAAGGTGTCAGCACGTTTCTCAAAAATATGATTCAGATACCAATGTAGGAAGTAATGGAAAAGATAGGAATCAAAACACATATGAGGCACACAGAAACTAGTCTGTACTGGCTGAAAATGCTGACTAACAAAAGGGAAATATCTTTGGCACAATGGATTTTTAAATTTACAATAACATATGCTGTGTGCAGACACTGACCTAACAGCCCCATGGATACAAACAAGTGGAATGCAGAAGAAGTGATGAAAGATGCATGACTTAATGCCTCCCACCAGCCAGCTGAGGTCCAAGTGCCCAGTGACTCACTGTTGATGTCTGGTTGTTCTCTTGCTCATGATTCATGTAGTGATGGACTTCAGACTCACAAAACACATAGGGAAATTACCCAACCCCATCCCCATTACGTGGGGCCAGGAATTTGATCCACAAGTGGAAGAAAGTTCCAATTCTGACACAGGCAGTCTCAGACAACGACCTTACAGCAAATACAGATCAGGTAAAAATAATCTCCCTTACTTGTCATAGAATCCTACCTCAGCATTCCTGCAAGAGCTGGAAAAGCGGTGGTTTGCCGCTTCAACTGGTTGAAGAAGTTACTAAGGCTGCTGTTGTCATGCCTGTGTCTGTAAGCCTCTGGGTGGTAATTTGGGTACCTCTAGATGAGACTGGAATGAGAAGCCCTGTATCCTAGAGAAAGATGTGTATGCGACAAGGTATTGGAGAAGGATTCAAGTCAACCCTCCATCAGCTGCCGTGCACATATGCATTGGCCACTGACCAGCAAGAGGAAGGTTATACTCCTTAGCAATGACTTCATTCTGGAAGTAGGTGTTCTTGCCAAAGAACAGCAGGATCTCCCAGAAATCCCTGGGAAACTTGTGTTCCTGCACCTGCTGTGGTTTATTGGGTCAGAAATGTGAAATCTCAACCCAGGAGACCTCACCCCTCATGATTTCAGGAACACATCTCATCACCAATCACGGCCCTCTCACTTTCGCACTCACGCGTCCTGCCTCCATCTCCCTGGGCAGACCTTCAAATCGGTCAGATAGGGAAGCATGTCCTCATCTTGTTTACTAATCATGGCCGACATCTGAGGGTGGTTCACCAACTCCTGGATATCAAGTAGACTTCGAGTGCTGGGCATGAAAGAGCTAGAACTAGAGACCAGTTTAGGACAGAAGCCTGGCACTATTGTCTCCTGTCCTCTCCCATGGTCCCCGGCCTCTGCATAGGCTGCTCAAGGCCCAAAGGATTCCAGGTTCCTGCATGACTCTGTTAGGCACACACAGATGGCTGTATATGCAAGCACACCACATTCCAGGCTCATTCCTGTGTGCTGACGACTAGAGAGTACACCTATGTACACAGAGCACACACTGTGGCTTGGGCTGACCAGGCAGGCATTCTCACCCCCTTTCCTGCACCAGAGAGCTGAGGGGGACCCGGAACAAAGCATTCCAGGCTGTTCTGTGTGGACATGTCCTGCTGCTAGTCCTCCATCTGACCTGTAACCCCACTCCCCCAACCCCCAGTTGTGTTTCTGTTCCACGTGTAACATAATGCACTCCCATCCTCTGCTCCCTGACCCTCCCCTCCCAAACACTCAGGTGCCAGGACCTCTAGATGACACCAGGTTTGCATGTGCCTGTCCTCAGGAGAGGGGGTGATCTGCACTCTAGGTGTTGTGCTCCTCGTAATTTCACTTCCCTTTCCTTCCTGTTTCACTAGCCAATACCCCCTGAGATCTCTCCAGGACTAGGATGAAGGATACAGACTTGGTCCAGAAGCCGGGGATACCCTGGATAAGGGCACATCTCTGTTGCAGATAATACTGTCGCCGCTGGGATATTTCGAGTGTGAGCGCAGCGCGCCCCTTGCTGGCTTGTTTATTCAGTGGCTGTATCTCCATCTGCATGGGCTGTAGACCCTACAGCAGGGTCAGGCCAACCCGTAGCCGTGACTCTAACTGGATCTTTTGCTCATTCTTCAATTTCAGCCTTTGGGGTCCTTCCACTCATCGAGACTCCTGCCCTTTCTGCTTCTGTTCCTCATTTTCCTATTCCATCTGCTCTTGCACCTTCCCTTCTGTTCCTCTTGGTACATCAACTACTGTCCCTTCTTCTACCTCTCCTTCTCCTGCTAGAAATCCTCCTCCTCCTGATTTTATATTCCTGTTTTTCCTGCAATGGTTCCAATTCCTTCCCCTTCTGCTCCTGAGTCACTGACTCCTCCTTCCTCTCCTCCTCCTCCTCCTCCTCTTCCTTCTCTTCCTCTTCACCTTCCTATGCTTCCTCCTCCTTCTCCTTCTTTTCTTCTGCTCCTGTCCTTCTCCCCCTTCCCCTCCCACTCTTCCTCCTCGGCTGCCACCACCTGTACTGCCACAAAGCCTTCACCACCACTTGTACATCCTGGTGCTCCTGCTCCTCCCCTTTCTCTTAGGCCAATCCTCTTCCTCCCCCATTCCTCCGTCTATTTTGGCTCCTGCTTCTCCTCCTACTCCACCTCCCCTTACTGAACTTTTCTCCTACTCCTCCTGCCCCTCTTCGCCTCCTCTAGCTCTTCGCCCTCCTTTTGCCCTTCTAGTGACCTTCCTGCTTCTCCTCCTCCATGTCCTGTAGGACCTCCTCTTCTTCATGGTCCTTTTCCTGTGTCTCCTCCTCCTCCCACTTCCTCTCATCATCTTTCTCATTACCATACATATCTACTTGAGGGGCCGCCACCTCAGTGTTTTCGACGACCATGCCCAAAAGCTTGTCCACAGCCACTCTGTACGCCACCGGCAGCCCCAATTTCTCCCCAGGGTTGGACACCTCTATCTCAGGTCAGATCTTGCTTTGCTGTACTAGTTGTTCGGTTGTAGTCTGCAAACCTTCAGTCTTTGATGCCTCCGTTATCTATTGAGACCCAGTATCTGGGAAGGCCCCAGTCTCTTGACAGTTCCCTTCCGGGTTGAAGGTGGCACAGGGCGGCCGGGCCTCCCCTCTGTTTCTGATACACTATGCACTCAACAGTGGCCCTGGTTCCAGACCTGAGGTCTGGCAGATATGAAAGGAGGGGTAATAGGTGATATCACTGGCCTCCCTCAACAGACACAGTTATGAATGGAGAGGCTGGAGGTGAAAGCACGGCCCTCCCTCCCATGACCTTGCTACCAAGGGAGAGGTGGGAGATCAAGCTCAGTCCTATCTCAATAGGCCTGGCTAAGAAGGGAGTGGCAGGAGGTGAAAGCATCGCCCTCCCTACCAGACCCACTTATGATAGGAGAGGCTGGAGTGAAAACACTGCCCTCCCTCACCAATCTGGCTCTGAACTGAGAGGCCTGAGGTGAAACCATGGCCCTCCTTCACCAGAACCGTCTATGAATGGAGAGGGGGTAGGTGAAAGCACCTTCTTCCCTCACCAGAAGCAGACAGTGGAAACCTGAGGCTAATCACTGACTACCCACAAGGCCTCCTCCTGGAGCCTAAAGTTCGAGGCAGATCATGCGCACAACCACTGTACCCATGACGCCACAGCAGCTTTGTCTCTGGAGGACTGAGGCAGCATGGTCCTTTGAGGTGAAATCCTTATTCATGGGGCTTTAATGGTGAGGGAATCCAGCTACGCCCAGGCTGCTTGCCTGCCTGCAGGACCAAACATGGGGAAGGCAGTGGGCGTGGCACCAGCATCCACGCCCTTCAGGCCTGCAGAATTATGGGAGAACCTGTTTGATCCTCCGGTGAGGCCCTGACTCCAACCTGCACAGGCAGCTTCGCATCTCCCTATTCTGCGTGCCCTGGGAGTTCTGTTTGCCCTGTGTCCATGCGAAGCGGACATTTGCACGACAGGTAGGCCTCCCGTATAACTTCGTAACGACTGTCTGTAAGCACATTGCAGAAGTACAGCCACGGTCTTTTCTGGATACAACCCCATCTTTGTTAAAATTGCCCATATCTGGCGTATCCATGTACCAGATCCCTATAGGTCTCCTGAGAGTGCATGTCACGTGTGCCCCCGTTGTCCTTGACCCCCGGGTTCCATCTTTTCACACTGCTTTAGGATGGTCTCCATATGCATTCCTACTCTGAGGGGACATTCACGTCATGACAGCAGTCTGGCAGGGCCCTGCCAGGGAAGGAAGCTGAGAAGGTCCTCGCAGCAAGAGGAGTGTGAGATGAAGAGGACACCGTATATGGAGACTGCGTGTCATTTTCACCACTCTTGCCTTTACTCTCTGCAGGCTGCACACTGGACACTGCCAAGCACACCCACCCCCTCATGCTCTGCTGCCCATTCCACCTGTGTGCCGAGTGCACACGAAAGACACGTGCCTGCGCACCCTGGTCCACGTGGAGCATGCCCTTGTCTGCAAGACAGCTCTCCCCTTCATCTCCTCGTGTTTGGAGGTCTTCCCAGGGAGATCCTCTGTCCCTCCTTGTCTGTATAAGTGTTCATCCTGGTCCCATTTGCATTACTTCTCACATGGGTCAGCAGGCTGTCATAGGCATGGGGACCTACTCAAAACACTGTCCACCTGTGCCCCCTAAAGGTGTGAAGTCAAGTGTCTTGGAAAACTATCCGGGATGGAGGGAACGTGGCAGTTGGCCACAAGTGAGGGACACAACCCAAGGATTTCAAGAACTCGTGTCAGCACTGTTGGGAGGAAATAATCCCCGGAAGATGAGGCAGTGATTGCAGGGACGTGGATTCCCTCCATGAGATGGAAATGGTCAGGTGGTCTCCCTCCATATCTACATCTGACAGAATAGCTAGACACAAACCACACAGAGCCAAGGCAGGTATGGTAGCTCTGAGCTACATGCCCTGTCTGGGGACCAAACTTCTGCACCCCTTATCCCTTTGGTGGAATGTATCCTTCCCACTCCTCTTCATGGGACCAGAAGGGTTCCAGATTTGCAGAGGATTCAAGGATTCCCTAAGTCTGTGGCGCAGTCCCTCTGTCCAACATGGTGTTTTCATGATGTAGAAGAGTTTCCTTTAGAAATCAAGGATTGTGTCAGTATCTGGTGTGAGAAACACTCCATATTGTTCCTGCTCCTCCTCGTCCTTCTCTTTGTTCTCTTCCCCCTCTTCATTCTCTTGGTCCTCCTCTTCCAACTCCTCCTCTTCCTTCTCTTCATACTCCTCCTTCTTCTCCCCCTATGGCTCCACCTTCTTTTCCCCTCATACCTCCTCCTCATCCTCATCCTCCTCTTCCTCCAACTTCTTTTCCCCTTGAACCACCTACACCTCCTCTTTTTCCTCGGCCTTCTTGTCTTCCTCATCAGATGGCTCTTTCCGTGCCCTGGGCATCCTGTTTGCCATGTATCACTGGGGAGCTGCCCTTGGCACAATCCGATTGGCCTCCTGAGTGTCTTGAGCACCACAGTATCTATACACACAAGAGAAGGCATAGATCTACACTTTTTCAAGTATACACTCCCACCTATTTTAAGGGTGTCCATTTCCTTGGAGATCCACGGACTGGATCACTATAGGTTTCCCTGATAGTGCATTTCACGCGTGTGCCTGCACTCATTGGCCCCTGGCTTCTATCTGTTCACACCTTCTAGGGTACTCTCTATATCCATTCCTCCACCGAGGGAACATTCATGTCATGACAGCAATCTGTTGGTGCTTCTGCTAGGGAAGGAAGATGAGTAGGACCGCACAGGCAGAGATGTGTGAGGTGGAGATTACACAGGAGGCTGAGGATCTTGGGCACCATTCTTGCCATTCCTCCCTGCAGCTTGGACAAGGTGAAACTGCTACGTGAATACACACCCTCGTGATCTGTGTGCATTCCACCTGAGTGTCGCATGGCACAGGAAATATAAACACCTTGATTCGCTTTTGTGGGTTTTATGCTTGTTTAATACATTTTATGTAACTGTTTGGGGGTGAGTCCCTGAATATATCCAACTGTCTGTAGGTTTTTGGATTCTGTGCCTGCACCCTGGAATTACATGGAATGGTTGGATCTATGACCTTGTACCTAGGAAAGGTTCACATGTGCTGTCAGCATGTGAGGATGCTAAGGTCTAATGAAGCAGGAGGGAATTGGGGGAAGAGATGGACAAAAGTGGGGAGAAAGGGCAGTTTCTTCAGGCTATTCTATTTCCTGAGAAAGTGAGGAAGTTCAAGGATAGGGATAGGCACGCACAGGAACAGGGATGCCCAAATTCAGGGTTCATAAACGACCATGATGGTGCTCCCATATGCTCCCTGTGGGATATCATCAGACACAATAACGCTGCAGAGGAAGGCAGTTTTCAGTGTCCACTACCCTGTGCTCTGCACACATCTATGTAGGGAGAGGATCTTTTAGGGAATATCAGTGAATAGGGCCACCAGCCATACGTGAGGGAGAGTGTGCAGACTGTGTGAAGGGAGTGCAGGGGTGGGAACCGACGGAGATTAGGTTGGTAATGCTGGGGAAACAGTCCATTACACCCTCAGGCATACCCACTCCCACACTCACCCCTTCCCTTCCTCCCCTCCTTAAATCTGCCCCCTTCCCACACACCCCTTCAGTCAGTCTCATGTATATCCACTAGTTCACACACACACATACACACACACACTTCCTCTCCTGTTATCTCCAACTCGGCCTCCCGCCCCTTCCTCCTCCTCCCTCTCTGTCCCTTCTTGTTCCACTCTTCTCTCCATGTCTCTCTGATCATTTTCTTTCCCCTACTCTTTCCTCCCTATATGTCCATCTCTCTTTCTCTCTCCCTGTACCCCTAATTGCCAGGTAGGAGTGCAGCTGCATCCTGTGTGCCATGCACTTCCTTCTGGATACAAAAGGCTGCTGAAGACCGAGTGCTTCACGGGAACACACAAAGAAACACATGCAGTGGGACAGAGCTCAATCAGACATCAACAGCAGTGACTGCCTACAGGCAGCACCCACAGGCCTGTTATACATGGGATATGTGAAGAGTCAACTCTTGCCACTTGCCCTAAAGGGTGAAGACAGTGTGGGAGGTGCTGAATCCCAAGGGATTTCAAAGTGTTGAGTGGGTCCTAAGAAGAAGCAGGCACTGAGGAGGTTCAGCGCTAGGGTGTCCCTGCTGTCTCTGCACATGCTATGTTCCAGATCCTTGCTCTTAGCACAGGAAAGTTGTTATTGGTGGTGACTCTCTTTCCGTATCATCTGAAACCAAAATCCAGGCGGCGACTGGCTGCGCAGTGGGTCAAATGTCCACCTGTACCTCAAGTCATGATATCACATTTCGTGATTCCAAGCTCTATGTCAGGCTCTGTGCTGACAGCTCAAGGCCTAGAAACAGCCTCAGATTCTGTGTCTCCCTCTGTTTGCTCCTCCCCTGCTTGAATTTCTTTCTCTCTCTCTCTCAGAAATATGCACTAACAAAATGTTAAATGAAGTCAAGGCTCCTTGACCCACTGCCGATAGAGAATCTCCCCCAGGAATTAGCCACGACCAGTTTCCAAGACAATGACGTGCTCAACTACATAAGCAACGTGGAGTTCAGACATGGGAGATAGCCTGGTCAACGAGGATCTCATGCACAGGAGATAAGGAGATGTGAGGTGGTAAAATATGGGGCAGACTGAGGTTCCAAGACATCAGGACAAATGATATGTGGTAGGTGATCATGAGGTGCTTGTGTATGATTTTCCCTTGTGTGCTCTTTTTCTTCATGTGAGGTTTGGGGTGAATCCTGAATACATCCAACTGTTTGTAGGTGTTTGAGTTCGGTGCCGTCCTATGAAGAATTGTTCAGGTTCAACCCTGCACCATCCACCACATAAACACACAGTAGCCTCTTACCAAGCAGGCTAAGGACATATGCAATTGCAATGAATTCGTTTCAGAGGTAGGAGTTCTTGCCAAAGAATAGCAGGACCTTGCCGAAATTCATTGGAGAACAATATTCCTCAAAATGCCTGTGTACCATGGGGGAGAATGGTGAAATCTCAGCCCAGGATATCTGCTCCCTCCTGATTTCTTGAATACGTAACTTCTAACAATTCTTGTCCCCACCAACTCACCGACACACCTCAGATTCCATGGTAAGTCCTTCCAGTCACAGAGGATGGGAGCAGGAGTGGAGGGGAAGACCAACGAGGAGAGAGGAGAGCCATGGTGAGTTTCGAGGAAGAAAGAGAGAGAGAGATGGGGCCGAGAGGAAGAGACCAAGGGAGGAAATGTGTGAGGGGGCCAGAGTTCAAAGAAGACCATGGGGACAGAGGGAAGCAGTGATGGAGAGGAGAAGAGGAAGACAAGGAGAGATGGAAGGGAAGTGGAAGGGAGGGCCAAGGGGAAGACAGTGGAGGTGGAGGATTCAAGAGGGAGGGAGGAAGGATAGGTAGTGCCGAAGGGACAGAAAGAGGTGGCCTGACAGTAATAGAGGGGGAATAACAGGTGTGCAATGTCAACACAGAAGAGTGCTGTACAGGGCACAGCATATAGCATGAAAGCCAACATTTCCTGGCTGGATTTCAAGGGCAGGCCTGAAAGACTCTCTGAAGTTGAAGACAGTCCTATCGAGGTCCTTCAAAATGAGGAGGAGAGGCAGATATGGAACAAAGGAAGTGACCAGATCCTCCTGTTGTGTGTGAAGCCTGGTACTTCCCACCACCATACAGGAAATAGGACTGCCAGAAACAGGCCTGAGGGGAGGGCGCAGCAGGAAGTGTAGGAAGGAATCAGGTAATCAAGCTTGGCCAATTCTAGGAAAATCATGGAGCTCTACAGCAATGAAGCTCAGTATTTTCCCAGCGGAATCCACCATATTCAGGCACATGCCCACGAAATGGGCTCACCTTTGTCAGCCTATGGCCCCTGGGAAGACACAAGTGACTCAGGACACAGAATGCATCCAAGGAGAGCAGAAGAGCCAACGTCTCCTTCGTATCCCAGGAGGCAGGAAGGTGACAGGCCTGTAATTTGAAAGGAACCCATGGTATCAGATAGGTTATATTCCATCACAACAATGGAGGGAAAGCTCACCATTGGGGGAGAATGGGCGGGAACACGATCCCAGACCCTAGGCAAAGGATAGATACTCAAGCTGAAGTGAATGACGCTGACTCAAACTCCTCTTGGCACAAAAAGGCATCTCCATCATCAGGAGGGCCGGATACTTGTAAGCAGGTAGCTGCTTTCTTATGTCTGGACCGCCTCTGTTCTTTGAAAGGCTAAAGCATGTTACCAGCCATAGGGTTATGTGACTGGGTTCAGCCAACTGAATCGAAATAATTCTTCAACTGAGGTTTGCCTGTTGTAACCAATACACCGGAGTAGGCTCCTTGTGCACTTCTCCAACTAGCATATATGTGGGAACCATGGTGTCCCTGAGGCTACAGTGTTCATGTAAGAGGTAGAGGGGCTAACCCTTATGAAGGTGCCCTGATTATGTGGTCCGTGTGAAAGAAGTCAACCCGACAGGAGCACCATGGATTTGACCTGTGCTGGATGGATTGTTGAAGAGCCCAAAGGAATCAAAGGCATAAGCAGAGTCGGGTACTGGTTCCCAGGGGAGGTGCAGTGGGGAGGAGTGGGGTGCTGGTTGTGAAAATGTAGTATGCTGAGAGAATGTCTTTTGGAGATCTAAGGGGCTTGGCATTGCATAGGAAATCTTCACCCGGCTGTAGGATTCTGATTTGGCAGGTGCTGTCCCCGCGAACAAAGAAATTTGGCTGTAACATGTATGTGTGACGGGGACAGGAAGGGTCTCATAGCAGTGTGGGAAAACTACATATCGTTGGTGTCTCTAGACTACCTCAGATACGCACGACTCCTTATTTACCAAGAAGAGGTCATTCCAAAGGTGTCAGTGGTGTCAGAAAAATATTTTAAGACACCAATCAGAACTGACATGCCTCGGTGGCTCAGGTCAGGTCATGATCTCAGGATCTGTGGGATTGAGCCCTGCATCGGGCTCTGTGCTCGTAGGTATAGCAAAGCCTGGAGTCTGTCTTCCCCTTCTGTGTCTCCCTCTCTCTCCGATCCACCCGTATTCAGAGTGTCAATTTCTCTCTTTCAAAAGTAAAGAAAATCAAAATATATAATTAAAAAATATTAACAAATACTTGCATCAGAAACCAAAGGAGGGTGGGATGAGGAATTAAGGTGTGAAATACCCATGAAGCTCATGGGTATTAAGAAAGACAATGGCAGAAGTACTTCTGTCCCTACCACTAATACAGTACATGGCAAAGGAGTCAGTGGAAAGGAATCAGCAGATTGTTTTCAAAATTTAGGAAGGTGTATGCTGTGTGCAACAAAGAGATCTTTGGGCCCCAGGGTGACAAACAGGTGGAATGCAGGAGGAAAGCAAGATGCATGACTCAATGCTCCCACCACCAAGAGCCAGCTGAGGTCCAAGTCCCCAGTGTCTCACTGTATATGCCTGGTTGTTCCCCTGCTCATGATTCAGGCAGTGACAGACTTCAGGCCCCCAAAATACATGGGGAAATCAGAAAAGCCCAAGCCCGTTATGGTGGACAGCAATTTGATCCCCTAATGGAGGAAAGGGTCCAATTCTGGAGCTGTCAGACTCCACAATGTCCTTACACTAACGTCAGGTCAGGCCGAAAGAGCAGCGGCAGGCAGAATGCATAGCTGTGCAGGGAAGAAGGCAACACGGACAGACACAGGGAGAGCTGCATCCACTGAAGCCCTTAGGCAGAGCCAGCAGAAGACAAGGACACATTGGTCCTCACAGCAAGAGAGAGGAACCATAACAGACAGGGATCATCCTGTACACGTGGCACAACACGATGACATCGCAAGGTCTGGAACAGACACACGTGGTCTAGAGATTTAGAGATCAGAATGCTCCTAACTTGCCTAGGACGTCCTCTCTCCTGGGACAGGAATCTGGAGCCCACAGTCTCAGCAGTATATTAGATGATGCTGTTAGGGCGCATATAGAGGCCCACAGGCAAATTGGAATTTCTTGTCAGAATCCCCGGAAAGACCTACAGACACCTCAGGAAACGGATTGCGACCTGCACTGAGGGATAATGCCCAGAGGCTGAACTCCCTGGCACACAGAGCACGCCTGGCCTCTCCCCAAGGTCAAATGACACAAAGGTCCATACCTGAGGGCTTTGCTCCCCAGGCCTGTGAATATTCCACAACCACAACCATCCCCTGCCTTCCCTTTGGGCCAGGCCAGCACAAAACCTGGATCTGGTAAATAACACGAACTCATAGGAGACAAGGACAGATGAGTGACGCTAAGCCCATCTCTGCCCCAAACACCACATCCTCAGCAAGACATTTCTGATGATGGCCTGTGTAGAGGAAGCTCCAACCGTCCCCTGAAATGGCCCAAGCTTTGGCCCCTGAGGCAATGCTCCCACAGCAGAAGTCCTTAGGCCATCCTTTCTCTGACAAGCATAACCAATGTCAGGTGCCAGCATGTGGGAGCCTCGTCCACTGCCACTATGTCCTCCACCGGGAGCACCAAATTCTCCCCGGGGCCGGACACCTCTGTCTCTGGTAGGGCCTTGCATGGCCCCACAGGTTGTTCGGATGTGGCCTGCAAAACTTCCATCTGGGACACCTGCACCCTCTCTTGACGCCCAGTGTCTGGTCGGGCCCCGAACTCATGACCGTCCCCTTCCAGAACGAAGGCAGCACAGGGTGGCCAGGCTCTCCACTCTTTCCAATACCCGATGAGCTCCACATTGGCCCTGATCCCAGACCAGAGCCCCAGCAGCTGCGAAGGGAGAGTTAAGAGCTGAGCGCCGTGGCCTCACTAAACTGACCCATTTATGAAGGGAGAGGCTGTATGTGAAAGCATGGCCCTTCCACACCAGTCCCGGCTCCTAAGGGAGAGGTGGGAGTTGAAAGTGCAGACCTCCCTACCCAGACCTACCTATTAGGGGAGAGGCTGGAGGTGAAAGTGTAGACCACCCTAACCAGACCCAGATCAGAGGGGAGAGGCGGGGGGGTGAAAACATGGCCCTCCCTCCTTACACCTGTCTATTAAGGGAGAGACCAGGGGTGAAAACATGTCCTTCCCTCTCCAGACACTGCTACAAATAGAGAGTCGGGAGTTGAAAGCCGCAGCCCTTCCCAATGGAACCTGGCTATGACTGGAGAGCCTGGAGGTGAAAGCTCGGCTATCCTTCACCAGAACTTGCTATGAATGGAGAGATGGGAGGTGAACTTCCCTGCGTTTCCTCATCAGACCCTGATACATAGGGAGGTGATAACTGAAAGCACAGACCTCCCTCACCGGATGCGGATCTGAAGGGAGAGGCTGGAGGTGAAAGCACTGGCCTCCCTCACCAGATGGAATCAGTGGAGACCTGAGGCTAACCTTTTAGGAGGGGGAGGTGGAGGTGGAGAAAGAGGAGGAGGGGGAGGAGGAGGAGGGGAAGGAGGAGGAGGAGGAAGAGGAAGAGAGGCAGCAGTATCAGGAGGAGATGCAGCAGTAAAGGAGACAGGCATGGAGGCTGGAGCAGCAGGGAATGTGACCTAGCAGCCAGTGGAGCAGCATCCCAGGAGCCAGTGCAGCGTCTGCCACAGCCCAGAACCCCCTGACAGAGCTGGAGCCTGGGTTGGGCAAGGCGTGGGTTCACATGTAGAGTCAGGGCACTGGTGCCTGGTGGCTGGGAGGAGTGTTGGGTACTCATAGCTAACCCTGCTTGTCTGAGCCAATAGGGGACCTGCAGGTTGCTCTCAAATATTCGTTCATCAAAACATGAAGCAATTATCACCAGGCTAGGACTAGTGGAGCATAAAGTACCCTTTACTCAGGGAAGATATGGTAAGTAAGTTATTAGTTGTGCAATTGGGGAAACAGAGAGGACACACACCTATCTCTGATACTCATAGCCTCTGTTATTCTCAAGATGGTCCGTGCACAGAATATTTAGTACACACACTCCACTGTTGTAAAGTCAGCATGGCCCCACCCTATGCTAGGTCGGAAGAAGACATGAACACACTTCAGGTGGGTTACAAGGTGTCTCCACAAACCCACCACCCAGCACCCCCCCTCTCTCTCTCCATCTCTATTTCTCTCTCACTGTCTCTCTCTCCAGGTATCATCCTCTCTGCCTCATTCTCTTTCCTCTGTATTCTTCTATGTGCCTTTAAGTCTCTCTCTGTGTCTCTGTGATTCTGTGATCATTTTCCCCTTTCTCCTGCCCCAAAATCGTCCCTCCATCTCTCTTTGTTTCTGCATTTTACTCTCATTCCAGTAAGAGAGCAACTGGGTTCCTGTGGGCCATGCAGTTCCTTCTGAACTAAAAATGCTGCTCATACTCCAGGACTACATGGGAACACACAGAGAAGTACATGCATAAGAGGGAGCCAGAGTACATCTAGACATCCCAAGCAGTGACTACCTGCATTCATGCCTCAATAGTCAGTTATATAAGGGCACTCTGAAGAGTCGGTCCCTTGCCTGTAGTTTGCAGGCAGCCTCAGAGGTACAGAAACCCAAGGGAGTCCCCAGTGTTGAGTGATAACTGTACAGGAGCTGAGGCGGCTGGGAGCATAGTGGTATCTGCTGTTTCTACACATGCCATGTTCTAGTTCCTCGCTTTTTGTATAGGAATGTTGGTATTGCTGGTGGCTCTCTTTCCTTATGCAAGGTTCCTGTATGCAAGGCCGATACTGAATCACCCTCCATTCTCAGCCATGATTGCTTACCAGCACAAAGAAGAGTGTCATGTGTGAGGTGAAAACAAGGGTGGGTTGTGGGTGTTGGAGAGGCCTGTGAGCAGTATGTCCGAAGGAGAAGGCATGAATGCCAAGGTCCAACCTGAGTCTCTGGGAGTGTTAGCAGGTGCCTGTGGGTGCTTTTTTTTTCTGAGACCTAGTGTTTGGGCTGGCACTGGGTGCATTTATGTCCATGTGCCTGCCTTGGCTTCTGTCTTTGTGCCTGAGTGAGTCTGTGTAACCAATTGGACAGAGAAGGAGAGATAATGGGGGCATTTAATCTGGTGCTTATGGGAGAGTTACAGTTGCCAAAGTCCAGAGAGTGCTGTCCCTACATTCATGATATCAGCATAGACTGCCCACTTTCAGGATGAGAGGAAAGGCCGATGTTCTCTGGCACTGTTCCTCCATCTCAGAAGTGCCAAGGGCAGGTTGGGGATGGAGATTCCCTGGGCCTTTGAAGGGGGACTGACCTATCCTACAAGGCAGTGGGGTGAATTGGAGCAATGGTTCAACTAGGATGTAGTACGTCTAGCCCTGCCCTTACTTGCCTAAGTGGTCAAGACAGGGCATATGGCTCCATCCAGAGCATGTGTGTAGGTGAGCCTCCTCCTGGATAACACTGCAAACACAGGAATTCCTGGGCTGGGGTCTCATGCTGACCGCTTGGGCCATGGCCCCTGGGACTCAATAGAATTGTAGGTGCTGTCCAAAATAAAGGGCACTAGCTGATCTGATTGTCCCTTGAGTGTCCTTACACTCTGACTCACTGATTTCCTCTCAGTTTCCTGACACAGGGCCTCCTACTGATTTGTGGGAGGTTGACAGTCTCCAGTTCTGTGGAGAGAGTGATTTGTCTATGTTAGATGTAGCAGGGTCAGGGCCTGCTTTCCCCTGACTCCCTCATGGGCATGGTTGGAATTTCCTCACCATCCAAGCCTCATGCGTACAGATTTCACTGCAAAGGCCTTTTCTGCATCACCTTGACGGTGACCATGCCTCTGTGGCTTCATGGGTACAGTGTCTGTGCACTTGAGCCACCTAACACTTTAGGATCCAGGAGGAGGCAATGAGAGTTGTCAACCATTAGCCTCAGTGCTCCACTGGCTACCACTGGTGAGGGAGGCCAGTGCTTTCACCACCAGCCTCTCCCTTCCCAGATGGGTCTGGTGAGGGAGGTCCGAACTTGGACTTCCCATCTCACTGTGTATCAGGGTCTGATGAGAAAGGGCCACGGATTTCACCTCCCATCTCCCATTTATTGCAAGGTCTGGTGAAGTGAGCCACGCTTTAACCCCCAACCTCTCACTTTAGAATCGGGTCTCTTGCAGGAGGGTTTGCTTTCACCTCCCACCTCTCCCTCCGGAGCCGCATTAGGTGAGGGAGGTCCATGTTTTCCCCTCCCACCTCTCTCTTCGAATACAGGTGTGGTGAGGGAGTGCCGAGCTTTCACTTATAGCATCTCCATTCATAACTGGATCTGTTGAGCAAGGCCAGTGCTTTCACTTATTCCCTCTCCCTTCTTAGCTTTTGGTGCCTGGGTCTGGGACAAGGACAATGTTGAGCATGTTGTGAATTGTATACAGTGGTGAGGCCTGACAAACTTGTGCTGCCTTCGTCCTGGAAAAGGACGGTCAAGAGTCCGGGGCCCGCGCAGACACTGGACCATGGATGTTCCAATCCCAACCTGCCCCAGACACCTGTGTGATGTGAGGAACAGTACCGGGCAACGTCCTGCCTTTCCTCTCATCCTGAAAGCTGGGTAGTCTATGCTGACCTCAGAAATGAAGGGACTGCATGCTCTGGACTTTGGAACGTGAACATCTCCAATAAGCACCAGATTAGAAGCCCCCAGTCTCCCTCCTTCTCTGTCCAATTTATTACACAGATTCACTCAGGCACAAAGACACAGGTCAACAAAGGCACATGGACAGTAAATGTGCCCATTGCCATCCCAAACACTAGGTCTCAGAAGAAAGCACCCACAGGCACCCCTTAACACTCCCAGAGACTCATGATAGATTTTGACATTCATGCATTCTCATTTGGACATCCTTCTCCCAGGCCCAGCCACTACCCACAACCCACATTTGCTTTCACCTCTCACACGACACACTTCTTTGTGCTGGTAACCAATCATGGCTGAGAATGGAGGGCGATTCAGTATATGCCTTACATAAAGCAGCCTTGCATAAGGAAAGAGAGCCACAAGCAATACCATCCTTCCTGTGCGTAAAGAAAGGAAGTAGAACATGGTATGTGTAGAAACAGCAGGTACCACTATGCTTCCAGCCTCCTCAACTCCTATGCAATCATCAGAGAGAGATGAGAGAGAGAGAGAGTGTGTGTGAGTGTGTGGCTGGGAGGTGAGTGACCCTATGCCTACCACTGTTCCAAACACTGCATCCTCAGCAAGGCATTCCTGCTGATGGTCTGTGTAGAGGAAAGTCCTGCCGTCCCCTGATGTGGCTCAGGCTGAGGTCCCTGAGGCGATGCTACCACAGCAGAAGTCCTTAGGCCATCCATTCTCAGACAAACACAACCAATGTCAGGTGACTACATGTGGAAACCTCTGTGGGGGTTCCAAGGGGTTCCCAAAGCAGAGACTGAGAATATGTGCTTCTCCAGTGGGTGGGGAAACAGTAGTGAGAGAGAGCAGAGCCTCTGCCCTGGAAGGGCCAGGCTGGCTCATCAGATCCTCACATCCACAACCTGACACGCAGCAGAGCATATTCACAGAAAAGGTAAGGCAACCAAACCTCCAAGGATTTACACTGGCCAATCCTCCTCTGGGAAAGTGCCCCTGTAAGGAAGGCTCTTCCCCTGGGGAGACGTTGGGCGGGGAGCCTCTACTGCTGGGGTGGTGCGGGGGCAGGGAGGTTAGTATTTCGCCTTCACCCTTAGACCTGCTTCCCTGAGAGCCATGTTAGTGGGAGGGGGAGGAGAGCCTCCTAGGGGAAACCCTGAACCGTGTCTACTGCACTGCTAGCACAGTGGGTCTTTGGCCCCATCCCTAGGCAGAGGCATGTCTGACGACTGCTGCGCACTCAGGGAGGAGCACCTCCAGTGCACAACTCTTCTCAGGGAGGCTTGTCGTAAGTGATCAGTCTGGTCACAAGAAGGCTTCTGCACAGAAAGCTTAGGGCACAGAAGTTGGTAGGTGCCTGTGGGGTTGAAGCAGCCTGTGCCAAGTCCCCCAGTCAATGGGGACACACAGGCTGCCTGGGGTGATGTTCAGAACAATGAGTGCCTCTTTGTGGTGTCTACAATGGTGGACTTCACTGTTAGGCGTCTTGGCACGGCATAATGCTTGTGTCCACAGAGGAATACCAGCCTCAGACACACCATGCAGGGGATGAGAGGGCAGAGAGCACAAAGAAGTGAGTCGCCTGTTCCTGGCTTTTAACAGTCCCCCGCCACTGTGCCCTCCCTCATGTCTATTTGCAATATTGGTAACCCATTCTTACTCCAGGGTCATTACAGAAACAGAGTTCACAAAAGACTATCGTACTATGACTTCTTCTGGAGGGTGTGTGTGTCTGTGTGTGTGTTTGTGTCAGTGAAGGAGCGCGGGGAGGCCGGCGTGACAGAATGGGAAACAGAAGCCTGGCGGATGTGTGTGGATAAACATGAGGGTGTAGTGGGCTCTTTCCACAGCACTTTGTACTTGAGAAATTTCACCTCTGTCTCAACCGGATCATCATCCGTCTTACCCACAACCCACTCTCCCTCTGATACCACTGCTGCACTCTCTTCAGAGAGGCTGTCCACACTCCCTCAAACATGGCTGGTCTTGAACATTTCTCTTCTTTTCTCCTCTACCAGAGACCTCTGCATTCGTAGATGTGTGCAGAGCCCAGGGTAATGAACACAGAGAACTCCCTCCCTTTGTGACCTGTGCACTGAATATGTCTGAGGACATCCCATAAGTTGAACTGTGGGAGGACTGTCACAGAGATCCCCCAACACTGATTCTTGGACTTGTCTGGCCTCTGCTGGCCTCTCCATTGCCTCCACCTTCCTCATTATCCAACGAAAAACATGATCCTCCGGTTGGCCATTCTGTCTGTTTCTTTCATGTTCTCCTGAACATGCAGTCACAAACATGACCCAGCCCTTTGTACAAGGTCCAGCCCTCCAAGGAATTCCAATCTTCAGGCACAGAAGTCAAACACATACACACAGATGCGTGTATAGAGGGAGTCACCCCAAACCCTTACTCCAAGAACATCACACAAGCCGGCACACTCACAAACGCTTCATGGTGTTAAATTACCATTCAAGATTTGTTCACATGGATGGGAGCCTCACTCTGCCCCATGTTTCACCACCACGCTTGACCTTATTTCCTGTGCAGGAGACCCTGGGATGACCAATGGTGCACACCTGAATGTTTTCTACTGGTGTCACTCAACTGTGATGCTTCCTCATATTTTCACCATCTGGCAACTCCCTTGGATACACGGACACTCACCTCGACATTCACACACACAGACATAGGCAAACACACACACACACATACACACAGCTCCCTGGGATACATGTACACACACCTAGACATACACATACAGAGCAACACAGACACAGAGAAAGACACACACACACAGACGGGACACATGCGTGTCTTCTCTCGGTCATGATTTATGCTATCTGATTTAATATCAAAAATGTGATGGAATGGTGTGGCAAGTGGTGCCAAGAGTGACAGGTGGCACTATAAGCACCTAAAATAAATCAATTCTCTAACATGGCCCCTCTCACCTGCGCACCCAGGAAGCCTCCGTCTCCCCAGCCAGAAATGCAAACTGGTAAGGTAGCGAAGCATTACTTCATAGCTTACGGATCACGGCCGACTTCTAAGGCTGCTTCACAAACGCTGGACATCAAGGAGTCTTCGAGCAGAGGGTAAAAATGAGCTAGAAGCACAGTGTTGACCGAAGCCTGGCACTGCAGTCACCTGTCATCCTCCGAGGCCCCATGCCTCTGCAAAGGCTGCATCAAGCCCACTTGGTCCCGGGTCTCTGCAGGAGCATTGTAGACTCACATGGGATGTAGTGGATGCCCGCACATCCCCAACTCCAGTTCTGTCTTGTGTCCTGATGAGTAGACAGATTATGCTAAGTCCTTACAGCACACACTCGGGGTTGGTCTGACTGACGGGCATTGTCACCTGCTTGCCTGAAACAATAGGCTGACGGAGACCCGGAAATGGCCAACCCACACTCTGATGTTGAAGAGGCCCAGGTAGTCGTCCTCAGTCTGACCTGGGCATGCCCTCCACCCCCCAACTCCCCAGGCGTGTTCCTGCTCCTTCTGCTCCCACACCTGTACATCAAGCTTCTTCTGTTCATCCTCCGCAACCCTAGGCTTCGCCAAATTCCTCCCCGATATGGCCCAACACCTCTAGCCCCACTATCATGTCATCCACCAGCAGCACCGATTCCTCTCAGGTCAGGTCTGAGTTCTTTTGCAGGATGGAACATTGTGGGCCCCCATCGTCAGTCTGGGGCACCTACCACCACAGAGTACTGTGTCCCCGCTGCCTCCTGTCAGTCGACTCTACACTTCCAGAGTGAAGGCCTGCACATGGTAGCCGGGCTCCCACACAGTGTCAGGACCATGACATGGTAGACATATGGCCCTGGCCTGGAACCAGAGCTGTGGCAGATAGGAAAGAAGCATGGGGGTAAGCGAAATCACGTAGCTCCCTCCGTAGTACCAGGCAGCTGAGCCCTGGGGACAAGGCTTCTCTACACTCCATCTCCTGGAGGGGCCCATAGGTCCAGGTGATGCATGGATACAGACTCTGTACCCAAGAAGCCATCGCCATTGCTGTCACTGTGGTGATGCTGCTACAGAGGGCTTGGTACTGAACAGGCTGGGGATGACGTGAGTGGTTGAAAAGGAAATTCTAGCTTTATTGCATAAGCACGAAAGCAAACGCCACTTGTTGGGTGTGGGTTGGGGGTGGGAGGGAAAAAAAGAAAAGGAAAAAAAAATCCACAATGGCTTCTTCAGAGCACTTCCAGACCAGTGGGGCAAAGGCTAAAAGGAGAAAACGGATCCTGCCCTAGAGTCCTGGCGTCATCTCTGTCTGGGGTTCAGGAGAAAGCGGCCCTCCCTCGCGGATCCAGATGTGTCCTCCCTGCGCGGACGGGGCGCTGGCAGGAGGCAGAGGGCACGGCCGCCCTGGAGTCCGGTGCCTCTTCACCCTTAGGGTGCACTAGGGCGCACAGTGCTGGCGGGATCTGCAAACACTCGACCCGCGCGTGTTCAGCCCTCCAGGTGGAAGCCGTCCCGGGAGGAGGGACTGGGGCGCGGGGGGCGGCGTGCCACGCCAGGTCACGAATCACCGGAAACCTGCGGAGCTGCACCACCAGGTCCAGTTTCAGTCTCAGGACTTGGTGCGCTCGGCGCCGCGCCGCCGCCAGGGTGCGCTCGCCCCACACGCGGTGGCCGACGCGGATGGCGGGGAGGGAGGTCAGCGTCGGGGTGGCCGCCCTCCGGGTCTCCTCCAGCGTGCGGCCCGCGGAGCGAGGCCCGGCGGCCGCGGGCTGGGGGCCGTGGCTGTCCTCGGGAGCGGCGGAGATGGCGGTGAGGAGCGCAGCAGCCACTGGGCGGCAGTGAAATCTGGACTCATGCGGCTTTGATGGTGAGGGGATGCCAGCCACTCCCAGGCCGCTTGACAGCCTGCAGGACCAATCATGGGGAAGGCAGTGGGCGTGGCACCAGTGGCCACGGCCCTCAGCCCTGCGGGAATCTGGGAGGCCCTGTTGGATCCTCAGGTGAGGCCCTGGCTCCAAGCAGCACCAACCACAGGGCTGTTCGCATCTCCCTCACATAAAGGAGCCTTGCAGAAGGAACGAGAGCCACCAGCAATACCAACCTTCCTGTGCAAAAAGGAAAGTAGAGAAAGAGGATGAGGAGATTATAGATCATAATAATCTATAAGGAAATTTTCTAATCTATAAGGAAAATATTTCTGACATTTTCTGCATGTGCAGAAATGCTGCACATGGCATGTGCAGACAGCTGGTAACACTAGGCTCCCAGCCGTCTCAGCTCCTGAACAATCATCAGACCCACTCAACACTGGGGACTCCCTTGGGTTCTAGTGCTTCTGAGGCTGCCTGCAAACTACAGGGCAAGGACTGACACATCAGAGTGCCCATATATAACTGACTTGTGAGGGATGTGTGCAGGCAGTCACTGCTTCTGATGTCTAGATGTGCTGACTCCTGCTTATACATGTGTTTCTCTGTGTGTTCCCAGGAAGTCCTGGGGTATGAGCAGCATTTTGAGTCCAGAAGGAACTGCATGACCCCCAGGAACCCATTTGCTCTCTACTGTGAAAGAGAGGAACATGCAGACACAAAGAGAGATGGAGGGACGAGTTTGGGATAGAAGAGAAGGGAAAAATGATCACAGAGTCACAGAGACGCAGAGAGACGGTAAAAGGCTCACAGAAGAAGACAGAGGAAAGACAGTGAGGCAGAGAGGAAGATACCTGGAGAGAGGAAGCGTGTGTGTGTGTGTGTGTGTGTGTGTGTGTGTGTGTGTGTGTGTGTGTGTGTGCGCGCGCCTGTGGCTGGGTGGTGGGTTTGTGGAGACATCTTGTAACCCACCTGGAGTGTGTCCATGTACTCTTCCTACCTAGCATATGGTGGTGCCATGCTGACTTCAAAAGAGAGGAGTCTGTGTGCAAAATTGTCTCTTTGCAGGTAACAACTTAAAGAATTACAGAGGCGCTGAGTATCAGAGATAGGTGTGTGGCTTCTACACTTCCACAATTCCACAGCCAATAGATTACTGACAACGTCTACACTGAGTGAAGGGTGCTTTGTGCTCCACTAGTCCTAGCCTGGTGATAATTGCTTCATGTTTTTGCACGAATATTTGAGAGCATCCTGTAGGCCCCCTATTGGCTCAGACATGCAGGGGGTAGCTCTGGGTACCCAATGCCCCTACCACCCATGAAGAACCACTGCCCTGACCCTACATTTTAACCCAGGCCCTGCCCAACCCAGGCTTCAGCTCTGTTAGCGGGTCTTGGGCGGTGGCAGGATGCAGCACCGGCTCCTGGGGCTGCTGCTAGCTGGCTGCTGGGCCACGTTCCCCGCCGCTCCAGCCTCCTAGAGTGTCTCCTCTACTGCTGCCTCTCCTCCTCCTCCTCCTCCACTTCCCCCTCCTCCTTCCCTCCCCCTCATCACCCCTCCTCCTGCCCCCTACTCATCCCCACTCCTCTTCCCCCCTCCTCCTCCCCCTTCATCCTCCCTGATCCTCTCCCTCCCCCTCCTAAAAGATTAGCCTCATGAATCCAATGACTGCATCTGAGGAGGGAGGACAGAACTATCACCTCCAGCCTCTCCCTTTGAACCAGGTCTGGTGAGGGAGGTCTGCACTTTCACTTCTCCCCTCTCTGTGTATCAGGGTCTGGAGAGAAAGGGCATCGGCTTTCACCTTCCATCTCTCCATTCAAAGCCAGGTCTGGTGAAGGAGAGCCAAGCTATGACCACCGTTCTCTCCATTCATATCCGGGTTCCATTAGAAAGGGCTGCGGCTTTCACCTCCTGCCTCTCCCTTCATAGAGTGGATTATGGGGGGAATGCCATGCTTTCACCTCCAGACTCTCACTTCATAGACAGGTCTGGGGAGGGAGGTCCGTACTTACACCTTCTGCCTCAGATTCCTAGACTGGTCTCCTGAGAGAGAGCCGAGTTTTCGCCTCCCATTCAAAATCTTCCTACCTTTAGGAAGAGAGGCATAGCATCAGGAAGCCTGAAGAAGGCAAAGGAAAAGCATATGGCCAATGACATCACGCAGGTCACATTAACACTTCCCATAAAGAGAAATCCTTCCACTGAAAGTTCCTTTAACGATTTGCAATACAAATTAATGTGTTTTGATTTAAATAATCTACTAAATGTAATTTGTGTCATGTTCACTAACACACACTGTATACAGTGTGCTCTTGGTTTTGTGATTGCAGTGACTCACCACTTCCTCACAGCACCCAGTGCTCATGTGAACAAGTGCCCTCCACAGTGCTCATCATCAATTTCGCCTCTCCACTGACCCGCCATCAGACCGCAGCCCCATGCTCTAAGGTTCCTATCCTTGATTGGCACCTGCCATGACCCGAGGAAAGTAACTTGTGGTCCAGAAAAAGATGATATTCCTGGCAGTCCTGGGCCTCCATCTTCCTTGAAGCGGGTGGTCAAGAGTCAGTAATGCAGGGAATCAGGGACCCTGGAGGGAGTGTGGGTGAAACAGACCGTTGGTGTAGTGGCATCAGATTTTCTCCAGCAGGAGAAGTCAAGTGAGGTTCTCTGATTCTGGCAGGTGAGCCACCCTTTGGCCACCATTCAGCTGTTCCTTGGGGCTCTCACCTCTTTTTCCTGTGCTCCAGGCCCGGGGAAAGTGGTGCAGCTTGGACCACAGGCCTCAAGTGACCTGCCTCCTCCAGGGTTGTGGCACTAGGGTGGCGAGCGGGGATAGCTGTGTGAAATGGACAAATGAGCACCTGCTCTCTTAGGGGACGGTTCCTTGTCAGCGACCCCTCTCACCCAACACAAGCTTGGTACTGTGTCTGCAGCTGGGCTTGGGACATTTGAAGTTCTTCCCCTGAGCTCTTTTACCCTTTGCATGGAGTTGGTCCCAGCATGAGTCTCTCAGCCACTGTACTGGGGACACTGCCCTCTCACAGGCTACCTGGAGGCCTGGTCCACCTACTCAGACACAAGGTCATGCAATCTCCTTCACGTATGCATGCACACAGTCCCAGCAGATACAGAGATCTCATGCACACATCACCACATGCACCCAACACCCTCACACAGACACAGTGGACCTCCACTCTCATGCATGCTCTCTGTGAAATCCCGCTCATGAGCCTCACTACGGTCCACAAGTCCCACTTTCTCTTTCCTCTCTCCCATCTTCCATTTTTACACACTGTCTATGACAGAGCTTTGGTACAAAGGGGTGATGGGATGGGAGGCAGGAGAGGGCATGTTGGCAGTGACCCGGAGAAGTGGGTTCCTCCTGTGTTCTCCTGGAACAGGGGCCCTTACCTGTATCCCTGACTGTGGGCATTCTCATGGGTGGTAACTAACCAAGGAAAGGACACAACTCTGAGAGCAAGGGACCTGGCTGGAGGTCTTCATGACTGGGACACACTCGACAGGAGCCAATGGACTCTCTGGGGCTCACATGTCCGTCCATTCCCTACCTTTCTTCTCGGTCCTATGGATTACTGAATACCTAACAAGACGGTCTCTTCCACCTCCTTCCATTCTCTGCCCAGGAAGGGACTCAGCCTCTACAGATGTTGCGCCCTGCCCTACCCTATTCGTACACAACTCTCCCACACACTAATTCATAGCAGCTAGGACAGTCCCAGTCAGGCCATCTCCACTTTTTCCCTTTCCATGTCCCTTATAATAGAAAATATTCCTTTGGATAATGACAGCCAGCTTACATGAAAGGTGCTCTAAGGGGTAACAGGAGCTTTGCAAATGAAGTGGGATTTCCACACTCCATGACATACCACTTCCTGAGGCCAAGTACAAAGAATGACTCAAATTCTCCAGAAACATATTGTCAAATGAAGGTTAGAATCTACATTGCCATGGATGATGTACCTCCCCACAATGTTACGCTTTATTAGGACTGTCCTTCTTAGAGACCTAGGTTTGTCTGCCTATTAGTTTTTTGATGGGCAACCAAACTCTAAATAAGGCATTGGACATGGACATATCTTCCCTGGAATACTAAACATCAGTCCCTCTCATAATAAGTCCTAGCCACCCCTTCTGCTCTATCTTCCATTAGGATTAAAGGGCTTTACCACAGGCTCCTCTACTTGAATTCATGGCCCATCACTTTCAACTGAAAGATGAGGCATGACATAAATCTTGGAAAGTGGGAAACAAATCCAACCTAGCTGGAAGTGCTTATATGAATGCTTGTAACCACTCAAACTGCTGTACAGCCTGCTGACATGAGATGGACATATTTCGCTGAAGACAATGGGTTGGAAACAGAGACTTTGAACGGTAAGGGAAGGGGATTATGAGAAGTATATAAGACACAATTAGACCCATTAAAGTTAACCATAAAAGATTAGCCAGGGTATACAAGGAGAATTTGAGTCTGGTCCTGAATGTGAAAAATACTATGTTTCGGGGAAGGAGTCAATAAAGATGGGACAATTCCAAAAAGGATGAGTGCCTGCAACCTAACCATTTAACTTAGTAATTAATCCAACTAGTGCTGTACCCCTCAAACAGAAATCTATTGCCTGTCCTGTCTTATTATGTGAGCTTAGAAAGCCAGAGGTTGTTTCCCCAGGCAGATGAATAGGTTGTATTGATAGCATCCATCTTTACATTCAGGAAGATATCAAACCTCAAGGGAATTGGGTCTTGGCTCAGTGGACTACTCAGATTTGGGGATGGATTGCCGACCCATGGATCATTTGATAACTAAACTGCATCTGTCTCACATTATTCTACTGATTATTTGCCAGAATATAAAGTCTAATCCCATGCTTCTAACCGGTAACATCACACTCACTTCAGAGCAGGACACAAGGGCAGCACGTGGAACACATGGATTAGGAGACGATGGGACAGCAACTAACGCAGCTGGATGGATGTCCCTTAAACCAGTTGATGACCTCATCAGTAGTATGACTCCACCAGCCACAGGGCAATGAAGGCCCTCAATGTCTCCCAGTAATGATCCCAAGCAAAGTTAACCTCAAAGACCTGACACAAACCATTGAACTCTAGACTGAATATGGAGATGTTAATGTTTTGGTGGAATGGTTCAAATTCTTTGTGCAGAAGCTTAGCAAAGGCAATGGTTATGCTTGGGCTCAAGGAAGGCCACAGGGACCAAAATTTCCATTTTCCTGTGGATGGGATACAGACCCTGCAGGATTGAGTTTCATAATGGTACTTGATCAGTCAAGGTTGCCCGGGGAAATGAGCCTTGCAAGATCTTGTCATTGATCTTTCACACACTACAGAGGGCAGAACCAAAAGTCATTCGCTCTTCCTTCATAGGGAAAGACAAGGAATCACTCATCCCTGTCTTGCACAATTTGGGGAACAATTCACCTAACCTGTGGAATCTGGGCCGACCTGTTTGCACAACCTTCATGCCCCTGGTGAACAGAGCCACAATCATTCTAAATTGCACCTCCCATGGGCAGAATTTTGGTGGTACTGATTGGAGAAGAGCCTACATAACTTGTGACCATGCCATTGGATCAGAATCTGTGCATTGGTACAATTGGCCATTCCATTCACTTTGACGTCCTATGAAATTGATAAAGAGAGTGACATCCACCACAGAAACCAGACGGCATGACAGGGATTTTATTTTTATCCCCACGTGTACATGGATGTAACAGGAGTCCCACAGGGTAAAGGGTGTCTCTAATGAATTGAATAGGAAGAATCAGATAGTTACTGGATTTCAATCATCACATTTCTGTTTGATTACCATTCACAAGAAAGTGGGCTGGATTAAAACTTCTGCTAAAATCAGCAATGGTTTGTCAATTCCACTGGGAATGTACATCACGGAGTAGCCATTCATTTATATCCTACCTCTAGAATACATGGGGCATGGAAGAACAGGATAGCCTTAGATATGCTGGCAGAGAAAGAGGGAGTGCTTCTTTAGTGTTCTGTCAAGAGACCAGGTTTGTTACTTTCTCCCCAACAAGACTGCCCCACTTGGCACCATCAGCAAAGCTTTGAAGGGACTACCAACTCTAGCCAATGAACTAGCATAAATGTCACTGATTAGCGATCCATTTAGTGATGTTAATATAATCCAACCTAAATACACACAGAAACATCCAGAATAATGTTTCAGCATATAACTGGGCACGGTGTCCCACTCATGTTGGCACATAAAATTAACCATCACGATTATATTCCTCAGGTAAATCTATGTTTTTCAAAAATCAACATATCTGTCCATTTACATATTGAATAACATTCCAATCTGTGAGTACCCCACAGGTTGTTTATTTCTTCTCCTGTGGACGGAGCCCTGAATCAGTTCCGACTTGTGGCTATTAGGAGTGATGCCACTCAGGCACATATGTGTAAGTATTTGCAAGAAGAAATCTTTCATTTCTGTTGGGTAAATGTGTATGAGTGGGGATTGCTGGGTCATAGGATATGTGTACAGCTCACAATGCAATGACTGTCAAGTTGTGTTTTTCCTTATAACAGTGGGTTTATATTTGAAATTCGCACAAAAATCTAGGAAAGTGCTAGCTCATCTGTATTCTCAATGAATTCTTGGGACTTTAGGGGTTTTCTCATTCTAGCAGTGTCTAAAAGTATATCCCTTTGGTTCCAATTTGCATTGTCCTGAGAGCTAATGATGGTAAATTAATTTCTATGTCTTCAACAGCATTTGCATGTATTTTTATAACGTGTTTTTATTTCGAAACCTGAAGCATATTTTATAATACTTTAATAACTATCATCGAGTTGTCAGTGTACTTTACATATTGTGAATATAAATTGTTTTAAATGTGTGTACATATTCCAAAGGTTTTCTCCCAATCTGAAGCTTGACTTTTCATATTTTCTGGCTGTTTTCATTAGAAGAGCATAAGTTTTCAATTTCGATGCCATTCTATTTCTCTGTGTTTTTCTGTACAGTTTGTTTTTGTGCTATCTTTCCCTTCTGTTTGTCAGAAGATGTTTTCCTATAGAAGCCATTAATTTTTCCTTTTACATTTACGTCTGTGAGTTCTCTTGGTTTACTATTTGTATATTGCATTAGGAGGGACTGATACTTATGTATTATCCATTTGGATAGCCAATTGTCCAAACACTATTTTTTATAAAGCTCTCCATTTCCCCATTAAATTGCCTTGTAATCTTTGATGAAAATCAATTGGCAAACATGCGTGGAACATTGACTGCTGTCTTTGTTCTTTTCCCTGGATCCATATGTCCATTCACACATCAACACAACCGTGTATTGGTTCGGGCAAATTTCATTGTGAGTCCTGAACACAGGCAATGCAATGCAGGGACTCCATCTTTGAATGATTTCACAAAATTGCCTTGATAAAATCTTCACTTTAGCTCAAGTTATCAGTGTATTTAGTTGTTGTTTGATGATTTTATATGGATGTCAATGGATATGCATATGAATATGCAGAAACATAGCACCTTCTTTATGGGACCTGCATAATAATCTCTTTAAATTTCCTTTCTTAAACATTATGACTCTGTGAGGCCCCCTGCTTGATTAAGTCCACTAAATGACTGTCTGCAGAGCATGTCATGATCTTACAGTTCGTGAGTCTGAGCCCCACGTTGGGCTGTGCAGACAGCTCATAGCCTGGAGCCGGCATTGGATTTGTGTCTTCTGCCTCTGCCCCTCCCCAACGCAGGTTTGTTCTCTCTCGCAAAAAGAAATAAACATTAATAAATAAAACATCCTGTGTCTTTCCGTAGTCTCTGTGCATGTGCTTTCTGAGTCATGGCAGGTATAGTAGTTCTGTACTATTGTCACGTTACATCACTTCTCGTCGTCATCCACAGAGAATCTCTACCTCTGACTCGAATCTTTGTCCCATATTCTGCTCTCAAAACAATCTCCTCAATGCTTTACCAATTGCATTCCATTAAATCCACCCTCCTCCTGTCAACCCTGATATTCTTCATCATAAGGAAATCACCTGAGGTCTGATCTTGTCAGAGCTTAGGATCAGAATAATCCCCATACCACCCGTACAAATGTCACTGCACATTTTGATGGCATCTTGACTGTGTCCGAGGAAATTCTATTTCCTCTCGGCTATCCCTGGATATTTTGTTCTGCCTTAACTTTTCCTAAATCTTGTCAGCTCTAATGAAACATCCCCTCCCGTCAAGACATACCTTGTCAAAGTAAACCATGAAGGATGGTTTGCTTTCATCTCCAATTATTTATTTTTACAATAGAGGCTGAAAGAACAAAAAGGAGTGTTGAATTTGGATGCCCTATTGTGAAGGACAGGGATGCGAAGTTATCTGTGAGGGTGAGATGAGCCACAGGGATTGCAATTGAAGCACAGAGGAAACAGTGGAAGAAGAGGAGCTTTGTTCTGGAAGGAATGACAGTGGAGTTAAGATTAAAGGAGCAGGAATTCAGATAATCAAGGAGAGCCTGAGCAGCATATTGTGATTCTGAGCAGCCTCCCCAACTCCACAGCCTTTTGTAAGTAGCCTCAGTCCTGTTATTTGTCGTCACAAATTTCACACACACTACACACACACACACACACACACACACACACACACACACACACACACACACACACACACGTGGTACACAAGGCCCATGACTTCGGCCTCTCACCCATCCTCCACTGACGCTGGAACTTTCTGCCTTTTGCATTCTGAGGGGAATTCTCTATCTAAGCAAGGAATTTCTCCGCCCCAGCCATTACAATGAGCAACGCAGAAGAGATGTGACTGCACGCTCTATATTCTAGCTTGTGACTCTCCCATAAGAAGCACATCCACAAAGATCCCTGTCTCTCCTCTTGACTGCCCATGGACTACACACACACTCACTCAGACACACTGTCATGCAATCTCCCTCACATATGTATGCACACAGTCCCAGCAGATACAGAGATCTCATGCACACACCCCCACATGCACCCAACACCCTCACAGAGACTCAGTGGACTTCCACTCTCGCACATGGTCTCTCTGCGAAATCCTGCTTATGAGCCTCACTAGAGTAAACAAGTCACACTTGCTCTTTTCCCTCATGCATCTTCCATTTTGACACACTGTCTCTAACAGAGCTTTGAGCCAAAGGGGTGATGGGATGGGGAGACAGGGGAGGGCATGGTGGCAGTGACCCACAGAAGTGGGTTCCTCCTGTGTTCTCCTGGAACAGGGGCCTTACCTGTAACCCTGACTGTGGGCATTCTCATGGACAATAACTGACCAAGGCAAGACACCTCTCAGGGAGCAAGGTACCTGGCTGGAAGTCCTCACGACTGGGTCATACTCTACAGGAGCCAATGGGCTCTCTGGGGCTCACTTGACAGTCCCTTCCTTACCTTCCTGCTCGGTCCTATGGAATCCTGAACACATAACAAGACGGTCGCTTCCACCTCCTTTCATTCTCTGCCCAGGAAGGGACACAGCCTCTGCACATGTTGCACCCTGCCCTTCCCTATTCGTGCACAACTCCACCACACAGTAATTCATAGCAGCTTAGATGGTCCTACTCAGGCCATCTCCTCTTTTTATCTTCCCGTGTCCCCTGTAAAAGTCACACACAAACACAGAAGTATCCATTGCTTCCTGGAGTTCTCATTCATTGTCACTTCAGAAACATAGTGGATAAACTTCAAGACTGCCAGGTGTGATCTTTTCCCATATGTGAGTAGGCAAAACATCCTGGATATGTTCTAGATGGGAAAACATTGAAATTCTGTGGTGTTCACATCCACACAGATGGAGGGACACTGACATTTGGGAGGACATGCAGACATGGGTTCTTCAACACATGGTATGCTCACACACACACACACACACACACACACACACACACACACACACACACACACACCCCACAGACAGGCAATCAACAGCAGGCTGCAATAGATGAACAGAAATAAATCCACTGATAATCAAGCTGCAGTCAAATGTGGCCTCACCCTTTAGGGATCCCTCTCCGTTTCCTCAGTCAGGGACTCAATTGCAGTCCCCACATAGCCATGGACATTTTCCCAGAATGGACAGGTGGCTGTGGAAGGACGTGGGGTGGAGAGACACATGGAGGCCAGATGGGGATTCTCACCAGTAGCACTTTTGGGCACATGAGATGCAGTCCCAATGTCTGGCAGGCAATTCCAAACTGAAGGGGCAGGAGGGGCCCCAACGCAAGGAGCAGACAGCCATGGCAGGTATTTGTGTTGGAGAAATATTGGTTCTCCAGAGTTGACCCTGGACGTGCAGGCCCTCAGCCCCTCAGCCTTGGAATTCCAGGGATCCACCTTCCCGATATGAGGCTGTGTTCAGCTCAGTTCCAGCAGGTTCAGTTGTCATCCTCCCACATGCTGATCCTAATCAGGCGACTTGCATCCCAGGCTCCTATAATCCACATTTCCACACCACTGTCCAAACGAGCTCCCTTGCCAATACAACACAGCTGTCAGCACCCAGGCACTGGAGTTCTCACCGACATGTCCTCCTTTCAGCTCACTATCTCCTGTAGGCTTCCTCCCTCACGTAGTACTTCAGGGGACTGGGCCACAGGTCCTACATGATGATCTATTTGGGGAACAGGCCAGGTCAGCATGGGCCTCAGGAAACTCTCCCCTAGAGAATGGGGGCCACCCACATCCCCACTGCTGAGGAAAGCCTCAGGGACACCACCTCAGCAATCCTGTTCTACTCTGGGCAGCTGTTTTCACAAAGCCAGTTCAACAAGTCCAGCCTGGTGTTGTCATGCCTGCAGACAGGAGGTCCATGTTCATAATCTCAGAACCAGGTGATTGGAGTGGAATGAGACACATGATATCCTGCAGGAACAAATGAATAGAGGGTGGAACCTGATGGCTGACTCATAACTCACCCCCTTCCCCACCATTCATCTGCACCATTCTCTGAAGGCCCCGGCCCCACACCATTCTGGGACCCAACCCCTACCAGCAAAGCGAAGATGGTACTCCTTAATGATCACTAAGTTCTGGAAGTATGGGTTGTCCACAAGGAAAACTTCAACATGCAGCAGTATTTGGGATGGCCCACATCCTCCACCTGTGGGAAGAAGAAGATAGTCATCCTAGGGGTCCTCATCTTTCTGCATATTGTGTGGTGAGCAATATGGCTTCATCCTCTCCTACACAAGTCCCAGTCCCGACGGGCCTGTCCCCAGCTGCAGACTCTCCAGTCTGACCTCAAAATTGATCAGGTAGCTGAGCACATCCTCGTCTCAGGCACCGATCATGCCTGATAACTGGGGGTGATTCAGAATCGGTGTTGGATCAAGGATCCTTGCTTCCAGTTACCATGGAAGGAGAGCGAAGTGCAGACAGCAATGTGTGGGTGGTTGGAAAACATCCTCCCCAGTGTCCCCAGTTTCATTAATAAAGGTCAACGGAGTCTGCAAGCCAAGTGTCAGTACCAGAGGACCTAGTGTTGAATTACCCGGTGCCAGTAATGTGGCCACCGGGGAATAGATGAGAAATTGAACTCAGGCATTGATATCAGGTCTGTAAAGGACAAAGCTGAAACTATTGGGTCAAGGTGTGACACCACACTAGAAACAGAGCACTGACTTCTGCCCAGAGAGGTGAGCCAGAGGAGCACCTGCTAATGTCTCCCATATGGGGATACAGCTGATTGGTCCTTTGGGATCGCCAGTCGGCTGGGCCTGGCCCAAACACCTTCCACCAAGGCCACATGTGCACCCCTTTTACTGCCTCTGACTCAAACCCTCCACAGCAGCAGCCACAGCTTTTGAGGTGCCGTCACCATGGGCACATATTGGCCCCCACACCTGGGGGGGTTCCAAGAGAATGCAGCTGCAAACTGCTTCCCATTGGCATCAAGGTTTCACCTGCTGGGCCTAGTGGAAGAGCCCAGTGCTGATACCAACCTATCCGTGTCCTTCAGTTGCCCAAGCATGGACTGGGGGAGGAAACATGGTGAGTGAGTCATGGGGGAAAGAGTCATGATACATGGCAATCCTCCATGAAGAGGGTCATGAACCTCCATGAAGAGGGTTGTGAAAGGACAGTGGCCTGAGGGATGCAGGGGCTCTGGAATTGACTGAATGCTGCAGCCCTTCATGGTGGGACAGCAGCACCCAACCATTCAGGAACCCCAGTCTGGGTCTCAGCCAGGGATGGCTTGCTGTGGAATAGGTGCATGGAGAAAGGGAATGTGAAAAAGAGACGTGCGCCACAGAGGACGTGGAGGAGGGGAGGCAGCAGCAGGAAGAGATGCAGAAGCAAGAGGACAAGTGGGAGGAGGATGGAGCGGCGGGGAAGATGACCCAGCAGCCACAGATGCCGCAGCCCCAGGAGCCAGAGCTGCACCCTGCTACAGGCGAGGACCCCCTGAGTGCGCTGGAGTTGCTTCAGGGAGAGCTCCACTCTCTGATTGCTCCATATGCTAGGGCCTAATGGTGGCTGAAGCTCAGGATTATTCCAAAGTGGAGATCTCACCTGGATCAGAGAAGGGCCCACATCAAGTACATCCCTGGCATCTGGGCCTGGACCGTATCCTTCATTCTGCTGGTGGGGGATGCCCAGGGCAGTGTGGGGGTCTCCAGGAGTAGGTAAATCATCATGGAGATAGCTACCAGGGAGGGAGTTGGGAGAAAGGCCCCTGGGGTTGGGTGGGGACCTGGCTCAAATGCATGCCTTTGGCATGGGTGGTGGTTGGCAGGAGGGGAAGTTTGGGTCCTCACAGCTGACTTGTCTTCAACTGTGCCAAAACTGTGTTTAAAGGTTGATCAAATATTATGTGGGGCAGAAAGCAAGTGTGAGCACTCTACAAAAGTTAGAATAGTACAAAGCTCTTTTCCCTGAGTGCAAGAGTGGAAATAAATGTTTTTTGGCAAAACTGGTGTGACTCAGAGGCCTCACGCCCATCTCAAACATTCACAGCCTGTGTATTTTTTCAAATAGTTCAGTGAAATGATACTCTTTTGGACACATACACATGGCTTTTAATGTAAGCATGTCACCACCATATGCCACGGAGTAGGAAGGTCAGGCACAATCCAGATGAGTAATAAGCTACCTCCACAGACCCTAACACACACACACACACACACACACACACACACACACACACACACACACACACACACACACTTGCTTATTCTGTCTCTGTGTCTCACAGGCATGTTTAGGGATACCACAGCCCAGTCAGGATGTCAGAAGCTGCAGGGCCTTGCAGGATCATGAGGGAGATGGATCTAGGCAGGTGACAAGTGTATGCTCCCAGGCAGGAGGAGAATCATTAGGCTCCCAGGTAGGATAACAGAGATGATGCTCATTGGCCTGAATGAGAATTTGGATCATGCTCTCCTGCAGGATGACTGACATCATGCTCCCTAAGACGATAATGGAAGACTGTGCTCAAAAGCAGGATGATGAAGTATGGCTTTGAGGCTGGATGGCTGAGAATATACTCGGAGGCCCGATGACAAAACATCACTCTGAGCCAGGATGGTAGAAGCGGCACAACAAGAAAGGGTGATGGAAATGGCCTTTCCAGGCAGGGGAACAGAGACGGAGCTCCCAGATCGCATAACAGAGGCTGTACTGCCATGCAGAAAACAGAGCTGGAGCTGCCAGGCAAGATAGAAGAGATTGGACTCCCACCCACTTGAGGGAATGGCACTCCCAGGCTGGATGGCAAAGAGAGTGTGCTCCAGCTTGGATTAATGAAATCAGGATCCCATGCAGAATGATGTGTCTCAAGCTCCCAGGACTGAGGACCGTAACTTGCTCCAACAAGGATGAGGGAGAATTTGATCTCAGGATGAATGACAGACATTATGCTTCAGGCACGATGACATAAAAGACACGCCGAGACAGGAGAGTGTATAACACTCTCTAAGAAAGGACGGCAGAGATTCCCAGCTCTTGTAAGGTGAAGGAGATTGTGCTCCAGACAGGATGACATATATCATGTTCCCAGGTAGGATGACCTAGGCACTGGTGGCAGGTGTGATGAGAGACATGGTGCCCCCAGTCAGGAAGACAGCTACAGGGCTCCAGATAAGATGAATCAAATCATGCTCCCAGGAATGATGAAGTATGTTGAGCTCCCAGGAATGAAGAGGAATACCTGGCTCCCTAGCAGTATGCTGCAGACCATGTCCCCAGGAAGGATGACAGCTACAGGGCTCCTGATAAGATGAATCAAATCATGCTCCCAAGAATGATGATGTATATTGAGCTCTCAGGAATGTGGAGGAATACCTTGCTTCTTAGCAGTATGCTGCAGACCATACCCCATAGCAGGAGGAACGCTACAGGGCTCCAGACAAGATGAATCAAATCATGCTCACAGGAAAAATGATGTATGCTGAGCTCCCAGGAATGAAGAGGAATGCCTTGTTCCCTAGCAGTTACGGCAGGCCATGCTCCCAGGCAAGATGACAGCTACAGGGATCCAGATAAGATTAATCAAATCATGCTCCCAGGAATGATGATGTATTTTGAGCTCTCAGGAATGTGGAGGAATACCTTGCATCTTAGCAGTATGCTGCAGACAATGCCCCATGGCAGGAGGACAGCTAAAGGGCTCCAGATAAGATGAATCAAATCATGCTCCCAGAGAAGACGATATATGTTGAGTTCCTTGGAATGAGGAGGAATATTTCGATCCTGAACAGTATGGTGCGCACCATGCCCCCAGGCAGGATGACAGCTACAGGACTCTAGATAAAAGGAATCAAATCATGCTCCCAGGAATGAGGAGGAGTGCTTCGCTCCCTAGCAATATGCTGCAGACCATGCCACCAGGCAGGACGACAGGTTCAGGGCTCCACATAAGATGAATCAAATCATGCTCCCAGGAACAATGACGTATGTTGAGCTCCCAGGAATGAGGAGGAATACCACGTTTCCTAGTAGTATGCTGCAGACCATGTCCCCAGACAGGATGACAGCTACAGGGCTCCAGATAAGATGAATCAAATCATTCTCCCAGGAATGATGATGTATGTTGATCTCCCCAGAATGAGGAAGACTACCACGCTCCCTAGCAGTAGGTGCAGACCATGCCCCCAGGCAGGAGGACAGCAATAGGGCTCCAGATAAGATGAATCAAATCATGCTCTCAAGAACGATGTTGTATGTTGAGTCCCAGGAATGAGGAGGAATACCTCGCTCCCTAGCAGTATGCTGCAAACCATGCCCCCAGGCAAGACGACAGCTACGGCACTCCATATAAGATGAATCAAATCATGCTACCAGGAACGATGATGTATGTTGAGCTCCCAGGATTGAAGTGGAACACCCCGCTCCCTAGCAGTATGTTGCAGATAATTCCCCCAGGCAGAATGACAGATACTGTACTTGCAGGCAGGTTGAAAAACAGGGTGCTCCCAGATATGATCGTTATATTTCTCCCTGGCAAGATGACAACAATCATGTTCTCATGTAGGGTGAAGGAGATTGTGGTCCAGTTAGGAAGATTATTGTGTTACCAGGCAGAATGATGGAGATTGTGCCTGAAGGCAGGTGAATGTTGGTGCTCCAAGGCATTTTGTTGGAATCCATGCTCTCAGAAAGAGTGATGAACATGGCTCTCACATGCAGCATGACAGAATGCATGCCCAGGCAGAATGACATAAATTATAACTGACACAGCATGATAAGTATCATGCTATCAACTGGGATAATGGAGGTGGTAATCCCAGAGAGGATAACAGAAAGTGCACTGCAAATGAAGAAGATCAGTATTGCACTACAAGAAAGCAAGAGCAAGATCTTACTCCCAGGTGGTATAACATAGTCTACCCTCAAGGGTAGATTATTGGGATGGTTCTCCCAGGCAGAATGACAGACAGGGGACTTCCAGGGAGAAAGTCATGGTTCCAGGCTCCAGGCAGAATCAAAAGGTTAGACAGGATGTTCTGAATCAGGACGACAGAGAGAGCACTGCTAGGGAGAATGCGTGCACCCTGGTGAGACATCAGAGGCAGCTCTCCCAGGCACGAAGACAGAGGTAATGCTCCCTAGTTAGATGATGGGATGTGCTCCACAGGAGATAATGGGGACCGCGTTCTCCAGTAAGATAAGGCAGATTGGGATCGCAGGCGGGATAACTCAGACTGTGTATCAATGAGCATAAAAAATGTGCTGCCAGGCAGGATCATGGAGTCTGTGCTCCCAGGAAGGATGAAGATCTCACTCCTACACAAGTGGATTTGGGTTCCCAGGGGGCCTGAAAAATAGGCTCCCAGACTGGATAACAAGGAGGGTGCTCCAGGAAGTTTGAAGGAGCTCATGATCATAGGCAGAATGAGGGAAAGCACTCCAAGGAAAAATGAGAGAAGAAACACTCTAAAGCACAACTGTAGAGTTGGAGTTCCCAGAAGGAAGAGGTACACTGCATTCCCAGGCAGGGTGCGGGAGATCATAAACTCAGGTATGATGAGAAATATAGCAGCCACAACATGTGATCCCAGGTGGATATAGGGATCATGTTCCCAGAATGGATTCTCCTAGGCAGGATGACATAGATCATGTCCTTAGTCAGGAAGGTGGGAATCCTATTTCCAGGTAGGATGACATGTGTCAGGTTCCCAGGAAAGAGGACGTAGGATGTGTTCCCAAGCACCAGTACAGATATTGCCTTCCCACAATGGATGCCAGAGACAAGGCTCCCAGGCAGGATGACTGATTTCGCAGTAACAGTGGGAATGACAGAAGACATTCGAAAGCAGCATGTAGGATAGTGCACTTCCAGGCAGGATGAAGGAGGGTTTGCTCCTAGACAGAGATCGAACACATCTCTCCCAGGCAGAATGACATGCACCGCTCTCCCAGGGAGGAAGGATATCACGCTTCCCTGGCAGGATGAAGGAAAGCACACACTCCCAGGCATTATGAAGAAGATGGTGCTCTCAGGCAGGACAAAGCATAGCACCTTCCAAGGAAGGATGACAGAGACAACCCTTCCAGGAAGGATGATCGTGATTGTGCTCCCAGACATGATGTCCAATGTTGGGTTTTCAGGAAGGCGGACAGAAATCACACTACCTGGCAGGAGAATGGACACCACACACCCAGGCACGGTGGCCGAGACTGTGCCACCAGCCAGATTGACCAAGA
>JAQQST010000022.1:2602367-2618655 GCA_028646485.1 Cryptoprocta ferox | reverse complement strand
AAGAATGAAATCTGGCCATTCGTAGCAAAGTGGATGGACCTCGAGGGTGTCATGCTAAGCGAAATAAGTCAGGCGGAGAAGGACAGGTACCATATGTTTGCACTCATAGGTCTAACAGGAGAAACCCAACAGAGGCCCATGGGGAGGGGAAGGAGGAAAAGAGTTAGGGAGAGGGAGGGAGACAAAACACGAGAGACTCTTGAATACTGAAAACAAACTGAGGGGGGAAGGGGAAGTGGGAAAGGTAATGGGGGGTGATGGTCTTGGTGGAGGTCACTTGTGGGGAAGAGCACTGGGTGTTATATAGAAACCAACCTGACAATAAACTATAAAGTTAAAAAAATAACAAAAATAAAAATCAAAAAACCAACTGGAAAACATTCAAAGAGTGCCCTCTGAGTCTGGGGTGCAGGGAGGCAGGGAAGATAGGAACCAGAAACTGCCTAGCCTCCCCCCTAGGGCCCTGATGCCCAGGGGCTGATCAAGACACCACTTAACAATAGCTGTTCAAAGGCGCTGCTCCCCCACTGGGGAGGGTTGGACCCTGCCCTCCCCATTCAAGAGTCACATGCTGATAGGAATGGAGTCGCTCTGGGGGTCCCCTGTGAAGGCTGGAATGTGCCCCATCTTCGGGATGGGGGAGACATGGAGAATGGGAGGAACTACAGGGAGGAGCCAAAGACTGGGGTTGCACTGGCACCAAGGAGGTGGGCCCTTAGTGCCTTCTGCTCTGGGACAGCCAAGCGCTGAGGACCTGCCTTGATGGTTAAATCGGGCCACACCCAGCCGCTCCAGGGTCTTATCACCCGGGAGAGAAAGTGGTTAGGTCCCCACTGGAGCAGGAATGAGGGTGCCCACTGCGCGGGCAGAAGCCTCTGCAAGTTCAAATCATTGGAACCAGCGCCCGCGGGGAGGTAGATGCGCTTGCACAGAGCTGGGCCTGGGACTGGAATCTCAGGAGTCCCCGGGAGGAGGCTGACTTCTCCTTGAATATTTCCCGGGAAGGGGAGCTCACTACATACTGAAGGAAGAGCCCGGCTGCTTGGTATTCATTTTTCTGTATTGTTCTTCTCTGTCGCCCCCTAGCACCCTAGGGTAGCTGCTAAAGGGAAATCTGTTGGCGTCACCCTGCTAGTGAACTGCCATGACTAAGCCTGTGGTGATTTACCGCCCTCTGCAGGAGGAAGTTCCTCCCGCTGCTGACACGTGTGCCCAGAAGTCCTGCCCACTGATGACACTTGTACCAAGCTGTCCCACAGGCAGAGGGGGCCTCTATACCTGCCTCACAGCTGCAGCTCTCGAGGGCGGAGGCCAGGCTGCTCTCCATACCTCCTTCACATTCCCCGTAATGCCCTGACTCCCCCTCGGATTAGCCCCAGGGACGCTTGCTGCCAACCTGCCCCGGAGGGCCCACTAACTCAGATCTGGACATGATGCGTCCCAGAAACCTTGATTGGGACCCACCCCTGCTGTGGCAGAACAGGGCCTGAGTACCAAGTGAGAGGGCTTCTGAGAGGGTGTCCCTGTGACAGTAATCTGCCTACTTGGGGTTTCTTCCCAGCTTGGACTGTCATCTCTACCTCTGGACACCAGCACCCAAACAGAAGAGATCTGGAACACTGGATCTGTAGGATGAGTGAACAGTTGGGGAGGAGAAGGTTGAATGTTCTTTCTACAAGGTATCCTAAAATCTGCAGACTGTCACCTCCCTCATCCAGGAAACTCTACCTCTGTTAATATAGCCTCTGTCAACATGCTTATTCCAAGCACACGTACTCCTCTGTCCCCTTCAGGTGGGGCCATGGATCTGGGGAGTCCCCCCTGCAGGGGGTGTCTGTGAGCACCCAAGTTAGTGCTGTGAGCTCCCACTCCAGCCTGCAGCCTCAGCGTTTACAAAACACACTCCATCCTCCCACTGCCAGTGTCCTACTCCTGGAGACAGGAGGCCATTGACTGAGTCAAGGTGGAAGGTGGGAGCTGGGTCCGAGACCTGGGTTCCACTGTGGATTTGCCAGACACGTCATCCTGTGTTTCTGAACCCTGTGGGCGTGTCTTTGGAAAATGGGAAAATAACCTCTGAGCATGGTTGCCATTAATGGGCCCTGGATGGGCAGTAGAGGCACCACGCCCACCACGCAGCCCCCTTCCTCATCCCCTCTACCGCTTCCACCTGCACACATGTTTAAAGGCCTAATTCACAGACATCCAGACCACTTTCTGGGCTCTCTTGGAAAAGCGGCCCACAGTTCAGCAGAACACTTGGAGCGGCCCCCACCTGGCCCTCCTCACTCGTGCAAGGTGCCTGCCAGCATGCTACAGGACCCTCATGGGTGGCAACTGTCACCAACAGGAAGGGGCCCAATCATACTTGGTCTTCTAGATTCCCCTTCTCTGGGGCATTTTTCCTGACCCGACAACCTCTGGCTGTAAACATTAATGGAGAGAAGGTAGACTCTGCTAACTTTCCACCATTTCTCATAAGGGGCCTTTTTTCTATATTCAAGCCAGAAGAGTTTCCTAGAGAATTCTTTTGAGCAATGGGAAACTCGAGCAGGACTGTGGAGGAGGAGAAAATGTACTGGGGAAGAGCTTTGAAGTCCAGGGGGTCAGCATGTGCAAAGGGTCTTTGGTGTGTTCAGGGAAAGAGAGTCAGGGTAGGGGCAGGATAGGGAGGTAGGGCCATCTTCTGCAGAGACCCGGAGGTCATTAAAGGGTTTGGATGGGATTCTAAAGGCCATGGGGGCCACTGGAATGGTTGGGACATGGGATGATGCAAAGTCAGAGCTGAGGGCTTGGCCCAGCTAACCCAGCTCTGCTAAAATTTGACATTCCTAAGATGTGGGCCTCTTCTCTGCATACTTCCCACTGCATCCTGCTGGGTCTGGGAAAATTCAGACTTCAACTAAGGAAAGACTCAAGATACAGAAAAAGGCAGAAGGTGCTGCCCAATATTCTTTTGGTAATTTATTGTTCCTACTTGCTCATTTGTCATAGAACTTTCCCCCAGACTCAGGGAACCTACCAGGTCTATCTGCACAAGCAAGAGCAGATGCAGCCTTGGGATGGAGGGGGCAGCTGTAGCCCACTTGTTCTGGCCTTGCCCCGCACTAAGTGGGTCATATCACCACCCGCTTGGCAGTCCCTGCCCTCCCTGGCACAGGAGAGGCGTTCCCAGCCCCCAAGCTGCACTGGCAGGCAGAAGCTGTGGGCAGCCCTCATGCCAAGATCTCTTTGAGACACTGGGCAGGCTGGCATGGAGGAGCATGCTGGCCAGGGTGGGAGGCCAGTGGGGGGTTGCTAGGGGCGCCAGGTTCTTTCCCATCTCCTCCTAAGTTTCCCTGCACTCCCTACACAGAACCACAGCTCTTGATGTCCTCACAGGGTGGGAGGTGAGTGGGATCTATGATGGGGCCACTTCCTGGGAGGGGTGCAGGGTGAGTATGACTGGATGGATGATACCATGGTCCACCTCTGGGCAGGGTTGAGACGCTTGCTTGCCATTTAGATGTCTGGGCTCACAGAAGATCTAGTGCAGGCCCCGTGCATCCTGGCCTGACACAGGAGCCATACCTGGGCTGCCACCTGCTGGCTGTTAGGTCCTGGGGTACAAAAGCCTACGCCAGGCCATGGCTTCCTCATCTGCAAAATGGGACCTGAACCCAAGGCCCCCAGAGTTATTTCTTCCTGTGTGAACCCTGTCAAGGCTGCTGAACCTGAACTTTTGTCACCTGATGAGTTAGCAGCAATTCATTAATTCACTGCCTTACTCACTCATTCATTCACTCATTCATTCATTCATCCATCCATCCATCCATCCATCCCCCACAATGCCCCGTGAACAGTCACCCCCAGCTCTGAGCTGAGCCCTGATGGTCCAGAAAAGTGATTCAGAGGCAGGCAGAGTTTCCTGGCTAGAGAAGAGAATGAAAAATAGTGCAGTTGGTGCTTAGGTTGTGGGCTCAGAGGCACTCCCCACCCAGCCTCGCTTCAGGGAGGGCTTCCTCGAGGAGGCACCACTTGAGTGGAGTCTTCTTAATTTTTTAAAATGTTTATTTTTCAGAGAGAGAGAGAGAGAGAGTGAGAGGGAGAGAATAGGGGAGGGGCAGAAAGAGAGGGAGACACAGAATCCAAAGCAGGCTCCAAGCTTCTTGCTGTCAGCACAGAGCCTGTTACAGGGCTCAAGCTCATGAACTGTGAGATTATGACCTGAGCTGAAGTTGGATGTTTAACGAACTGAGTCACCAGGTGTCTCTTGAGCTGAGACTTAATGTCAAAAAGCAGTTTACTTACCCTAAATTCTTTGCTGGATTCCATGACTTCTTTCTCACCTTCACATAGTCCGCAGTATTGATGCATGAGCTTTTCTGCAGAAAGCTGGCTATCTGCATGTTTATATGCAACTTTATCTCTTGAGTCAGTAGTCTAGAAACTGCCACATTCATACATTCATCCCATGTGCACTAAGTCTGGGTGCTTGCCTTTAGACACCTCTGACCCCAGAAAGTGGTCTGCCCTCAGAGCATCATTGCCCACCTCTTTGGCAGGTGTTTGAGGAAGAGCACCATGTCCTCTACCTGGACAATGGCGGCAAGATTGCAGCCATCAAGGACACCTCCACCCCTTGAAGATCCTCATGCCCAGGATAGGTGTGGTTCCTCCAGCTGGAGCTGCTTCTGTCTGGGCATGGGGACACAAAGAAACAGGGAATGACAGTATGGAAAGACAGGCCAGAGGAAGCCCTGGGGCTGCGGAGACTGGAGGAAGTCTCCACCCCAGCCTGGGGGAGCAAGGAGGGCTTCCCAGAGGAAGTGACTGTCAAGCATCAACGAGAGTTAGTCAAGTGGAGGACGCAGAGACAGGCAAGGAAGCCAGCAGCATGTGACCAGGTGAGAACAGATTTGGATCAACTTCAGACACTTAAGGGCGGTTGTGAGGAAGGGAAAGTGTGAACTCTGGACTTGGAAGTCAGAGCTGAGGGAGCTGACATGAAGCCAATATCACTTTGTTTTATATTTCTCATTTTTTAGAGGACTTTTTAATTTTATTTTTTATTTTTTTTACTTTTTAATTTATTACTTTGAAGTTCATAATGTTCTTATTTCTTTTATTTATTTATTTTTCTTTTATAATTATTGTCAAGTTGGTTTCCATATAACACCCAGTACTTATCCTGACAAGTGCCCTCTTCCATGACCATCACCTCCTCTCCCCATCACCCATCAGCCCTCAGTTTGTTCTCAGTATTCAAGAGTCTCTCATGATTTGCCTCCCTCCCTCTCCCCCACTATTTTTTTAATGTTTTATGTGCTTTCGAGACAGAGGGAGACAGAGCATGAGAGGGGGAGGGGCAGAGAGAGGGAGACACATAATCCGAAGCTGGCTCCAGGCTCTGAGCTGTCAGCACAGAACCCGACACAGGGCTTGAATCCACAAACTGTGAGATCATTACCTGAGCCGAAGTCGGACGGTTACTCGACTGAGTCACCCAGGCGCCTCTCCTTCTCCCAACTATTTCCCCCCTCCCCTCCCCCATAGCCCTTGCTAAGTTTCTCCTGTTACACTTGTGAGTGAAAACTATGGTATCTGTCCTTCTCTGCCTGACTTATTTCACTTAGAATGACCCTCGAGGTCCGTCCATGTTGCCACAAATGGCCAGATTTCATTCTTTCTCATTGCCATGTAGTATTCCATTGTATAGATAAACCACATCTTCTTTACCCATTCGTCAGTTGATGGACATTTAGGCTCTTTCCATGATTTGGCTATTGTTGAATGTGCTGCTATGAACATTGGCGTACATGTGCCCCTAGGCATCAGCACTCCAGTATCCCTTGGGCAAATCCCTAGCAGTGCTATTGCTGGGTCATAGGGGAGTTCTATCGTTAATTATTTGAGGAAACTCCACACTGTTCTCCAGAGGGGCCACACTAGTTTACATTCCCACCAACAGTGTAAGAGTGTGCTCGTATCTCCATATCCTCGCCAGCACCTATAGTCTACTGATTTGTTCATTTTGGCCCTTCTGACCAGCGTGAGCTGGTATGGTATCTCAGCGTGGTATCTCAGTGTGGTTTTGATTTGTATTTCCCTGATGATGAGTGATGCGTAGCATTGTTTCTTGTGTCTGTTGGCCGTCTGGATGTCCTCTTTGGAGAAGTGTCTGTTCATGGCTTCTGCCCATTTCTTCACTGGATTATTCGTTTTTCAGGTGTGGAGTTTGGTTAGTTCCTTATAGATTTTGAATACTAGCCCTTTATCCAACATATCATTTGCAACTAGTTTTTCCCATTCTGTCAGTTGCCTATTAGTTTTTTTGATTGTTTCCTTTGCAGTGCAGAAGCTTTTTATCTTGATGAGGTCCCAATAGTTTATTTTTGCTCTTGATTCCCTTGCCTTTGGGGATGTGTCATGTAGGAAATTGCTGCGGTTAAGGTGATGGAGGCTGTTTCCCGCTTTCTCCTCTAGGGTTTTCATAGATTCCTGTCTCACTTTCAGGTTCGTCATCCATTTTGAGTTTACTGTTGTGTATGGTGTAAGAAATTAGTCTAGTTTCATTCTTCTGCAAGATGCTGTCCCGTTCTCCCAGCACCAACTGTTAAAGAGGCTGTCTTTTTTCATTGGTTACTCTTTCCTGCTTTGTCAAAGATTAATGGGCCGTATATTTGTGGGTCCAGTTCTGGGTTCTCTATTCTATTCCATTGTCTATGTCTGTTTTTGTGCCAGTAATCTGTCTTGTTTATGACAGCTTTGTAGTAGAGGCTAATGTTGGGGATTGTGATGCCTCCCGTTTTGGTTTTCTTCTTCATAATTACATTGGCTATTGGGGGTCTTTTTTGGTTCCATACAAATTTTCGGATAGTTTGTTCTAGCTTTGAGAAGAATGCTGGTGCAAGTGTGATTGGGATTGTATTGAACGTATAGATTGCTTTAGGTAGTAATGACATTTTAACAACGTATATTCTGATCTATGAGCATAGAATGTTTTTCCATTTCTTTGTGTCTTCTTCAATTTCCTTCATCAGTTTTCTATAGTTTTCATCGTACAGATCTTTTAGATCTTTGGTTAGGTTTATTCCTAGGTATTTTATGGTTTCTTTGTGCAATTGTGAATGAGATCAGTTTCTTGATTTCTCTTTCTGTTGCTTCATTAATTGGTATTAATTGGTATTAATTGTATAAAATGTAACCAATTTCTGTACACTGATTTTGTACTCAGCGACTTTGCTGAATTCATGGATCATATCTAGTAGGCTTCTGGTGGAGTCTGTCAGGTTTTCCAGGTAGGGTAACATGTCATCTTCGAAAAGTGAAAGTTTGAGTTCATCTTTGCCACTTCTGATGCCTTTTATTTCCTTTTGTTGTCTGATTGCTGAGGCTAGGACTTTCAGATCTAAGTGAAACAACAGTGGTGAGAGTGGACATCCCTGTCGTGTTCCTGATCTCAGGGGGAAAACTCTCAGTATTGCCCCACTTGAGGATGATGTTAGCTGTGGGTTTTTCATAAATGGCTTTCATGATGTTTAAGTAAGTTCCTTCTACCCCGACTTTCTCAAGGGTTTTTATTAAGAAAGAATGCTGTATTTTGTCATATGCATTTTCTGGATCTATCGACAAGATCATATGGTTTTTATCTTTTCTTTTGTTAACGTGATGTATCACATTGATGGATTTGCGAATATCGATCCAGCCCTGTAACCCAGGAATGAATCCCACTTGATCATGGATAATTAATTTTCTGTTCTGTTGAATTCTATTTGCTAGTATCTTGCTGATTCTTTTTGAATCTGTATTCATCAAGGAGCCAATATCACTTTAGTCTGAAAAACAGTTTTCTGCCCTGCAAGCTGGTGGCACCATGATATGGTGAATTGGGTGGCAGTAAGCACCTGTCCCTCGTCGGGCAATGCCTGGGCTGGGGCCTGCACTGGGTGGGGCTGAGCTGGATGTTCCAAGGCCCACACAACTGCAATCCAGGGGCTGAAAGCAACTTCATGGTACCAGATGGCATGCCCAGAACTCCATACTTGTAGTGTTACTACAGAGATGCAGACGGTACTTGGTTCTGGTGGGCAGCTGCTGTACCCCCTGGTCAAGGGTGCAGGTGCAGCTCAGACACTGGCCTGGCCTCTTCTCCCAGCCCCCCGGCGGGGCTGCACTGGCCATGGGCTTTGATGGGGCTTGATCCAGCAGGACAGCCTGGCCTGGACCTGGGGAATGTTGCTGTCCGCCCACCTGTGGTGGTGACCCCTCTCCTCCTGCAGGTTCAGCATGGACAACGGCCTCACCTGGAGCAAGCACAACTTCACCAGCACCTCCGTGTTTGTGGATGGGCTTCTGATTGAGCTGGCAGATGAGACTGGTCATGACGTGAGTGCCCATGGCAGGTGGGAGGGAAGGTCCCAGGCGAGGGGGGGCTTTGTTGCTCTGAGGTGCATTCAACACTGGCCTCCCCACCCTCTCTCCAATCTCCTCACTCATCTCTACCTTCACACCTGCCTCCTGTCTCTTACTGTTCACTGTTCCTGTCTTGGGGAACATCCTGGGGGATGTCCATTACCTGCCTAGGTTCACCTGGGTTGGAAGGCTTTGAACCCAGTCAAGGACCAATTCTGGACCACTGCCCCATGCTACCTCTGAAGTCCTCCCCCCCCACTTCTCCCCAACTCCCCTCACCCTTCCCACCTACCTCCTCCCCCTCCGTCTCCTTCCCCTCCTACCCCCTCCTCCAACATCATCATAATGAACTACTGGCAACTAGAAGGGCTCAAGAAGAATGCTGCACAGAGCTGACCTGGCACCCATAGGGGGCAAGGCAGGCTGGGGCCCATGTCAGGCTGGAATCTGAGGCTGCAGGTCTAGGCCCTGAGGCCACAGGGGGTGCTCAGGCCTACTCTGAGCCAAATGCGGTGCTAGGCACTATGAAGGTGTGAAGGGACACCATGATCTCTTTTGGGATCTAAGAAGGCTGGAATTGAAACATGTCCATGTGCCTTGACTGCTCCCACCCAGAAAGCAGGAAAAGTGGAGTCCAGCTCTGGAAGGCTCTTACCTGGGCAATCTGACTTCCTGGGGGCTTGTGAAGGCAGAGCTGATTCATAAGCCTGGCTAGGGCGTGACACTGCATTCCTAAGAACTCTCTCCGTTCTATGCATTCCTGCTGCACGAGGTGCAACACAGCATTGCTCTGTTGCTTTTACTGATGATGCATGTACTGGGGAGAACATGGTTTTCCAAAATGCACATCTACCCAGTACCTGTGGATGTGACTTTCTTCGGAAATTGAGTCTTTGCACATGTGATTGGCTGGGATGAGGTCATGCTGCAGTGGGAGGGGGTATCTAATGCAATGAGGGGGGGCCACCACCCCAAGACTGTCAGGCTGGAAGAGACTGGGAGGACCTACACCTAGAGCCTGCCAACACCACCAAAATTTCCAATTTGTGGCTTCCAGGCCTTCACTTGTTTGTGGTCCTCGTTTGTGGGAACATTTTGGGAATGCCTCAGGAAGCTATGCAGGGTCCCACATGCTTCCCCACTCAGCTCAGTTTTGGGCCCTGTGCTGTGATCACCAGTCTCTGAGGTCAACCTCCCTAGTTCTTCCCTCTCTCCCCAGGAGACTGGGCAGATACTTACAGAAGGCGGGGCCTGGCTGGGTCCCTGGACAGGAGGATGAGGACTGGCAGAGGAAGGGACAGCGCTTCCTCCCCCTGACCGAGCCAACCTGCAGAAGCCACACAGGCCAGCCCTTCCCCTGCCACTCCAGCACTGTCTGCAGTGTGCCACCCACCATCCCGGGCACGTGACCCCCAGAGCTGGTGGTCTAGTGGGCAGACAGACCAAACATAAGATTGTGCACTTCCTCACCAGCGGGGCTAATGCTGGTTTACCAGGGCCTGTCCTGGGTGTGGGGGTGGGGAAGACCATGCAGGACTTCAGCTGTGTCTTGGACATTTGAGAGCAGCTGACCTTGAACTAGGACGGGATCGACAAATCACAGGCTCCAAGATGAGCCGTGGGCTGAGAAGGAGCCAGTGCTGTGCCACATCAGAGCTGGACTGTCCACCTGCCCTTTTCTGGAGCAGGTGGCCCCGGCCAGGTCAGCACCCAGCTCCATGGGCCCTGTTTCCTCCCGCTCAGCCCGAGAGACAGTGGGCCCTGTGGCAGGCGTGTATTCACTGCCTGGGAGGGTGCCCTGGCTCAGATCCCAAGAAGCATCTGGTTAATTAACAACCCACACCCCTGTTTGTCCCCCCAGCTCACAGAGGGGTCACCATAATACTGCAGCCTCCTCGGATCCCCCACTGGCTGTGATGGGCCAGGCGCTCATAAGAGTGGGCGGGCGCCCACACTTGTAAACACCCCAGAGAGGCCCTTTCATATGGGTCCCCAGACTCAGGCTGAACTGGCAAGAAGTTGCCCAGCACGCACAGTGCTGGCCGCCCCTCCCAGGCCTGCCAGGCTGTCCTGCCCTTTCCTTAGTGGAAAGTTCTCCCTTAAAGAGTTTATCTACATGTTGAGACTTTGTTTAAGTAACCAACCCAGCAGGCTTTCCTTGGGAGACAGAAAACAAGGGGATTGACCACAGGGGAAGGTCAAGGCCGGGACAGAGGGAGGCTCAGGGGCCTCAAAGACCAGAGGAGACCCCTGGCCAGTCTGCAGAGACAGTTTTTCATTTGTATATGAAGATAATAATATCTACTTTGTGGGACTGTCTTGGGAAGCAGAGAAATTGCTGCATGTGAGTGTGTGTGAGGTTCCTACTATGTGCCGGAACCCTGTACAAAGGATTGCTAAGCCACAATCAACCCTGAAAGGCCAGAGCCATTGTCCCCATTCTACACTCGAGGAAGCTAAAGTCCACAGAGGAGTGAACCTGCCCAAGGTCACGGACATAGGAAACAGGGCCTCAACCAGGTCTGGATCAGAGCTGCTCTATGAAAGCAAAACTCTTTTTGAAATATCAGCCTCAGATATTCAGAGCCAGAGCCAGCCATCATGTCCCCAAGAAAACACTCCAAGACATTGCTTATCTACCATTCTCAAGAGGGATTAGCATGCTTTCAGATCATGATTGTCCTTCCCCAAGTATCCAGTCCCTGTCAGCATGCTTGGAAGGGGATCTAGTCCAATAGGGTGTATCACTTCCCCCACCCAGGTGCTCAACCTCTGGTACTCTGTCCAGAATGCAGCAGACTGGACTGGAGGAGGTCCAAGGGTGTGCAGGCTGGTCACTCCTTCTGTGGTGATGTTTTGAGCCCAAGTGTGAGGTATCAGGGAGAAGCCCCTGAAATAACAGCCATTGCAAATAGGGAGAGATTTGTATGCACATAGGTACTCAGCAAATGACTTATGAATGCTGAGGGGGAGTAAATGGACCAAACAAGCTGTGAGACCCTGGGCGGGTGATTCAATCTCTCTGTGCCTCAGTCTCCCTTTCTGTAAAATAGCAGTGGACTCATCTCACAAAGCTGTGGTGAGGATTAGACCCAACAGCTTATATGAGCCCCCAGTACATCCTGGGTGCCCTATAATCAGCTGGCCTTTAGAGAGTACCCAGGGTGTTCAATTGCCCTGCTTCCTCCTCTTGCTGAGGCTGGGGCCACATGGTGGGCTGGGGGTGAGTGGTGACCGTAAGGCTGAGTTCCTTCCCATCTTGACACTGTGAGTAAATATGACGACTCCTGCCTCTGGATTGCTGGCTGTGCCTGGAAAAACAGCCTGTGGCCCCACTCTGCAGATCTGGAGACCTGCAGCAAATGGTCCCCCACCCTGCCCTGCATGGTGATGCTGATGGAGGCAGAGATGCACCCCTGCAGACACCCGTCCTCCTGTCATTCTACAAAACAGAAGCAAGGACCCTGGGAGGCAAAGGAAGGGCCTGGTGGCTGCTGGGGTCCTGGGCTCCTGACACTTCTGCACCCACTTCCTGCTCCACTGCCAGGGGTGTGTTTGGGATGACCCCTACCCCTGCATTCCTGGAGCCACAGAAAATGCATGACAGTTGTGGGGATACCAACCCCAGGAGCACATGCCTGCAGCTGCTGCTGGGCACAGTGGTGGGGGGGTCTATGACTCTATCCCCTGGGTGGACCAGACAGGGCCAGGGATATGTCACTGAGCAGGGGGAGCAGATGCCTGAAGGAGGATGGCCTGGGCAGCTAAGGCGATTTCCTGCCCCTGCCTCCTCCTCCCTCTCCAGCGTCTTCAGCCACATCAGCTTCTGCCATAACTAGGAGCTCTTCAAGGTGACCTTCTGGCCCTTGTTCTCCAGGCAGTACCTCAAGGACGCCTACTGTTCCTGGCACTTCAGTGACCTGAAGGTGGGCTGGGGGTTGTCCTCTGCCTGCCCACCCCCCAGCCAACATGGCCTCAGATGTCCAGTCCTTCTGCGGGATTCTCTGGTGCCTTCTTGGGGCCTGGGGTGCTCTGGGCCTGGGACTGCAGCTGGGTTCAGGGTACTGTAGGTCTGAAGGCCCTGACCCAACTGTGTAGCCCCATATGTTTGGGGTCCGGGATCTGTCACAAGATAGGAGAACAACACAGTGCCTGTATCGTGTGTTACCTATTACCCCCAGTGGGCTATGGGGCAGCCTGACCCCATAATCTCAAACACAAATGTTTCTAGACCAAATAATGGGACAGTCACACTAAGTGAACTAAATAAGGGCTGCAGGTTGTGCTGCCAAAGGTGTGGTGGGGAAGGTCATAGTTTCAGCCGGGGTCTCCTGAAACTGCTACTATCACCCTGCCTGTTGTGGGGGGAGGGGCGGGGCCTGTTGGGAGCACACACTGAGGACCAGCTGTGTATCTACCTGTGCCATGAGAGGATACTGCCCTGGTGGCTGCTGGGAGGCTGAGAATCAGCTATTTTGGGGGGAAGGACGACAGAGCCATCCCAGCCAATGGAGATCTGTCAATCCTTCTCAGCTGACTCCTTCCCCAGCGCCCCCAAGGCAGGGTGACCACTGGATCATGGGCCAGCAGAGAAGTTTCCAGAAGAGAAAGCCCATGTCCTGGTGAGTCAAGGGGAAGAGCTTCACATCTGCACTGGAATCCCAGGTGTGCAGGTGCCGGGAATCAGACTTCCTCTAGTGAGGCCCGTGCTCAGGGGCCTGCACCGCTCACTGCCCAGCAGTGGCCAGAGCCCAGCATGGGTCCAGGTCACATTCCTCTTGCCACCTTATCCTGTGTGCTAGGGCCAGGCACTAAGTCCAGTGGTGTTGCCGAGGAACATTAACTCATGGGTACTTGTGCGCAACCATTACCATGGCCTGCTCACAGGTGGAAGGGGACTCTAGGAATAGGGGAGGGCATCCTGAGCCCTTCTCCGACTTCCAGAATCTGGTTCACAAAAGCTCTGGCCCCTTACCTGCCTCCGTGACCATCCTTACCCCTTGCCATCCAGCTCCCCACTGCGTGCTGGCCCCCTGGCCATGGATCTCCCTGCACCAGCATTGAGGGGGACCCCTGTGCAGTGACCCTACCCTCTCTTCCCCTGCCTGTCTACTGCTCTTCCTTTCAGATTCAGTGCACCTCCTCCAGGCAGACCTACAGGACACCCAGGCAGGGCTCACAGGACACCCAGGCTGGGCTCTGTGCTCTCTTATGAGTTCCCAGATTCCCCTCTGCCTCTCATCTCACCTGTTTCCAGGCTGGACAGGGCTTTGTGGACTTGCCTGTGTGTCCTCATAAATGGGTGCATAGCTGTGAGGTCCCCACCCTGGAGTAGCTCCCCTCCCCTCCCGTGCCTGTCTCCTGACTGATGTTCCCTCCTCCTCTAGTGACTACACATTAGAGCTCTCTCCCTCCTTGGAGTCTGATGCCAACAAGTGTTTTGCCAACTTCTGGTTTAAACCCGTCCCCACCAGATGACTGTGTTTTGGGAGAGGCCTATACCAGGAGCTTCGGGTGAGTGGCACAGACCCCTCTGTGTTGCTCCCTGAGGCAGAGCCATGGAAAGAGAAGTCAGCTGAGGGTGTCCTTGTTGCTGGGCTCCTGAGAGGTCAACCTGGGCACCAACCCCACAGGGCATCCAATCTGAGCCCTCATGGCTGTGAACTCAGAACAAAAGTGTTAGGGATATAAAACTATGGACTCACGGTCCCAAGACACTGTATCTTAAGGTCCCTGTTTCCCTTTGAGGAAGTTTTGAGAGGGAAGAGGATGTCCATAGAAAATCCCCATTACCACCCTTTGGGGAAGGCAGGACAGAACTTGAGGGAGCAGGACTGGAATTTGTAGGCTTTCTCCTTGGCAGCATAAATGCCAGCAGCCATTCATTCTTACAACCATGTACCCATCATCCCTCCATTCACCTATCCATCCACCCATCTGTCACCCATCCATTCACCTATGCATCTCCCATCCCATCCATCCAGCAGACCGTCAGACAACCCCCAGCTGCTCTAACACCAGGAAGAGACAGCAAGTGCAGGAGACCCATGCCACACAGACCCTGTCCGTCCAAACCACATCCTCACTCCACAGAGAACGGGATCAAAGAAACACTCAGGAACCACAGCACTCAGCATCAGATACAGGAAACTCTGGTCTGAGTTTGCTGGGAGACCTCTTAGGAGTCTTCACGTGTATGATCTAATCTTTCCGGCCATGTTCCTGAAATCCAGCCCAGGCAGGGGCCCTTTCACATCCAGCCCCTGGCTCAGGCCTCAGTGGGTGTACTTGGCAGAGGCCCTAAGCGCAGGCAGGTTTGGTTCCTGGGGGCCCGGGGCCTGCTACTGGTGTGGAAAGGAGTGAGGGTATGAATAAGTCCATGATTCCCTGCTGGCCTGTCCACTCTATGATCACTGCTAAGTGGCTTCATGCTGTTCCCTGCCGGGTGACACCCTGACCACCAAGTACCAGGTCCACCTTGGGAATGGCTTCAAGGCAATGTACATGAACCTCACATTGACTGAGGAGCCCATCTGGCACCACTTACAGCCTCGACGTCTACAGCATGTCTGTCAGGACAGAGAACATGGAGGGGTGCAACAAGGCGCTGCTCTTTGACTAGATCAACTGTAAGTCCATCAGCCCTTCGAGGCCAAGAATCACTCCCTGGGCCAGAGAAAACCTGGTCCTGGGGGAAACACAGGGAGACCTTCAGGCCTGCTCCAGGACCCCAGTCCTCAGGACATCAGACTCAGGGTCAGGGAGACAGGCAGGCAGGGCCCAAGTCCACATCCGTGGCACTCTGTACCATAGTAGAGCTGGTGGTGGTGATGGTGAATGTGATGGTGGTCCTGGTAGGGGTGGTGGTGGTGACGGTAGTGATGGTGGTGGTGATGGTGGTGGAAGTGATGTTGTTGATGAAAATGGTAGTGATGATGATGATGATGTTGGTGGTGGCGTTGGCACAGATTGTGGTGGCGATGGTGGGGATGGTGATGAGGGTTGTGATGATGCTGGTGCTGCTTTTGGTGGGGATGGTGAAGGTGGTGATAGTAGTGGTGGGGATGGTGGGGGTGTTGATGGTGGGGGTGACGATGGTGGTGATGATGGTGGTGATGATGGTGGTGGTGATGGTGGTGAGGTAGGTGGTGATAGTGGTGATGGTGGTGATGATGGTGGTGATGATGGTGGTGATGATGGTGGTGATGGTGGTGATGATGATGGCGAAGGTGGTGAGGTAGGTAGTGATAGTGGTGATGGTGGTGATGATGGTGGTGATGATGGTGGTGATGATGGTGGTGATGGTGGTGATGATGATGGTGAAGGTGGTGATGATGGTGATGATGGTGATGATGATGGTATTTATGATGATGGTGATGATGGTGGTGGTGATGATGGTCGTGATGATCGTGGTGGTGATGGTGTTTGTGATGATGGTGGTGATGATGAAGGTGGTAATGATGGTGGTGATGCTGGTGGTGATGATAGTGGTGGTGATGGTGGTGAAGTTTGTGATGATGGTGGTGATGATGGTAGTGATGATGATGGTGATGATGGTGGTGGTGATGGTGGTGGTGATGGTGTTGATGGTGGTAATGATGGTGGTGATGATGTTGGTGGTAATGATGGTGGTGGTGATGGTGGTGAAGGTGGTGATGATGGTGGTGATGGTGGTGATGATGGTAGTGATGATGATGGTGATGATGGTGGTGGTGATGAAGGTTGTGATGATGGTGGTGATGATGAAGATGGTAATGATGGAAATGATGGTGGTGATGATGGTGGTATGGTGGTGATGATGGTGGTATGGTGGTGATGATGGTGGTGTGATGGTGGTGATGATGGTGGGGTGATGATGGTGAGGGTGGTGATGATGGTGGGGGTGATGATGGTG
>JAQQST010000022.1:2553071-2602267 GCA_028646485.1 Cryptoprocta ferox | reverse complement strand
GGTGGTGAGGTAAGTGGTGATGATGGTGATGGTGGTGATGATGGTGGTGATGATGAAGGTGGTGATGATGGTGGTGATGATGGTGGTGTTGATGGTAGTGATGATGGTGGGGGTGTTGGTGATACAGGTGATGATGTTGGGGATGATGATATTTGTGGTGATGATGGTGGGGGTGTTGGTGATATTGGTGATGTTGGTGGGGGTGATGTTGGTGGGGGTGATGTTGGTGGGGGTGATGATGCTTGGGGTAGTGGTGGGGATGGTGATGGTGGTGATTATGGTGGGGGTGATGATGGTGATGATGGTGGTGATGGTGATGGTGGTGAGGGTGGTGGTGATGAGGCTGTGGGTGGTGTTAATAGAGGTGATGATAGTGGGGATGATGACGTTTGTGGTGATGGTGGTGGGGGTGTTGGAGATAGTGGTGATGTTGGTGGGAGTGATGTTGGTGGGGGTGATGACGGTGGGGGTGATGGTGATGGTGGTGAGGGTTGGTGCTGATGGTTGTTGGCAGTTGTGGTGATGGTGGTGATGGTAGGGGTGATGGTGGTGTTGATGATAGTGGTGGTGATGGTGATGATGTTGGTGGTGATGGTGGTGACGATGGTGGTGATAATGGTGGTGAGGGTGGTGATGATGGTGGTGGTGATGGTGATGATGGTGGTGGTGATGGTGGTGAGGTAGGTGGCGATGGTGGTCAGGTAGGTGGTGATGGTGAGGGTGGTGATGATGGTGGGGGTGATGGTGGTGGTGATGGTGGTGATGGTGGTAGTGATGGTGGTGAGGGTGGTGATGACGGTGGTGAGGGTGGTGATGACGGTGGTGGTGATGGTGATGATGGTGGTGGTGATGGTGGTGATGATGGTGGGATGGTGGTGAGGGTGATGTTGGTGATGGTGATTGTGGTGAGGGTGGTGAAGTAGGTGGTGACGGTGGTGAGGGTGGTGATGATGGTGGGGATGATGGTGGGATGATGGTGAGGGTGATGGTGATGGTGGTGATGGTGGTGATGGGAGTGGTGGGGATAATGGGGGTGGTGATGGTGATGATGGAGGTCATGAGAAAATAGTAGAGCTGTGGTTGTGATAAGTGGTGGTAATGTTGAAGTTGATGATGACCATGATCAATAAGCAGACTTTGAAATGACTTTTCCCTGATGTTCTCTAACCCTGGCACTCTCATCCCAGCCTGCAGCCCCCCTGCAGGCCCTCCACCTTGAAGTGGTTCCTGTTGTTGGCCTCAACCAGGAGGTGAAACTCACAGCCGTGCTGCTGAACCCCAACCTCACTGTCTTCTACTGGTCGATTGGCCACAGCATGCAGGTGCACTGTCCCCAGGACCCACGGGCTGGTACTCAGGTGAGAGCAGGGCAGGGCACTGCCCTGGGTCCGGGGCAGCAGAACACAGGGTATGACGGTGTGGACTTGAGGTGAGCACACCCAGCCTTTCTTCGTGAATGTCTGCTCATGTTTGGCTGGGTCTGATTGTGGCAGATGCTGGATAAAGCAGACCAGACACTGCCTTTAACTGGAGAGACAGGTGTGAGCAGAATAGGTGACCCAAGTTGTGGTAAGCATCATATTAAGGGGATAGGTGAGGTGTTGTGAGTTTCAGGGAAGATTAGGCCACTTCCAGTCTGGCTGATGGGTGTGCTCAAGGAAGGCTTCATGGAGGAGGGGAACATTGGGGCTGGACCTGATCTAAGAAGCCTCATCCAGAGCCCTGGGGTGTGCCCTGTGAGCAGGAGGGACCCACAGACAATGGCTGGAAGGAGGGCTGGAGGTCTTCAGTAGGCAGGAATGCCTACTCTAGTCTGGAATCCCTCAAGACCCAAAGAGGGGCGTCCTTCACTCACTCAGCAAGCTTATCCTTGTGCCCCAGGCAGAAAGGCCCCAACAGTGCTGAAGTCCCAGGCCCAGAAGCCAGGTGGGGAGGAGCTTTAGACCCAAACTGTGTTCCTGGAATGGAGGTTGGGGTCAAGGAGGGCGCCAAGCTCCGGGTTCAGTTTACAGCTCCGCAATTCCAGCCCAGCCCTTTGGGTAGATCTGCAATGAAGGGGACACTGGGAGATTTGGTCCAGGCTGTGTTGGCTTACATCTGGTAACTCTGGGGGTCCCATCCCATGCCCCCTTCCAGGGCTGCCCCCATGTTCTGACCAGAGCAGTGAGTGTTCTGAGTGAGGCCCTAGGCAGTGGGTAGGTGGCGGGGAAGGCTCTGACCACGCTCGTGATCCCCGCAGCTCTTGCTCTCCTTGGAGATCTCTGTGACCACGCGGTTTGTAGATACAGGGGACGTGCAAGTGATGGTACATGCTGCCTGTGGAAACTCGGGGCTGCAGGACTCCAAGGTGGTCCGTGTGCTGGGTCAGCCCCCCTCCTCAGGGATGGGAGGCATGTCTTGTCCTTCCGGGAGTGCTGGCTTCAGGTGACATCCTGGTTATGCCAGGGGGCAGCCACAGGCTAGGGAGAGGAGCAGGTGAACACAGCTCTGACACTCCCCAGCTTCCCTGGCCTCAGTTTCCCCATATGTAAGATGAATACAGATGAGTCTTTGTGTCTAGTAGCACACATGGGCCTCAGACAGCACAGAACGAGGCCATATTAGGTGTCTTCTTACTTTAAGATATGAACATGTTACATGGGGACACGAAAGAAAGAGATGGTGATATCTCTGTTTTCAAGGGACTCTTACTCTGGTGGGGAGCCCAGCTCAGTTGAAGTCCATGGATCCCTTGGGAATGGGAGCCCAATCTCATGGGGTGTGTATGTCCTTGTGAGTGAACATGGCAGAATTCATAGGGCAGGCTTGGCGCATGCCGGGCCCTGCCTCCACCGTGTGCACAGGGGATCTGAAGCCAGGGCACTCCTGCGCCATCCAGGGTGTATGACCTCCTGCTGGGGGGTGGAGCCTTGCTGCCCAGGACTGACCAGTTTGCCCAACTCTGCCTCTTTTCAGACCAATTCCAGGTAGTGCCTCTGTGGTTCTCCCAGGACCTGGATGCTCACAACCCAAACACCCCTGAGTTGGGGTAGGATGTAGGCCTGGTGATGACCCAGCTGTTCTCCAACGTGCCCCCAGCCCACCCACGGGGAGCCTCTCCAGCACCTGCAGGGACCACGAAGAAGTGGGACCCCAGAGTCTCCAGGCGAGGCAGGGCAGGGTGGGTGGAGCTGCTCTCAGTCCTGGTTACTGGGCCTTCAGGCTGGCTTCCCAGTGCTCGGGGGATGGCTAGGGACTGCCTCCCTGGCTCTGAGAGACAGGCTGGAGCGCCAGCTCACAGGGGAGGGAGAGGCTGACTCCTCCATGCACATCGAGTGAGCACCCACTGCTTGCACAGGACATGGTCACTGTCCTCTGATGGCCCAGAATCTCCTTAGTAGGATGTTCAGTAATTCACAGAGTTTCTATTCTGGCATGGATGCCGGAGTCAGAGAGAATCGGTGTGACTGCTGCCCCGGGAGCTCACAGACACCACACTGAGGTGGTGCGTCAGGGAGGTAATAGGGCCCTGGGTCCCTTGGTGAGGGACAGAGCAGCCCCCAACAGTCATCCAAGCCTGAGGCCCATTCTGGGCATGCCTCTCCTCAACTGGTCAATAATGCTGGTGATACTGTTCTGGACATTGAAGGGTGAATAGGAGTTTGCCAGGTGGAAATGTGTGGAGTGGGATTTTCAACGGCAGGAACTTTGTGGTTTGCAGGAGTTGTTTGGTCAGGAGCCCTGACCTCTGGGAGGACATTAGCCAGAGAGGGGTCTGCTCACCCTCAGTGTGAGGAATGGACTGGAGGGAGCAGGCGTGGCCTGGGTGTGAGGACATTGTCATGGATGAAGGGCTGAGGGACCAGGAGGGCTGGGGTACAGGAGGTGAAAAGGGGACCACCAGGCTTGGGGGCCATCCCCATAGGGTGAAGGGTCAGGAATAACTCACAGGTCCAGTGGCCAGGACTTGGACAGACCAAGAGGAGAGAGAGGCCATTCCTGGGGGGCCCCAGGGCATGGCAGGGGACAGAGAAAGCAGGTGGCTCAGGGTGACTTCTCTGCATCCCCGCAGGAGACCAGCATCCCCAAGGAGCTGCTGGTGATGGTTGTGAAGCTGGGGCTGCCCACCTTGGCTGACCTGATGTGTTCATGCCCCCTCCCAGGCCCACAAGGAAGAGGAACCTCACAAGTGACAAGGTACCTGCCAAGGCCACTGAACCCACGTTCTCCCTGCACCACCAAGGATTTGGTGGCCTAGGGTCTAGGGTCTGGTGGTAGGTCACAGCAAGCACAGAGTCTCATGGATTTTCATCAAATAGAGCCCCTTGTCTCCCCAGCTGCTGCCTGACGCAGGTGGCCAGCTCTCCTCCCTCTGTGGCCGCTCCCCTGGGAATGTGGTGGCCTCCAAGATCACTGTTTAGGGGAATGTGTAGGTGCAAGGGCACTGGGGCTGGACCAACCCCCAGGGGACATCCCAGTGGCTGGAGCTGGTCACACTGATCCAAGCTGAGTGTGAGGGCTGTGGGCATCCAGGGTGTGGTCTCACGACAGAGGGGAAATCGGCACCTATCCACTTAGCAGATGCCTTCACTGTGTAGGATGACTTCCAAAGAATAGCCCTCATCTAGGCGGGTAGAAGACCGCTGTGTGGTGGGCACCGGATGGGGACACAAGGATGAGTCAGCACAGCTTGGGTGCCCTGGATGGCTGTATAACGCTTCCCCAAACAGAGAGTAACTTGGGTGAAGTAGAAGAGTGGAAAGTGGACCCTGGCACTGCAGGGGTCCTGCAAGTTCTTCGGAAGTTTAGGAGGAGTTAGCGTCAGGCATGGCCCTGCGGGCATGTGCCTGAGAAGGACTGGACATTCTCATCCATGCGGCAAAGCACATGGGTGCTCACAGCAGCCCAAGAGGGGACACGAGCCAGACGTCCACTATCAGGGGGTGGATAAGGGGGATGTGTTCCCTCTGCACAGCAGAATCTTATGCACCCGTATAAGGGATGCAGGTCTGACACATGCTACCGCTGGGCTGAGACCAGCAGATTGGATGCTCCGGGGAGAAGCTGGCCACCAAGGCCGCCTGTTGTACACCCACACTGATGAGAACTGTCTGGAATAGGCAGCCGCATGGAGGCAGAAAGCAGGCTCGGGCAGCCAGAGGACGGCAGGTGGGTGAATTCTGCAGGAGTCAGATGTGGGGGCGCAGGAGAGAATTGGAAAGAGATGGGGAGGGAAATGTGGGAACCACCAACCCCGTTATCCTGAGTGCTGAGGGTAAACCGCGTGCCCAAGGATTCTGAAGAATCCTAGGGACTCTAGGCAGCCACCTGGCTCTTGCCGCATGCTAGGCGCAAGGCTGGAGGCATTGACCTTGTCACAGAAAGGAGCTGCAGCTCCTCTGGACCATGGGCGAAGACACAGAACCCAGTGCCTTCCTGCCTCCTTCAAGCCAAGGGCTGTTTGGGCCTGTGGTTCACAGGGTCCCAGACGCAGAACTTGCGTTACCAGGGAACACCAGTTGCCGAGATGCTGTTCATGGAGATCGAGTTTGGCCCCCAGAATGTCCCACCCAAGGTGCCCTGGGACGGGGATCCCCGGGGACCACCATCCTGCAGGAGGACCCCTCCTGCAGCACCTCTACCCCTACCTGTGCAGAGGAATGACACATGAGCATCCACATGGGCCGGCTGGCTCCCTTCTGAACACCGGGCAAACACCCCCTTATGAAATGGCAAGCAGGCCATTTTCCAGAGGCCGGCTGCCCCCCCTCCAAACCCCGTGATCCAGCAATATCACCTCCTGGAGTTGCTCTTTCTCAGGGGTGCGGTCGCTCCCTCGCCTGGGTCACCTCTCCTGTCTCTGTCTTGTTTTTGCCTTGGTCTTCCTCATCTGAGAAGCCCCCCTGACCACTGCCAGGTCTGGGGGCCTCCTGGAGCACCTCTGCATTCCCCAAATTTATCACACTCTTTGGTCACAACCAAACCGAGGGGGTCACCTTTGTGCCCCTTCATAGGTTCTCACTGCAAGCTGCCAAGCACTCCCATTTTACAGATGAGGAAACTGAGACCCAAAGACGCTGAGTCCCCACCCAACCCTGTGGCTCTGGAGGGTTAGATCAGATGTCTGCCTGGCTCTCCTGGAAGCCACTGGAGGGACCCAGTCACTCTCTTTCTGCTTTCAGAGACTCCTGGCCATCCAGCAGGTGCTGAAGACACAGAAAATCAGCTTCATCCTGCGACGTGGGGTCCGGGTCCTGGTGACCATGGGGGACACACACAGAGGTGAGAAGCTAGGGGTTTCCCTTGGCCTTGCTGTGCTCGCCCCTGCAGGGTTGATGGTTAGTGCATCCTGGCCCTCAGGCAACACTGTTACTACAGGGACTGGGGACAGATGACCCCTCAGGCACCACCAGCTCTTCCTGGTGGACGGCCGCCTCCAGTTACAAACTGTCAGACCCAAGGGCCTTGCTCATTCTGCAGATGCAGCACGGAGCCCTGGCTTTAATTGACATAGACATATAGGGTCTTGCAGGACCTCTGGCCCCATCCCCACCAGGGATGTGTCCTCTCCAAACATGGTGTGTCCTTTCCTGTTTGGGGAAGAATCTTTGCAGAAGCTGAGGCATGTCCCTCTGCCCCATGGAGAAACAGTGCTGTGGGGCAGGCTCACGGCACACCAGCTCTTCTGTACACCTTCCAGAAGGAGGGGTGGGGGCCGGGATTCTCCCGAGGTCTGTCCATGCCGCTCAGACACACGGGGAGCACCTGTCCAAGGAGGCCGGGACAGGGGATGTCAGCGCCCCACTGACCGCCACTGTTTTCCTTGCAGACTCTCAGAGGCTGGGAGGTGGTGGCGGCAACTGGGTGGTGGTGTTCCTCCTGGTCATCGGACTCTTTGTGGTGGGAGTGTTCATCCTCTACAAATTCAAAAGGCAAGGCCTCCCAGACAGTAGGACGTGGTGTTGGACCTAGGACAGCGCCCTCAATGGGCTGCGGCAGGGAAGGCACGAGGCTAGATGGGCTCCAGGTTCTGAATGGCTGCAGTCCCAGGAGAGACAGTCAACCCCTGGCGTCCCCACGACCACCTTCCACCCAGTCTCCTGTCCACTGGCATCGAGGCCTTAGGCCCCCGTCCATTTTACAGATGAGGAGATCTGGGCTCAGAGAGGTTATTCAGTGTGCCAGGGCCACACAGCTGGTGAGCAGAGGAAGGGGTCTTAGCCAGGCAGGCCGAGACTCCCTCCTGTAATAGGTTAACTTATCGAATGTAATAGGTTAACTTACTTACGGAATATAATAGATAGCTTGTTGCAATCTGCTCCCCCACCCCTTTTCTATGGTTGCTAAGGTCCGACCAAGGTCAAACTTACAAAAATTCGCTTAGTCACTGCCTGAGTATGATTGGACATTTTAAAAGAACATAGAATTTTACATTGATAGGTTCCCGCCAAAACTAACGTCTGTGTATTACAATGTAATTGGCTACCGTGGAATGCTGTGAATGTAATTGGTTAACTCTGCCTATATAATCTCACTGTCACCTTTGATTGGGGCCATTCTCTGTGCTTTTCTCCTTAAGATCAGGAGATCAGGTGTGTCCCAGCCATAAGTAAAATCTTTCCTTGCTTTTATTTGGCAATTTGTGGTCCTTTCCACATTACCCTGCTACATCTCCCTTCCAGCACTCACCACCCCTGCCCCAAGGATGTGAAGAGCAATTGTCCTTCCAGCCCCCCTCTGCCATTCATATCAGGGGAGGGAGGTCTGTCATCCTGTGTATTTGCAGAGATTAAACGAAAAAGGAGAGACTTGCAGCCCATCTGCCCCCTCTAGGTCTCCAGACTGGAGCACCCTTCACCCTGAGTGCAAGGCTCGATATACTGCGGGTGGCCCAGCAGTGCCTACCATCCACAGGCTCCCAGGATCCCCCTGGGGGGACTGCCTCAGCTTAGGGTTAAGGAGGGGGGTGGGGGAAGGGGAAGAGGAAAAGAAGAGAAGGAGGGGGGAGGAGGAAGGAGAGGAGAGGAGGGGGAGGGGAAGAGAGGGAGAAGGAGGGAGAAGAAGGAGAAGGAAGAGGAGGAAGGGAGGGGAGGAGGGGAAAGGCAGGAGGGGGAGGGGCAGGATCTCTAGCCCCTGCAGGTGTGCTCCTATGTGCCCTCCTCTGACTCTGAGACAGTTAGCTGGCTGGGGGGGGGCCTGGGGAGGCAGGGTAGGGGGAGGAGTGTCAGGCTGCAGAGATGGCCCTGAGGCACCTCTCTGAGCTGGAGCTGTGGTGGAGGCCATCGGCTGGGTTCACCTCCACCCATTTCTCTTTCCCTGTGGACATCAGCATGGGTGTGGGTGTCATGTGGACTTTGTCCAGGCCAGGGTTGGTGGGTCAAGGCTACAGAAGGGAAATAATTCTGGTCTCATAAACTGTGTTCCTCAGATGCTGCCCCCAAGGGCCAGATAGCAGCTCTACAAACAGCTCCAGATAACTGTTGCTGGAGGAAGAGGATGAGAGAAGGGGGAAGGGGAGGACCCTCGGTGGGCTCAGAAGGTGCCCCACACAGAGGTGAGGGTGTCAGTGCTGGTCTGGTCCACTGCCTTGCACCCTGGGGGTTGTCTTGGAAACAGTGCACAGTTAAGGGGGACGGGTGTCCACTCCCAGCATGCCAGGTCATGTAGGGAAGGCAACCCGAGCAGAATGGTGCCGGGCAGCAGAGAAATGCCTCACTGGTCCTGAGGGTCGGACACAGCCTGTGGGGAGTTCAGGGAGCTGGCTCAGTCCCTGGAGGTATAGCAGTCATTATGGGCTGGGCTCAGCTGCTGTAGCAAACAGCCCCGATGCCTCAGGGGCTCACGGCCACCAAAGGCTGACTTTTCACTAGTGATGTCCCCTGGGGCTTGGAAGGGCCAGCGTCTGGTTATGGCTCTGGGGTAGGGCCATTTTGAGATGCAGGAGGCCCAGCAGAGGGAAGAGAGTTCTGGAGGGACCAAGTCACCCTGTAAGTGTTTCAGCCTGGAGGTGACATGCGCCACCTTTATTTACCCTCAGTGGGAGGAACCGGTAACATGGTCTGGCCCGGCTCAGAGGCCTGAAGGTGCACCTGCCATCAGGGTATTCCTGCAGAATGGGCAGGGGTTGGGGAACAGCATCTGAGAAAGCCTGCTCTTCCCCAGACAGTGTGGGCTTTTCTTCTTGGACCTCGGGGTCTTCCCGTGTTTCACTCAGAATAACTAGGTGTTTACATGAAGGAGTGTGGCTGGGGGACCCTGAGCCCCAGCTCAGCTGAGGCAGAAGGGGCTGTGCCCATAATCAACCCCCGCTTTGGCCCTGGAGGGACAGGAAATAGAGACAGAATGGTCCTGGGACCCAGGCAGGACTTGGCAGGAGGCTCTCAGAGCCAGGTCAGCGTCCTGTGTCTCATGGAAATGCATGTCCCACCAACCCAGTCTGAGCCCAGGACACTGCTGGAGATGCCTAATGAGGGGGAACCACAGGACCATAAAATAACCCCCTCCCACGGGCTACAATATGATCTCAGTCTAGGAAACAGGGTAGACAGACAGTGAGCACTCATGCCCCAGAGGAAAGGGGGGAATCTAGGGCTGCAGAGCTCACAGGAGGAAGAGCTTTCTGGAGGAGGTGGTTTGGAGCAGAGATGGGGCAGGAGATGAGATCCAGGAGCATTGTCTGCACTTCACGCAGGAGTGCTCCGGGGCATAGCTGTCTGGGGGCCTCTAGGGACAGATGGCCTGGGCTACACCCTGAGCCCTGAGTCCTGCTTCTGCTCCACAGGAAACGCCCCGGCAGGACCTTGTACTCCCAGATACACAATGAGAAGGAGCATGAGATGATGAGCCCCTTGAACTACAGCCAGGGCGTCCAGAGCACCACCCAGGGTGAGGAGTTTATAGGTGATGATCTCATCTCACAGACCCTAGGTAACATAGTCCCCGAAAATCCACCTCCCCATCCTCCTGAGGGTCCCTGCCCAGCAGGCACTCACTCAGGAGCCAGGATCAGGCCAACAGTGTCTCTGTGTCCCCTCCATCAGAGGAAGGGATGACTGGAGATTAAATCAGCAGCCTGGGGGCAGTGGACACCACGTCTGGCAACACCCTGTGGCTGCAGGGGCAGGGCTCTAGCACAGAGTAGCAATGTAGCCGGAGGGGCAGGGCTGTATCATAGGGGGCAGAAATGGAACAGGAGGGGCAGGCCTCTAACCCACAGAGCAGCAATGTAGCTAGCAAGGCAGGGCTCTTTCACTGTGTGCAGAAATGCATAGTGATGTGAAGGGTCAAGCACGTAGGGCAGAAAAGCATGAGGAGGGGCAATAATCTAGCACAGAGGGTAGAAACATAACAGGATCCACAGGGCTCATTGCAGAATGCAGAAATGCAGCAGGAGGCAAGGGTCTCTAGCACAGAGGGCAGAAATGCAGCAGGAGTGTGGGAGTTTCTAGAACTAGGGGAAGAAATGCAGTATGAGGCCAAGGCTCTAGCACAATGTCCTGGAGGGATGGGGCATGAGCACGGAGGGCATAATTTCAGTAGCAACAGAGGCTGTGCTCTACAAGACAGGACCAAAATGCAAAAGGAGGTGCAGGGTACCAGCAGAGAGGAATGATGTGCACCAGGAAGGGCAGGGCTGTAACACAAAGAGCAGAAATGCAGTCAGATGTGCAGGTCTCTAGCACAGAGTGTGGAACTGCAGTAGGAGCCATAGTCTCTAACAGAGAGAACAGAAATGTAGAAGGTGGGGTCTCCCTGGCACAGATTGCAGCAATGCAGGAGGAACTGCAAGGATCTAAAACAGAACAGAGAAATATAGCTGGAGCGGTCGGAGAAGCACAAAGTGTAGAAATGTTATTGGAGGTGTAGGACTCTAGGACAGAGGGTAGAAATACAGCAGGAGGAGAAGTGCTCTCCAACAGAGGCAGGCATGCAGCAGGACAGGCGGGGTCTCTAGCACGGAGGACAGAAATGCAGCTAGAGAGGAAGGGTCTAGCACAGGGGGCAAAAATGCAGCAGAATCATCAGTAATGACCACAGAGGGCAGATAGGTGGGTGGAGGAGCAGGGTCCCTGCACATGTTGCAGAAATACAATCCGAGATGAAGTATCTAGCACAGAGGGCAGAAAAGCTTCAGGAGGGGCAGGGATCTAGACCAGAGGGTGAACGTATAACAGGCACAGGAGGGCTCCAAAAGAGAGTGTAGAAATGCAGCAGGACATGAGGGTCTCTAACACACAGGGTTGATATGCAGCAGGAGGATAAGGTTCTAGCACAGGGGATGAAATAGAACCTGAGGCGTATGGCTGAAACATAGGCCAGAATTGCAGCAGGAGTGTCCGGGCTCTAGTATAATGGACAGAAATTCCTAGGTGGGGCATGAATCGAGACCAGAGGGAAGAAATAGAACAGGACCCACAGGGCTCCATCACTGAGGGCAGAAATGCAGCAGGAGGCAAGGGTCTCTAGCACACAGGGCAGAAATGCAGCAGGAGGGGCCGTCTTCTAAAACAGAGGGAAGAAATGCAGCATGAGGCCAAGGCTCTAGCACAATGGGTAGAAATATCGCTGGAGTTCTAGGGCTGTAGCACAGAAAGCAGATGCTGCAGGAGTAGCTGGGCCCTAGCATAGAGCACATCAATGCATCAGGAGGGTCAGGGATCTCGCACAGAGGGAAGATGTGCACCAGAGTGACAATGCAGTAGCACAGAGGGCAGAAATACAGAAGGAGCCGTAAGGATCTAAAACACAGAACCAAAAGGGAGCTGGAGCATCCTGCCTAGCACAGAGTGCAGAAATGTTGCTGGAGGCGCAGGCCACTAGCACAGAGGGCACAAGTGCAGCTCGAGGATCAGGACTCTAGCACTGAGCACCAGAATGTAGCTGGAGGGAAGTGCTTCCTGCCCAGAGGACATAAAAGCTGTAATAGGAGCAGGGCTCTAGCACAGAGGACAGCGGTGCAGCAGGAGTGGCAGACCTCTACCACATAGGGCACTAATGCAGTTGTAGTGGCAGGGCTGTAGCACAGAAGGAAGAATATGAACAGGAGAAGTAGGGCTGTAGCACAGAGGCCAGAAATGCAGTGGAGGGGCCAGATTCCACCACAGATGGCTGAAATGCAGCCTTAAGGGCAGTTTTTTAGGACCGAGGGAAGAAGTTCACCTGGAAAGGCAGAGCTCTAGCTTAGTGGTCAGATATGCGGAGGAGGTGAGACGCCGTATACAGAAGGCAGAAATGCAGCAAACATTCAGGGCCCCATCACAGAACACCGAAATGCCACAAGAGGGGTTGGCTCTAGCAGAGAGGGTACAAATGCAGGAGGAGTGGCAGGACTCTACCACAGATGGCAGAAATGCAGCACGATGGGCAGCGATCTCCAACAGAGGGCAGATGTGCATCAGGAGAGGTGGGGCTCTAGCACTGAGTGCAGAAATGCAGATGAAGGGTCAGGACACTAGCACAGAGGACAGGTATGCAGCTGAAGGGGCAGGGCTCTAACACAAGGTGCAGAAATGCAACACGAGATGAAGCGTCTAGCCCAGAGGGCAGAAAAGGTTCAGGACGCACAGGGATCTAGCACAAGGGGCCAAAAGATACCAGGAACAGGAGGGCTCCAAAACAGAGGCCAGAAGTGCAGCAGGATGCGAGGGTCTCTAGCACAGATGGTTGAAATGCAGAAGGAGGAGGGGTAAGGTTTGAGGACAGGGGGTTAAAGTACAACGCGATGCACATGGCTGAAAAAAAGGGCAGGAAAGCAACAGGAGGGACCGAGCACTAACACAGAGGGCAGCAATGCAGCAGGAGAGGCAGTGTTCTCGAAAGGAGGGAACAAATGCAGCATGAGACACAAGGCTCTAGCACCATGGCTAGAAATATCGCTGGAGGGATGGAGCACTAGCACAGAGGATAGAAATGCTGCAGGAGAGGCTGGCCTCTAGAAGAGAGGGCAGAAATGCATATGGAAGTGGAGAGATCTAGAAGAGAGGAATGATGTGCACCAGGAGGGTCAGGGATGTAGCACAAAGAGCAGAAATGCAGTAGGATGTGCACATCTCTAGCACAGAGTGTGGAAATGCACAAGGAGCCATAGTATCTAAGAGAGAGAACAGAAAAGTAGCAGGTGGTGTCGTCATAGCACGGAATGTAGGAACACAGCAGGAGCCACAAGGATATAAACCAGAAAAAAAAAATGTAGCTGGAGCATTCTGACTAGCCCAGAATGTAGAAATATTCCTGGAGGTTCAGGGCTCTAGGACAGAGGGCCAAAATGCAGCAGGAGGAACAGCGATCTCCAACACAGGCAGACATGCAGCAGGTCAGGCAGGGCCCTAGCACTGAGGACAGAAATGCAGTTAGAGGGGAAGGGATCTAGTACAGAGGGCAGAAATGCAGCCTAACGGTCAGTATATGAGCACAGAGGGCAGATATGTAGGTGGAGGTGCAGGGCTCTTGCACCAATTGCAGAAATGCAAATCAAGATGAACTGTCTAGTGCAGAGGGCAGAAAAGCTTCCAGAGGAGCATGGATCTAGCACAGAAGGCAGAAATACAACATGAACCACGGGGTTCCATCAGAAAGTGCGGAAATGCAGCAGAACGTGAGGGTCTCTAGCACAGAGGGTTGAAATGCATAAAGAGGGGTAAGGTTCTAGCACAGGGGATAAAAATACAACATGAGTCACATGGCAGAAGCAGAGAGAGGAGAAATGCAGCAGGAGCTAGATGGCTCTAACATTGACCAGAAATGCAGCTGAAGGGGACTTCCCTGCACAGATGGATGAAATGAAGTACGTGGAGAGGCAGCACTCTACAACAAAGAGCTGATCTGCAGCAGTGGGGGAGGAGGTGCAGCACAGAGGGAAGTTATGCAGCATGAGGGGTAGGGCTTGAGCACCGAACCCAGAAATGTAACAGGAGGGGCATACTGTAGCGCAGAGTGCAGCATGTAGATGCAGGGGGAGGGCTCTAGCACAGAGAGCAGCAATGTAGCTGGAGGGGCAGGGCTGTAGCACAGGGGGCAGAGATGGAGTGGGAGGGGCAGGGCTGTAGCCCACAGAGCAGCAATGTTGCTAGCAGGGCTGGGCTATTGCACACTGTGCAGAAATGCATAGCGATGTGAAGGGTCAAGCACGTAGGGCAGAAACGCAGGAGGAGGGGCAATGATCTAGCACAGAGGGTAGAAACATAACAGGACCCACAGGGCTCACCGCAGAATGCAGAAATGCAGCAGGAGGCAAGGGTCTCTAGCACAGAGGGCAGAAATGTGGCAGGGGGTTTAAGATTCTAGCCCAGGAAGTAAAAACACAGTACGAGGCAAAGGGCTGAAGCACAGAGGTTAGAAATTCAGTAGGATGGGTAGTGCTCAGATAGATGGTAGAAAAGCAGCAGTAAGATCTGAGCTCTAGCACAGAGGGCAGAAATGCAGCAGGAGTGTGGCAGTTTCCTGAAATGGGGGAAGAATGCAGTACGGTCCAAGACTCTAGCACAATATCTGGAGGGGCGGGGAACGAGCACGGAGAGCAGAATTTCAGCAGCACCAGAGGCTGGCATCTAGAAGACAGGGCCGACATGCACAATGTAATACAGGGATCTTGCAGAGAGGTATTATTTGCACTAGGAGGAACAGGACTGTAACCCAAAGAGCAGAAACGCAGTCAGATGTGCAGACCTCTAGCCCAGAGTGTGGAAATGCAGCAGAATCCATAGGCTCTATCAGAGAGAACATAAATATAGCAGGTGGGGTATCCCTGGCACAGATTGAAGCAATGCAGGAGGAACCGCAAGGACCAAAACAGAACACAGAAATGTAGCTGAAGAGGTCTGAGAAGCACAGAGTGTATAAATGTTACTGGAGGCATAGGGCAATAGGACAGAGGGCAGAAATGCAGCAGAGCAGTGTTATCCAACAAGGCAGACATGCAGCAGGACAGGCGGGGCTCTAGCACTGAGGACAGAAATGCAGCTAGAGGGGACGGGGTCTAGCACAGCGGGTAGAAATGCAGCCGAAAGGTCAGTATACAAGCACAGAGGGCAGATATGTGGAGGTGCAGGGCTCCAGCACATGTTGCAGAAATGCAAATCAAGAAGAAGTGTCTATCACAGAGGGCAGAGAAGCATCAGCACGGGCAGGGATCTAAACCAGAGGGCAAAGGTATAACAGGCACAGGAGGGCTCCAAAACAGAGTGCATGAATGCAGCTGGACGCGAGGGTCTCTAACACACAGGAGTGATATGCAGCAGGAGGGGTAAGGTACTAGCACAGGAGATGAAAATGCAAACCAAGGCACATGAATGAAACATAGGACAGAAATGCAGCAGGAGTGTCTGGGCTCTAGTATAACGGACAGAAATACCTCAGGTGGGGCATGGATCTAGGCCAGAGGGCAGAAATAGAACAGGACCGCAGGGCTCCATCAAAGAGGGCAGAAATGCAGCAGGAGGCAAGGGTCTCTAGCAGACAGGGCAGAAATGCAGCAGGGGGGGGGACTGTGTTCTAGAGCAGAGGGAGGAAATGCAACATGAGGCCAAGGATCTCACACAATGGGTAGAAATGTCGCTGGAGTTCATGGGTCTCTAGCACAGAAAGTAGATGCTTCAGGAATAGCTGGGCCCTAGCATAGAGCACATCAATGCATCAGGAGGTGCAGGGATCTAGCACAGAGGGAAGATGTGCACCAGAGTGAAAGTGTTGTCGCATAGAGGGCAGAAATACAGAAGGACCCCTAGGATCTAAAACACAGAACCGAAATGGAGCTGGAGTGTCCTGCCTAGCACAGAGTGCAGAAAAGTTGCTGGAGGCGCAGGCCTCTAGCACAGAGGGCAGATGTGCAGCACGAAGAGCAGGGCTCTAGCACAGAGCACAGGAATGTAGCTGGAGAGGAGTGTTCCCTGCCCAGAGGACATAAAAGCTGTAATAGGAGCAGGGCTCTAGCATAGAGGGCAGCGGTGCAGCTGGAGTGGCCGACCTCTACCACAGAGGGCACAAATGCAGTTTCAGTGGCAGCGCTGTGGCACAGAGGGAAAGAAACACACAATAAAGGTACGGCTATAGCCCAGAGGCCAGAAATTCAGTGGAAGGGCCAGACTCCACCACAGAGGGCAGAAATGCAGCCTTAAGGGCAGTTTTATGGAACAGAGGGCAGAAGGTCACCAGAAAAGGCAGAGCTCTAGCTCAGTGGTCAGATATGCAGAGGAGGTGACATGCTGTAACACAGAAGGCAGAAAAGCAGCAAACATTCAGGGTCCTATGACAGAGCGCCGAAATGCCACAAGAGGGGCATGCCTTTGAAGAGAGGGTACAAATGCAGCACAATTGGCAGGACTCTACCACAAACGGCAGAAAAGCAGCAGGATGGGCAGGGTTCAGACATATCTGGCAGAAATGCAGCACGAGGGGCAGCGCTCTCCAACAGAGGCCAGATGTGCAACAGGAGAGGCGGGGCTCTAGCACTGAGTGCAGAAATGCAGCCAAAGAGTCAGGAGAGTAGCACAGAGGGCAGGTATGCAGTTGGAGTGGCAGGGCTCCAACACAGTGCAGAAATGGAAAATGAGGTGAAGGGTCTAGCCCTGAGGACAGAAAAGCTTCAGGGTGGGCAGGGATCTAGCACAAAGAGTTGAAAGATATCAGGACTGGATGGCTCCAAAAAAGAGTCCAGAAGTGCAGCAGAATGGGAGGGTCTCTTGCACAGAGGGTTGAAATGCAGTAGGAGGAGTATGGTTTGAGGACAGGGGGTCAAAATACAACAAGATGCACATGGCTGAAACAAAGGGCAGGAATGCAGTAGGAGGGTCTGAGCACAAGTACAGAGGGCAGCAGTGCAGCAGGAGGGGCAGTGTTCTTGAACAGAGGGAAGAAATGCATTATGAGGAGCAAGGCTCCAGCAACATGGCTGGATATGTCGCTGGAGGGATGGAGCATTAGCCCAGAGGGCAGAAATGCTGCAGCAGAGTCCGGTCTCTAGAAGAAAGGGCTGAAATGCATAAGGAAGTGTAGGGATCTTGAAGAGAGGAATGATGTGCACCAGGAGGGGCAGGGCTGTAGTACAAAGAGCAGAAAGACAGTCAGATGTGCAGGCCTCTAGCACAGAGTGTGGAAATGCACAAGGAGCCATAGGATCTAAGAGAGAGAACAGAAATGTAGCAGGTGGGTCATCATAGCACAGAGTGCAGGAATGCAGCAGGTGCCGCAAGGAAGTAAACCAGAAAAGAAAACTGTAACTGGAGTGTTCTTACTAGCGCAGAGTGTTGAAATATTACTGCAGGTGTAGGGCTCTAGGACAGAGGGCCAAAATGCAGCAGGAGGAGCAGCAGTCTCCAACACAGGCAGACATGCAGCATGACAGGTGGGACTCTAGCAATGAGGAAAGAAATGCAGCTAGAGGTGAAGGGATCTAATACAGAGGGCAGAAATGCAGCCCAACGGTCAGTATACGCGCACAGAGGGCACATATGAAGGTGGAGGTGCAGGGCTCTTACACCGATTGCAGAAATGCAAATCGAGATGAAGTGTCTAGCATAGAGGGCAGAAAAGCGTCCAGAGGGGCCTAGATCTAGCACAGAAGGCAGAAATATAACATGTACCGCAGGATTCCATCAGAATGTGCGGAAATGCGGCAGTACATGAAGGTCTCTAGCACAGGTGGTTGTAATGCATAATGAGGGGTAAGGTTCTAGCACAGGGGATAAAAATACAACATGAGTCACATGGCAGAAGCCGAGAGGAGAGATGTGCAGCAGGAGCTAGAAGGCTCTAACCTAGAACAGAAATGCAGCTAAAGGTGACTTCCTTGCACAGATGGCTGAAATCAAGTACGAGGAAGGGCAGCACTCTACAACAAAGAGCAGATATGCAGCAGTGGGGGTGGGGGTGTAGCACAGAGGGAAGTTATGCAGCATGAGGTGTAGGGCTTGAGCCGGAGCACAGAAATGTACCAGGAGGGGCAGTTCTGTAGCGCAGAGTTCAGCAATGTAGCTTCAAGGGCAGGGCTCTAGCACAGAGAACAGCAATGTAGCCTGAGGGGCAGGGCTGTAGCGAAAGGGGCAGAAATAGGCATGAGGGGCAGGCCTATAGCCACAGAGTAGAAATGTAGCTAACAGGACAGGGTCCTTACACAGTGTGCAGAAATGCATAACGATGTGAAGGGTCAAGCACATAGGGCAGAAAAGCAGGAGGAGGGATCTAGCACAGAGTGTAGAAACATAACAGGATCCACAGGGCTCATCGCAGAATGCAGAAATGCAGCAGGAGGCAAGGGTCTTTAGCATAGAATGCAGAAATGAAGCAGGGGGGCTAAGGTTCTCACCCAGGAAGTAAAAATACAGCAGGAGGCACAGGGCTGAAGCACAGAGGATAGAAATGCTGCAGGATGGGCAGTGCTCAGGCACAGAGGGCAGAAAAGCAGCAGTAAGATCTGGGCTCTAACTCAGAGCACAGCAATGCAGGAGGAGTGTGGCAGTTTCTAAAGCTGGGGGAAGAAAGGCAGTATGAGGCCAAGGCTCTAGCACAATGTCCTGGAGGGTCGGGGTATGAGCACGGTGGGCAGAATTTCAGCCACAGCAGAGGCTGGGCTCTAGAAGACAGGGTCGAAATGCGTAAGGAAGTGCATAGATCTTGCAGAGAGGAATGATGTGCACAAGGAAGGACAGGGGTGTACAGGAAAGAGCAGAAATACAGTTGGATGTGCAGGCTTCTAGCACAGAGTGTGGAAATACAACAGGAGCCATAGGCTTTAACAGAGAAAACAGAATGGTAGCAGGTGGGGTCTCCCTGGCACAGATTGCAGCCATGCAGGGGAAACTGCAAGGATCTAAAACAGAACACAGAAATGTGGCTGGAGTGTTCTGAGAAGCACAGCGTGTAGAAATGTTACTGGAAGTGTAGGGCACTAGGACAGAGAGCAGAAGTTCAGCAGGAGGAGCAGCACTCTCCAACAGAGACAGACTTGGAGCAGAACAGGCGGGGCTCTAGCACTGAGGACAGAAATGCAGGTAGAGGGGAAGGGGTCTACTACAGGGGGCAAAAATGCAGCTGAATAGTCAGTATATGAGCACAGAGTGTAGATAGGTAGGTGGAGGTGCAGGGATCCAGCACAAGTTGCAGAAATGCAAATCGAGATCAAGTGTCTAGCACAGAGGGCAGAGAAGCATCAGGACGGGCAGGGATCTAAACCAGAGGGCAAAGGTATAACAGGCATAGGAGGGCCCCAAAACAGAGTGCAGAAATGCAGAAGGATGCAAGGGTCTCTAACACACAGGGCTGATATGCAGCAGGAGGGGTAAAGTTCTAGCACAGGAGATAAAATGCAGTCAGTGGCGCATGGCTGAAACGTAGGCCAGAAATACAGCAGGAGTGTTCGGGCTCTAGTATAGCAGACAGAAATAACTGAGGCGGGACATGGATCTAGGCATGAGGGAAGAAATATAACAGACATCACAGGGGGAAGAAATGCAGCAGGAGGCAAGGGGCTCTAGCACACAGGGCAGAAATACAGCAGGAGGGGCAGTGTTCTAGAACAGAGGGAAGAAATGCAGCATGAGACCAAGGTTCTAGCACAATGGGTAGAAATGTCGCTGGAGTTCTAGGCCTCTAACACAGAAAGCAGATGCTGCAGGTCTTACTGAGCCCTAGGATAGAGCGCACCAATGTACGAGGGGGTGCATGGATCTAGCACAGAGGGAAGATGTGCAGCACGAGGAGCAGAGCTCCAGCACAGATCACAGGAATGTAGCTGGAGGGGAGTGTTCCCTGTCCAGAGGACACAAAAGCTGTAATAGGAGCAGGGCTCTAGCATAGAGGGCAGCTGTGCAGCAGGAGTGGCAGACCTCTACCACAGAGAGAACAAATGCAGTTGCAGTGGCAGCACTGTAGCACAGAGTGAAGAAAAAAAACAGGAGAATAGGGCTCTATCACAGAGGCCAGAAATGCAGTGGAGGGGCCAGACTCCACCACAGAGGGCAGAAATGCAGCCTTAAGGGCAGTTTTATAGAACAGAGAGCAGAGGTTCACCAGGAAAGGCACAGCTCTAGGTCAGTAGTCAGATATGCAGAGGAGTTGAGAAGCTCTAACACAGAAGGCATAAATGCAGCAAACATTCAGGGCCCTATTACAGACCACCAAAATGCCACAAGAGGGGCATGGCTGTAGCATAGAGGGTACAAATGCAGCAGGAGTGGCAGGACTCTACCCCAGATGGCAGAAAAGCAGCAGGATGGGCAGGTCTCACGCACAGAATCCAGAAAGGCAGCACGAGTGGCATTGGTCTCCAACAGAGGGCAGATGTGAAGCAGCAGAGGCGGGGCTCTAGCACTGAGTGCAGAAATGCGGCCGAAGTGTCAGGACAGAAGCACAGAGGGCAGGTATGCCACTGGAGGTACAGGGCTCTACCACACTGTGCAGAAATTCAATACGAGGTGAAGGATCTAGCCCTGAGGGCAGGTAAGCTTCAGCACGGGCAGGGACCTAGAACAAAGGGTCGAAAGATACCAGGACAGAATGGCTCCAAAACAGAGGCCAGAAGTGCAGCAGAATGCAAGGGTCTCTAGCACAGAGGGTTGAAATGCAGCAGGAGGGGTAAGGTTTCAGGCTAGTGGGTCAAAATACAAAACGATGCACATGGATGTAACAAAGGGCAGGAATACAGCAGGAGGGACCGAGCACTAACACAGAGGGCAGCCATGCAGCAGGAGGGGTAGTGTACTAGAACAGGGGAAGAAATGCAGCATGAGGCACAAGGCTCTAGCACCATGGCTAGAAATATCGCTAGAGGGATGGAGCACTAGCACAGAGGGCAGAAATACTGCAGCAGAGGCCAGTCTCTAGAAGAGAGGGTTGAAATGCATAAGGAAGTTCAGGGATCTTGAAGAGAGGAATGATGTGCACCAGGAGGGTCAGGGCTATAGCACAAAGAGCAGAAATGCAGTAGGATGTGCACGCCTCTAGCAGAGTGTGGAAATGTACAAGGAGCCATAGGATCTAAGAGAGAGAACAGAAATGTAGCAGGTGGGTCGTCATAGCACAGAGTGCAGGAATGCAGCAGGAGCCGCAAGCATGTACACCAGAAAAAAAATGTAGCTGGAGCGTTCTGACTAGACCAGAGTGCAGATATTACTGGAGGTGTAGGGCCCTAGGACACGGGGCCAAAATGCAGCAGAAGGACCAGCAATCTCCAACAGAGGCAGACATGCAGCAGGACAGGCAGAGCTCTAGCACTGAGGACAGAAATGCAGCTGGGGGGAAGGGATCTAGTACAGAGGGCAGAAATGCAGCCTAACGGTCAGTATACGCGCACAGAGGGCACATATGAAGGTGGATGTGCAGGGCTCTTGCACCGATTGCAGAAATGCAAATCGAGATGAAGTTTCTATCACAGAGGGCAGAAAAGCTTCCAGAGGGGCCTGGATCTAGCACAGAAGGCACAAATATAACATGAACCACGAGGTTCCATCAGAAAGTGCGGGAATGCAGCAGAACGTGAGGGTCTCTAGCACAGAGGGTTGAAATGCAGAAGGAGGGATAAGGTTCTAACACAGGGGATAAAAATACAACATAAGTCACATGGCAGAAGCAGAGAGAGGAGAAATGCAACAGGAGCTAGATGGCTCTAACATAGAACAGAAATGCAGCTGAAGGAGACTTCCCTGCACAGATGGCTGAAATGAAGTAAGAGGAGGGAAAGCACTCCACAACAAAGAGCAGATATGCAGTGGTGGGGGAGACGGTTTAGCCCAGAGGATAGTAATGAAGCATGAGGGGTAGGGCTTGAGCACAGAGCCCAGAAATATAACAGGAGGGGCAGAGTTGTAACGCAGAGTTCAGCAATATAGCTGCAGGGGCAGGGCTCTAGCAAAGAGAGCAGCAATGTCGCCAGAGGGGCAGGGCTGTGGCACAGGGGGCAGAAATGCAGCAGGAGGGGCAAGCCTCTAGCCCACAGAGCAGCAATGTAGCTAGTAGGTCAGGGCTCTTGCACAGTGTGCAGAAATGCATAACGATGTGATGGGTCAAGCACTGTAGGGCAGAAAAGCAGGAGGAGGGGCAAAGATCTAGCACAGAGGGTAAAAACATAACAGGACCCACAGGGCTCATCGCAGAATGCAGAAATGCAGCAGGAGGCAAGGGTCTCTAGCACAGAGGGCAGAAATGCATCAGGGGGTTTAGGTTCTAGCCCATGAGGTAAAAATACAGCAGGAGGTGCAGGGCTGAAGCACAGAGGATAGAAATGCAGCAGGATGGACAGTGCTCAGGCACAGAGGGCAGAAAAGCAGCAGTAAGATCTGGGACCTAGGACATAGGGCAGCAATGCAGCAGGAGTGTGGGAGTTTCTAGAACTGGGGGAAGAAATGCAGTATGAATCCAAGGCTCTAGCACAATGTTCTGGAAGGTTGTGGCATGAGCACGGAGGGCAGAATTTAAGCAGCAGCAGAGGCTGAGCTCTAGAAGACAAGGCCAAAATGCATAAGGAAATGCAGGGATCTTGCAGAGAGGAAAGATGTGTACCAGGAGGGGCAGGGCTGTAGACAAAGAGCAGAAATGTAGAAGGATGTGCAGGCCTCAAGCACAGAGTGTGGAAATGCACAAGGAGCCATAGGATCTAAGAGATAGATCAGAAATGTAGTAGGTGGGGTCATCATAGCACACAGTGCAGGAATGCAGCAGGAGCCGCAAGCATGTAAACCAGAAAAAAAAATGTAGCTGGAGCGTTCTGACTAGCGCAGAGTGTAGAAATATTACTGGAGGTTTAGGGCACTAGGACACAGGGCCAAAATGCAGCAGGAGGAGCAGCGATATCCATCAGAGGCAGACATGCAGCAGGACAGGCGGGGCTCTAGCACTGAGGACTGAAAAGCAGCTAGAGGGGAAGGGATCTAGTACAGAGGGCAGAAATGCAGCCTAACGGTCAGCATACACGCACAGAGGGCTGATATGTAGGTGGAGGTGCAGGGCCTTGCACCAATTGCAGAAATGCAAATCAAGATGAAGTGTCTAGCACAGAGGGCAGAAAAGCTTCTAGAGGGGCATGGATCTAGTACAGAAGGAAGAAATATAACATGAACCACGGGATTCCACCAGAATGTGCGGAAATGCAGCAGAACGCGAGAGTCTCTAGCACAGAGAGGTGAAATGCAGAAGGAGGGGTAAGTTTCTAGCACTGGGGAGAAAAATACAACATGAGTCGCATGGGTGAAGCAGAGAGAGAAGAAATGCAGCAGGAGCTAGAAGGCTCAGAAATGCAGCCGAATGGTCAGTATAGGAGCATAGAGGTCATATATGTAAGTGGAGGTGCTGTGCTCCAGCACAAGTTGCAGAAATGCAAATCGAGATGAAGTGTCTAGCACAGAGGGCAGAACAGTTTCAGGAGGGGCAGAGATTTAGACCAGAGGGCAAATGTATAACAGGCACAGGAGGGCTCCAAAACAGAGTGCAGCAGGATGTGAGGGTCTCTACCACACAGGGTTGATATCCAGCAGGAGCAGTAATGATCTAGCACAGGGGATGAAAATACAACCTGAGCTGCAAGGCTGAAACATAGGATAGAAATGCAGCAGGGGTGTCCAGGCTCTAGCATAGTGGACAGAAGTACCTCAGGTGGTGTATGGATCTAGGTCAGAGGGCAGAAATAGAACAGGACACACAGGGCTCCATCACAGAGGGCAGAAATGCAGCAGGAGGCAAAGGTCTCTAGCACACAGGGCAGAAATGCAGGGGCGGGGGGGGGGGCTGTCTTCTAGAACAGAGGAAATGAATGCAGCATGAGGCCAAGGCTCTAGCACAATGGGTAGAAATATTGCTGGAGTTCTAGGGCTCTAGCACATAAAGCAGATGCTGCAGGAGATGCTGGGCCCTAGGATAGAGCACATCAATTCATCAGGAGGTGCATGGATCTAGCACAGAGGGAAGATGTGGACCAGAGTGACAATGCTGTAGCACAGAGGGCAGAAATATAGAAGGAGCCATAAGGATCTAAAACACAGAACCGAAATGGAGCTGTAGTGTCCTGCCTAGCACAGAGTGCAGAAACGTTGCTGGAGGCGCAGGCCTCTACCAAAGAGGGCAGAAATGCAACACGAGGAGCAGGGCTTTAGCACAGATTTCAGGAAAGCAGCAGGAAGGGACACTACCCTGCCCTGAGGACATAAACTCTGTAATAGTAGCTGGGTTCTAGCATAGAGGGCAGCAGTGCAGCAGGAGTGGCAGACCTCTACCACAGAGGGCAGTAATGCAGTTGCAATGGTGGGGCTGTAGCACAGAGGGAAGAAAATGAACAGGAGAGGTAGGGCTCTAGCACAGAGGACAGAAATACAGTGGAGGGGTTAGACACCACCACAGACAGCAGAAATACAGCCTTAAGGACAGTTTTTTAGAACAGAGGGCAGAAGTTCACCAGGAAAGGCAGAACAGTAGCTCAGTCGTGAGATATGCAGAGGAGGAGAGACACTATAAGACAGAAGGCAGTAATGCGGCAACGAGTCAGGGCTCTAGCACAGAACACCAAAATGCCACCAGAGAGGTATGGCTGTAGCACACAGGGTACAAATGCAGCAGGAGTGGCAGGATTCTACCACAGATGGTAGAAAAGCAGCAGGATGGGCAGTGCTCACACAGAGATGGCAGAAGTGCAGTACGAGGTGCAACACTTGCCAACAGAGGGCAGATGTGTAGCAGAGAAGCACGGCTCAAGCACTGAGTGCAGAAATGCAGCCGAATGGCCTGGACAGTAGCACAGAAGGCAGGTATGCAGCAGGAGGCACAGGCCTCTAGCATAGTGTACAAAATCGAGCACAGGCTGTAGAGTACTACACAGAGGGTAGAAAAGTACCTGGAGTGTCTGCAGAATAGAGGGCAGAAGTGCAGATGGACGTACACGGTTCCAGCACAGAGGCCAGATATGAGTCAGGTAAGGCAGAGCTCTAGCAGAGAGGGCTGAAATGCAGCAGGAGGGGCAGTATTGTAGAAGGGAGCCAGTAAATGCAGTAGTTGGCACTAGGCTCTGGCACAGTGGGTACAGGTCACTGTAGGGTCAGGGCTCTAGCTTAGAAGGTAGATTCAGGAGGAGTGGCAGGGCTCAAACACAGAGGGTGAAAGAGCAGCAGAGATGCAAGGATCTAGCACAGAGGGAAGATTTGCACCAGGAGGGGCAGGGCAGTAGCACAGTGGTCAGTGAGTCAGCAGTAGGTGCATGCCTCCAGTCCAGATAAAGACATGCAGAAGCAGAGCCAAGATTTTAGCAAAGAGGGAAGAAAAATAAGAGGAGAGGCAAGGCTGAAGGACAGGTGTCAGAAACACATGTGAGAGCCCAGACTCTAAGACCACATGCAGAAATGCAGGAGGAGGGGTAGGCCAGGCCAGGCTAGAGGTGTTGGGCTCTAGCACAGAGGGCAGAAATGCAGCAGGAGTCATAGGGCTCTAACAAGGAGGGTGGATGTGTAGCTGGATGAGTCTGCCTAGCACAGAGTTCAGAAATGTACCCGGAGTGGCAGGACACTAGCATCCAGCAGAGAAATATAGAAAAGTGGCAGGGATCTAGAAAAGATGTCTGAAACGCAGCAGGAGTACTCATTTTTTGAACAGAAAACAGAAATGTAACAGGAGAGCCAGGGTTATAGCACAGAAGGCAGAAATGCCGCAGGAGGGGCAGGGCTCCAGGACAGAGGGCAGAAATGCAGCACGACGGGCAGAGGTGTAGAAGTGAGGTACGAAATGCAGCAGGAGGTGCGAGGCTCTAGCACAGTGGGTCCAAATGTCGCTGGAGGGACAGGGCTCTCCACAGAGGGCAGATTCAGCCGGAGTGGAAGGGTTCTAGGATAGAGTGTGGAAATGCACCAAGATGTGCAGGGATCTAACACAGAGAGAAGATGTGCTCCAGGAAGGGCCGGGCTGTCGCACAGGATGTAAAAAAGCAGCGGGAGGTGCAGGCCTCGAGCACAGTGTGAAAAATCGAGCAGGAGTCCTGGGACCCTACTCGGAGGGTAGAAATTTAGCTGGAGGGCTGTGCTGAGCACAGAGGGCAGAAATGCAGCTGGAGGCGCAGGGCTCCCACACAGAGGTCAGAAATGTAGCAGTACAGGCATGCCTCTAGCAGAGAGGGCAGAAATGCAGCAGGAGGGGAGTTTTCTAGAACACAGGGAAGAAATGCAGCAGATGGTGCTGGGCTCTAGCACAGTGGGTATATATGTCGCTGGAGGGTCAGGGATCTAGCCCAGAGGACAGATTCCACAGAAGGGGCAGGGGTCATGGACAGAGGGTGAAAGATCTGCAGAGGTGCAGGGAACTAGCACAGAAGGAAGATGTACACCAGGATGGGCAGGGCTGTAGTGCAGCAGGCAGAAATGCAGCATGAGATGTATGGGTCTATCCCAGAATGAAGATATGCAGCAGCAAGGCCAAGGCTCTAGCAGAGAGGGAAGAAAAATAACAGGAGAGGCAAGGCGAAGCACAGATGACTGGAACACAGGTGAGGGGCCGGAATCTAAGACCATGCGCAGAAATTCAGGTGAAGGGGAAGGCCAGGAATCCAGAGGGCAGAAATGCAGAAAGAAGGGCAGAGATGTAGCATTGAGGGCAGAGGTTCAGGAACAGGGGTGTGTTTCTACCCAGAGGACAGAAATGTAGCAGGATGTGAGGGTATCTAGCCCAGAGTGCAGAAAAGCAGCAGGAGGCTTTGTGCTCTAGCACAGAGAGTAGGAATGCACCCGGAGGGGTAAGGATCCAGCATACATGGTAAAAACACAGGACGAGGCACAGGGTCGAGGCACAGGGCCAAGGCACAGAAGGCAGATATGCAGCAGGAGGAGCAGTGCTCTCGTGCAGAGGGCAGAAATGCAGCAGGAGGAGTAGGGGTCTAGCAGAGAGGACAGACATGCAGCACCATGGGGTGGTGGTGGAGAGCAGAGGGTAGAAATGCAGCAGGAAGGGCAAAGCTCTAACACGGTGGGTAGAAATGTCGCTGGAGGGATATGGGCCAGGACAGAGGGCAGTTTCAGCAGGAGTGGCAGGACTATAATATAGAGGGTATAAATGCCGTAGGACGTGCAGGAAACAAGCACAAAGGGAAGGTGTATACCTGGAGAACCAGGGCTGTAACACAGAGGGCAGAAATGCAGCAGGAGGTGTAGGCCTCTTTCACAGAGTGCAGTAATGCAGCAGGAGCCATAGGTCTCTATCATAGTAAACAGAAATATAGCTAGGGTCTGCCTAGCACAGAGGGCAGAAATGCAGCTGGAGGTGCATGCCTGTAGCCCCGAATGATGATATGGAGCAGTAGGGCCAAGGCTCTAGCAAAGGGGGAAGAAAAATAACAAGAGGCAAGGCTGAAGCACAGGTGTCAGAAACACAGTTGAGTGTCCAGACTCTAACACCGAGGGAGAAATGCAGGAAGAAGGGCAGACCTGGAGCCCAGAGGGAAGAAATGCAGAAGAATGTCCTGGTCCTAGCACAGAGGGAAGACATGCAGCAGGAGCCTTAGGGCTCTAGCATGGAGGGCAGATGTGTAGCTGGATGAGTCTCCCTAGCACAGAGTTCAGTAATGCAGCTGGAGGTGGAGGGCTCTAGCACAGTGTGCAAAGTGCAGCAGGAACTGTAGCACTCTAAAACAGAGAAAAGAAATGCAGAGAGCAGGGTATGCGAAGCACAGAGGGAAGAAATGCAGCTGGAGGTGCATGTCTGTAGCACAGAGGGCAGAAATGTAGCTGGAGGTGAGGGCTCTAACACAGAAGTGGTAATTTAGTTGGAGACGATAGATCCAGCACAGACAGAAAAAGCCATAGGAGGCACAGGACAATATCATAGAGACCAGATACGCAGCAGAAGGCGCAGAGCTCTGGTGCAGTGGGCCAAAATGCAGCAGGAGGTGAGGGGCTGTGACAGTGGGCAGAAATGCAGCAAGAGGGGCAGTACTACAAGCCAGAGAGCAGAATGTAGCTGTAGAGGCCCGCTTCTAGAACAGAGGGCAGAAATAGAGTAGGAGTCGCAGACCTTTTGGACACAATTCACAAATGCAGCAGGAGGGGTAAGGCTCTAGCACAGATAGCAGAAATATAATAAAAGAGTCCAAGCTCTGGCACAGAGGCCAGAAATGTACCCAGAGTGGAAGGGCTGTAGTATCCCACAGAGAAATGTAGAAAAGTGGGCAGAGCTCTAGGACAGAAGTCGGAAATGCAGCAGAAGGACTCATTTCTTGAACAGAAGACAGAAGTGTAACAGGAGAGCCAGGGCTAAAGCACTGAAGGCAGAAACGCAGCACGGGGGGCAGAAGTGTAAAATGAGTTATGAAATGCAGCACGTGGTGCAAGGCTCTAGCACAGTGGGTCCAAATGTCGCTGGAGGGACAGGGCTCTCACACACTGCAGATTCAGCAGGAGTGGAAGGACTCTAGGACTGACTGTGGTATTGCATCAGGAGGTGCACATATCTACCACAGAGAGAAGATGTGCTCCAGGAGGGGCAGGGCTGTAGCACAGAATGTAGAAAAGCAGCAGGAGGTGCGAGCCTCGAGCACAGTGTGCAAAATCCAGCAGGTGCCCTGGGGCCCCACTCAGAGGGCAGAAATGTAGCTGCAGGGGTGGTGTGCTAGCACAAAGGGCAGAATTGCAGCTGGAGGCGCAGGACTCCCACACAGAGGCCAGCAATGTAGGAAGACAGGCATGGGTCTAACAGAGAAGGCAGAAATGCAGCAGGAGAGGCAGAGCTCTATCCGAGAGGACAGAAATGCAGGAGGAGGGGCAAATTTCTAGAACAGAGGAAAGGAATGCAGCAGATGGTGCTGGGCTCTAGCACAGTGTGTACATCTGTCGCTGGAGGGTCAGGACTCTAGCCCAGAGGGCATATTCTGCAGGAGGGGCAGGGCTCTTGGACAGAGGGCGCAAGAGCTGCAGAGGTGCCGGGATCGAGCACAGAGGAAAGATGTGCACCAGGAGGGGCAGGGCTGTAGCACAGCGGAGACACAGATCTCTAGCATAGAGGCCAGACGTTCAGCATAAGGCACAGGGCAGAGGAAGTAGAAATGCAGCACGAGCTGAAGGGCTGTAACACAAAGAGAAGAAATGCAGCATGAGAGACAGTGGTGTCGAACAGAAGGAAGAAATGCAGCAGAAGGCACGAGGCTCTAGTACAGTCTTAGAAATGTCGCTTGAGGGACAGGGCTCCATCCCAGAGGGCAGATTCAGCAGGAGCGGCAGAACTCTAGAGCAGAGGGTAGAAATGCAGCAGGTTTTTCAGGGATCGAGCACAGAGGGAAGGTGTGTTCCTGGAGGAGCAGAAAGGGCAGAAAGGCAGCAGTAGCTGCTGGGCTCTAGCACAGAGGGAAGAAATGCAGCTGGAGGTGTAGGCCTCTAGCACAGAGGGAAGAAATGCAGCAGGACCTATAGGGCTCTAACATGGAGGGCAGAAGTGTAGCTGGATGAGTCTTCCTAGTACAGAGTTCAGAAATTCAGCTGGCGGTGCAGGACTATCGCACATAGGGAAGAATTGTAGCTGGAGGGGAAGGGTTCTATAATAGAGGAAGTAATATAGCTGGAGACGTTAGATACTAGCACAGAGGGAAAAAGCCATAGGATGCACAGGGCTGTAGCATAGAGGCCAGAAGTGGAGAAGAAGACACAGAGATCTGGCACAGTGGCCCAAAATGCAGCAGGAGGTGACAGACTTTAACACAGAGGGCAGAAATGCAGCAAGAGAAGCAGGACTCCATCCCTGAGCACAGAAATGTACATGTAGGGGCCCGCTTTCAGAACAGAGGGAAGAAATAGTGTAGGAGGCAGAGTGCTTTTTAGACAGAATGCACAAATGCAGCAGGAGCGGTAAGGCTTTAGAACAGATGGCAGATATATGATAGAAGAGTCCGAGCTCTGGCACAGGCACCAGAAATGCCCTCGGAGGGGCAGAGCTGTAGCATCCCACAGAGAAATGTAGAAAAGTGGGCAGGGCTCTAGTACAGAGGTCCGAAATGCAGCAGGAGAACTCATTTTTTTAACAGAAGACAGAAATGTAACAAGAGAGCCAGGGCTAGAGCACAGAAGGCAGAAAGGCAGCAGGAGGGGCAGGGCTCTTCACACAGGGCAGAAATGCAGCACGGGGGGCAGAGGTGTAGAACTGAGGTAAGAAATGCGGCAGGAGGGGCAAGGCTCTAGCACAGTGGGTCCAAATGTCGCTGGAGGGACAGGGCCCTCCACAGAGGGCAGATTCAGCAGGAGTGGAAGGGCTCTTGGACAGAGTGTGGAAATGCATCAGGCAGTGCAGGGATCTAACACCAAGTGGAGATGTGCTCCAGGAGGGGCAGGGCTGTAGCATAGAAAAAGAAAAGCAGCAGGAGGTGCAGGCATCGAGCACAGTGTGCAAAACCCAGCAGGAGCCCTGCAGCCCTACTTGGAGGGCAGAAAGGTAGCTGGAGGAGGTGCTGAATACAGAGGGCAGAATTGCTGCTGGAGGTGCAGGGCTCCCACACAGAGGCCAGAAATGTAGCAGGAGAGGCAGACCTCTAGCAGAGAGGGCAGAAATGCAGCAGGAGGGGCAGTTTTCTAAAACAGAGGCAGGAACTGCAGCAAATGGCGCTGGGCTCTAGCACAGTGGGTACATATGTGGCTGGAGGGTCAAGGCTCTAGTCCACGGGGCAGATTCTGCAGGAGGGGCAGGGCTCATGGACAGAGGGCAAAAGAACGAAAGAACTGCAGAGGTGCAGAGATCTAGGACAGAGGGAAGATGTGCACCAGGAGGGGCAGGACTGTAGCGAGGCGGGCAGAAATGCAACAGGAAGTGGATGCCTCTATCCCAGAATGCAGATATGGAGCAGCAGGGTGAAGGCTCTTTGTACCCAGAGGGCAGAAATGCAGCCAGAGGCGTTGGGCTCTAGCACAGAGAGGAGAAATGCACCTGGAGGGGTAAGGATCTAACATCCGTGGTAAAAACATAGGACGAGGCGCAGGGCCAAGGCACAGAAGGCAGATATGCAGCAGGATGAGCAGTGCTCTAGTGCAGAGGGTCGAAATGCAGCAGGAGGAGTAGAGGTCTAGCAGAGAGGGCAGAGAGGCAGCACCATGGGGTGGTGGTGTATAGCAGAGGGTAGAATATGCAGCAGGAAGCGCAAAGCTCTTGCATGGTGGGTAGAAATGTCGCTGGAGAGACAGGGCTCCAGCACAGACAGCCGATTCAGCAGGAGCGGCAGGGCTCTAGTGCAGAGGGTAGAAATGCAGCAGGACGTGCAGGGATTGAGCACAGAGGGAAGGTGGGTCCCTGGAGGAGCAGGGCTATAACACAGAGGGCCGAAATGCAGCAGGAGCTGTAGGGCTCTAACACGGAGGGCAGATGTGTAGCTGGATGGGTCTGCCTAGCACAGAGTTCAGAAATGCAGCTGGCGGTGCAAGACTGTAGCACAGAGGGCAGAAATGTAGCTGGAGGGGCAGGGTTCTAACACAGACTTTGTAATACATCTGGAGAGGCTAGAATCGAGCACAGAGGGGAGAAGCCATAGGAGGCACAGGGCTCGAACATAGAGGCCAGACGTGCAGCAGAAAGCACAGAGCTCTGGCACAGTGGGCTGAAATGCAGCAGGAGGTGACGGGCTCTAACACAGAGGGCAGAAATGCAGCAAGAGAAGCAGGACTCCAGCCCAGAGTGCAGAAATGTACATGTAGGGGCCTGCTTCTAGAACAGAGGGCAGATATATTATAGAGGGCTCAGTGATTTTGGACAGTGTGCAGAAAGGCAGAAGGAGGGGCAAGGCTCTAGCACAGATGGCAGAAAGGTAATAGAAGAGGCAGAGCTCTGGCTCAGAGGTCAGAAATGTACCCGGAGTGGCGGGGCTCTAGCATCCAGCACAGAAATGTCAAAAGGTGGGCAGGGCTCTAGTACAGAGGTCTGAAATGCAGCTGGAGGACTCATTTTTGGTATGGAAGACAGAAATGTAACAGGAGAGGCAGGGCTATTGCAAAGAAGGGAGAAATGCAGCAGGAGGTGCATGACTCTAGACCAGAAAGCAGATCTGCAGCACTCAGCCAAGGCTCTAGCAAAGCGAGGATGAAAAATAACAGGAGGGGCAAGGCTGAAGCACAGGTGTCAGAAACACAGGTGAGGGCCTGGACTCTAAGACTGCAGGTAGAAATGCAGGAGGAGGGGCAGGCTTGGGGCCTAGAGGGTAGATGTGCAGCAGGAGGTGCTGGGCTCTAGCACAGAGGGCAGAAAGGCAGCAGGAGCCATAGGGCTCTAACACGGAGGGTGGCAGATGTGTAGCTAGATGAGTCTGCCTAGCGCAGAGTTCAGAAATGCCGCTGGAGGTGCAGGGCTGTAGCACAGTGTGCAAAGTGCATTAGGAGCCGTACCGCTCTAACACAGAATAGAGAAATGCAGCCAGCGGAGTCTGCTAAGCACAGAGGGCAGAAATGCAGCTGGAGGTGCATATCTGTGGCATAGAGGGCAGAAATGTATCTGGAGGTGAGGGCTCTAACACAGAGGTACTAATGCAGCTGGAGAGGCTAGATTCTAGCACAGAGCAAAAAAGCCATAGGAAGCACAGGACTGTATCATAGAGACCAGATGTGCAGCAGAAGGCGTAGAGCTCTGGTACAGTGGGCCGAAATGCAGCAGGAGGTGAGGGGGTGTAAAACAGAGGGAAGAAATGCAGCAAGAGGGGCAGTACTCCAAGCCAGAGGGCAGAAATGTAGCTGTAGGGGCCTGCTTCCAGAAGAGAGGGCAGAAATAGAGTAGGAGGTGCAGAGCTTTTGGACAGAATGCACAAACCCAGCAAGAGGGACAAGGCTCTAGCACAGATGGCAGAAATGTAGCAGGTTGGGCAGAGCTCTAGCATAGAGGGTAGAAGTACAGCAGGAGGGTGGGGATCTACCGCAGATGGTAGAAATGCAGCAGTTGGGGCATGGTTCTACAAAAGGGGGAAGAAAAAAAACAGGAGAGGCAGGGCTCTAGCCCAGATGTCAGACACGCAGGTGAGGGTCCAGACTCTAACACAGAAGGCAGAAATGCAGCAGGAGGGTCAGGCCTTGAGCACAGATGGCAGAAATGCAGCAGGAGGGCCGGGCTCTCTCACAGAAGGCATAAATGCAGGAGGAGGTGCTGGGCTTTAGCACATAGGGTAGAAATGCAGCAGTAGGGGCAGAGCTCTATCAGAGAAAGCAGAAATACTATAGGAGGGCAGCCTCTAGTACAGAGTGCATATATGTAGCTGGAGGAGCAGGGCCTAGCATAGGCCCAAAAGTTAGCACTTGGGGCAAGGCTCTACTGCAGTTGGCAGAAATGCAGCTGTAAGGGTAGGGCTCTAGCACAGAGGAGTGAAATGTTGCTGGAGGGAAAGCGCTCTATCACAGGAGGCAGAAAATCGTCGGAGAGGCAAGACTCTAGCACAGAATGCTGAAATGCAGCAGGATGGGCATGTCTCTAACAGTGAGGGGAAAATATTGCTGGTATTGGGGGCTCTATCACAGTTGGCTGAAATGTAGCAGGAGGAGCCGGGCTCTAGCACAGACGGCAGAAATGCAGCAGGAGGGTGAGGGCTTTTGCACAATGGGCAGAAATGTGGCACGAGGGGCAGGACTGTAGCATAGAGGGCAGAAATGTCACAGGTAGAGGGAGCTAGCACGGTGGGCTGAAATGTAGCTCAGAGAGGCCAGGCTCTAGCACAGAGGGTGCAAACGCAGTAGGAGGGGCAGGGCTCTAGCATTTATGGCAGAAACGCAGCAGGAGAGTCAGGACTGTAGCAAAGAAGGTGGAAAAGCAACAGGAGGAGCAGGTGTGGTAGAGTCTTCCTCGAGGGAAGGGGGCCTGGGAACAGCAGGCGACGCAATGTCCTTCCCAAAGTCTGGTGGCCAATGGAAACAGACGCTCCTAAAAGCTGATGTCTAATGGAAACAGACCAAGAGCTGATGGCTAATGGCAAATTTTATTAGGAAGAGCATCTTATTTTATACCCTCCTTGCAAGCTTAGAGAGCTCAGTAAATGTTACAGTAAATATTTAATCAGAACAATAGGTGCAGATAAGGAAAGGACAGAACAGGAACAGCCTGCGACTGTGCCTGGGTATATCACTGGCTTCGTGGTTCATAGAGCACATGGCTGGTGACCAGGAAGGCTCTGTCCCCCACGACCTCCTAGGACTTCATCAAGTTCCATGTTCCCAGCGTTCTAAGAACAGAGGTCAGGCAGGAACAGTTTCTCCTATTCCCAAGTAGCAGGTCTCTAGCACAGAGGGCAGATACGCAGCAGGAGGGCCAGGGCTATAGCACAGAGTGCAGAAATGTAGCTGGAGGGGCCTACCTAATATAGAGAGAATAAATGATGCAGAGGCGAAGGGCTCTTCCACAGTGGAGAGAAATGAAGCAGGAGGGGATGGACTCTAAATCAGACGGCAGGAATGTAGCTGGATGGGCCTGCTTAATATAGAGAGCAGAAATGCAGCAGAGTTGATGCGCTCATCCACAGTGGGCAGAAATAGAGAAGGAGGGGCAGGACTCTAACATAGAGGGGAGAAACACAGAAGGAGGGACAGGGTTCTAGCACAGAGGGCATGAATGTATCAGTACGGGCAGGACTGTAGCACAGAAGGCATAAATGCAGCAGGAGGGGCAGGGGGATAGCACAGACAGAAGAAAAGCGGCAGGAGGGGCAGGGATCTTGCACCTTGGGAACAAAAATAGCAGGGGCAAGACTCTCGCACAGTGGGTAGAAATGTCCCTGGAGATACTGGGCGCTAGCATAGAGGGCAGAAATGTAGCTTGAGAAGACTGCCTATCACAAAGGAAGAAATGAAGTAGGAGGCTCAGAGCTCTAGAACAGAGGGCAGAAAGGCAGCAGGAGGCGCAGAGCTCTAGCAGAGAGGGTGGAAATGCAGCAGAATGGGCAGGACATTAGCACCGAGTGTCCAAAAGCAGCATAAATGGCAGGATTAAGACACAGAGGGCTGAGATGTACTGGAGGGGCCAGCTTCTAGCACAGAAGGCAGAAATGCAGGAGAAGACACAAGGCCCTAGCAGAGAGGGCAGAAAACCGGCAGGAGGGGCAGGGTTCTAGCACAGAGGACAGAAATGCAGCCGGAGGGGTAGGGCTCTAGCACAGAGGCCAGAAATGCATCAGTAGGGGCAGGACTGTATCACAGAAGGAAGAAAAGTGGCAGGAGGGAGAGGGCTCTTGCACCTTGGGAAGAAATGCAACAGGAGGGGCAGGGCTCTATCACAGAGGGCAGAAAGGCAGCAAGAGGAGCAGAGATCCAGCACAGAGGCCAGAAAGGCAGCAGGAGGCCCAGAAGGCTCTATAACACTGGGCATAAATGCAGCAGGAGGGAATGGCTCTAACACAGAAAGCAGAAATGCAGCAGGAGGGACAATGGTCTAGTCCCGATGGTGGGAATGCAGCAGGGGTAGTAGGGCGCTAGCATAGAGGCCAGAAAGGCAGCAGGATGGGCAGGATTGGAGCACAGATGAAGTCAAGCAGGAGGGGGGACTGGACTGTAGCACAGAGTGAAGAAAAGCAGCACGAAGTGTTGGGATCTAGAACAGATGGCTGAAAAGAATCAGGAGGGGCAGGGCCCTAGCACAGAGGGCAGAAATGCATCAGGAGTGGCAGCGCTGCAGCATAGAGGAAAGGGATGCAGTAGGGGGCGCACTGCTCTAACACAGAGAGCAGAATGCAGCAGGAGGGGCAGGACTGTAGCACAGACAGAAGAAAAGTGGCATGACGGGCAGGGATGTAGCACAGACAGCTGAAAAGGAGCAGAGGGGCATGGGTCTAGCACAGAGCTCAGAAAGGCAGCAGGACGCCCAGGAGGCTCTAGAACACTGGGCAAAAATGCAGCAGGAGGGAATGACTCTAACATAGAAAGAAGAAATGCAGCAGGAGGGACAGGGCTCTAACACAGAGGCCAGAAAAGCAGCAGGAGGCCCAGGAGGCTCTAGAACACTGGGCATAAATGAAGCAGGAGTGAATGGCTCTAACACAGAAAGCAGAAATGTAGCAGGAGGGACAGTGGCCTAGTCCCGATGGTGGAAATGCAGCAGGAGTAGTAGGGCGCTAGCATAGAGGCCAGAAAGGCAGCAGGATGGGCAGGATTGTAGCAGAGAGGAAGTCAAGAAGGATGGGGGACAGGACTGTAAAACAGAGTGAAGAAAAGCAGCACGAAGGGCAGGGATCTAGCACAGATGCCTGAAAAGAACCAGGAGGGGCAGGGCCCTAGCACAGAGGGAACAAATGCATCAGGATGGCAGCGCTCCGGCATAGAGGGAAGGGATGCAGCAGTAGGTGCACTCTCTAACACAGAGAGCAGAATGCAGCAGGAGGTGCAGGACTGTAGCACAGATGGAAGAAAAGCAGCAGGAGGAGCAGAGCTCTTGCACCTTGGGAAGAAATGCAACAGGAGGGGCAGGGCTCTAACACAGAGGAGAGATATGTTACTGTACAGGCAGGATTCTAGCACCCAGGACAGAAATATCACTGGAGGGGCAAGGCTCGAACACAGAGGGTAGAAATGAAGTTGATGGGACTGCCTAATATAGAGGGCAGAAATGCAGCAGAAGAGAAGGCTCTTAAAAATAATGGGCAGAAAAGGAGCAGGAGGGGCAGGAATCTAAGACAGAGGGCGGTAATGCAGCAGGAGGGGCAGAGCTCTAGCAAAGAGGGTAGAAATGCAGCAAGAGTAGTAAGGCTCTACACAGAGGCCATGAAGCCAGCAGGAAGGGCAGGACTGTAGTACAGAGGACGGAAACTCAACAGGAGGGTCAGGACTGTAGCACAGATAGCAGAAAAGCGGCAGGCGTGGAAAGGCTCTATGACAGTGGGCGTACATGCATCAGGAGGGACACGGCTCTAGCACAAAGGGCACAAGTGCAGCAGGAGGTACAAGGCTCTATCATGGAGGGCAGAAATGTAGGTGTAGGGACCAGATTCTAGCACAAAGGACACAAATCCAGCAGGGTAGGCAGGGCTTTGGAGCAGGGGTAAAATTGAAAAGAAAGGGCAAGGCACTAGCACAGAGGCCTGGAATGCATCAGAAGGGGCAGGGCTGTAGCATAGAGGGCAGAAACGACCCTGGAGGGGCAGCGTTCTAACACTGACGGCAGAAATTCAGCAGGAGGGGCAGGGATATAACACAGAGGGCCAAAATGCAGCGGTAAGAGAATGGTTCTAGCACAGAAGCCTGGAATGCATCAGAAGGGGCAGGACTGTAGCACAGAGGGCAAAAAAGACGCTGGAAGTGATGGGTTCTAGCACAGAGGGCAGAAATGCAGCAGGAACGGCAGTGTTCAAGCACAAGGGAAAATGCTGAAAAATGCAGAAGGCTGAATTCTACCACAGGAGGAAGAATTGGTGCAAGAGGGGCAGGGTTCTACCATAGAAGGCAGAAAGGGAGCAGGAAGTGCAACGCTCTAGCATAGTGGGTAAAACTGCCATTGGAGATCCAGAGCACTATCACAGAGGGCAGAAATGTAGCAGGGTCAGCAGGGCTTTACCACAAAAGGAGAAATGTTGCTTGAATAGACTGCATATCACAAGCACAGAAATGCAGCAGGAAGGGCAGTGCTGTAAACCAGAAGATGATATGGAGCAGGAGTCGTCGAGCTCTAGCACAGAGGCCAAAGGGGCAGAGGAGGAAGGATTGGAGCACACAGGAAGGAAAGCAGGAGGAGGGAAAGGACTGTAGCACAGACGGAAGAAAAGTGGCATGACGGGCAGGGATGTAGCACAGACAGCTGAAAAGGAGCAGAGGGGCAGGGCTCTAGCACAGAGGCCAGAAAGGCAGCAGGAGGCCCAGGAGGCCCTAGAACACTGGGCATAAATGCAGAAAGCAGAAAGCAGAAATGCAGCAGGAGGGACAGTGGTCTAGTCCCGATGGTGGAAATGCAGTAGGAGTCTTAGGGTGCTAGCATAGAGGCCAGAAAGTTAGCAGGATGGGCAGGATTGGAGCAAAGAGGAAGTCAAGCAAGGAGGGGGACAGGACTGTAGCACGGAGTGAAGAAAAGCAGCACGAAGGGCAGGGACCTAGCACAGATGGCTGAAAAGAATCAGGAGGGGCAGGGCCCTAGCACAGAGGGCAGAAATGCATCAGTATGGCAGCGCTAGAGCAGAGAGGGAAGGGATGCAGTAGGAGGCGCACTGCTCTAACAGAGAGAGCAGAATGCAGCAGGTGGGGAAGGACTGTAGCACAGATGGAAGAAAAACAGCGGGAGGGGCAGGGCTTTTGCACCTTGGGAAGAAATGCAACAGAAGGGACAGGGCTCTAACACAGAGTAGAGATATGTTACTGTACAGGCAGGATTCTAGCACCCAGGGCAGGAATATCACTGGAGGGGCAAGGCTCGAGCACAGAGGGCACAAATGAAGTTGGTGGGCACTGCCTAATATAGAGGGCAGAAATGTAGCAGATGAGAAGGGCGCTTCATAATGGGCAGAAATGGAGCAGGAGGAGCAGGGCTATAACACAGAGGGCGGCAATGCAGCACGAGGAGCAGAGCTCTAGCAAAGCGGGTAGAAATGCAGCAAGAGTAGTAGGGCTCTACACAGAGGCCATGATGCCAGCAGGAAGGGTAGGACTGTAGTGCAGAGGACGGAAATGCAACAGAAGGGATAGGACTATAGCACAGATAGCAGAAATTTGGCAGGCGAGGAAGGGCTCTAGCACAGTGGGCATACATGCAGCAGGAGGGGCTCGGCTCTAGCACAGAGGGCACAAATGCAGCAGGAGGGGCAAGGCTCTAACACAGAGGGCGGGATGTAGCTGTAGGGACCAGATTGTAGCACAGAGGACACAAATGCAGCAGGCTAGGAAGGGCTTTCGAGCCGGGGTAAAATTCAAAAGAAAGGCCAAGGCACTAGCACAAGGCCTGGAATGTATCAGAAGGGGCAGGGCTGTAGCAGAGAGGGCAGAAAACATGCTGGAGGCACAGCGTTCTAGCACTGAGGGCAGAAATGCAGCAGGAGGGCAGGGCTATAACACAGAGGGCCAAAGTGCAGCGGTAGGAGAAGGGTACTAGCACAGAGGGCAGAAATGCAGCAGGAGCGGCAGTGTCAAGCACAAGGGAAAATTGCAGGAAAAGGCAGAAGGCTGGATTCTACCACAGGAGCAAAAATGGTGCAAGAGGGGCAGGGTTCAACCACAGAAGGCAGAAAGGCAGTAGGAAGTGCAAGGCTCTAGCACACTGGGGCAAACTGCCATTGGAGATCCAGAGCTCTAGCACAGAGGACAGAAAGGTATCAGGGCCAGCAGGGCTTTATCACAAAGGGCAGAAATGTTGCTTGAATAGCCTGCTTATCGCAAGCACAGAAATGCAGCAGGAAGGACAGTGCTCTAACCCAGAGGGTGGAATGCAGCAGGAGACGTAGGGCTCTAGAAAAAAGGAAAAAAAGGCAGGAGAGGCAGGATTGGAGCACACAGGAAGGAAAGCAGGAGGAGGGACAGGACTGTAGCACAGATGAAGAAAATTGGCATGATGGGCAGGGATGTAGCACAGACAGCTGAAAAGGAGCAGAGGGGCAGGGCTCTAGCACAGAGGCAAGAAAGGCAGCAGGAGGCCCAGGAGGCTCTACAACACTGGGCAAAAGTGCAGCAGGAGGAAATGGCTCTAACACAGAAAGCAGAAATGCAGCAGGAGGGACAGTGGTCTAGTCCCTATGGTGGAAATGCAGCAGGAGTAGTAGGGCGCTAGCATAGAGGCCAGAAAGGCAGCAGGATGGGCAGGTTTGGAGCACAGAGGAAGTCAAGCAGGAAGGGGAACAGGACTGTAGCACATAGTGAAGAAAAGGAGCACGAAGGGCAGGGACCTAACACAGATGGCTAAAAAGAATCAGGCGGGGCAGGGCCCTAGCACAGAGGGCAGAAATGCATCAGGAGTGGCAGCGCTCCAGCATAGAGGGAAGAGATGCAGTAGGAGGTGCACTCTGTAACACAGAGAGCAGAATGCAGAGGGGGGCAGGACTGTAGCACAGATGGTGGAAAAGCAGCAGGAGGGACAGGGCTCTTGTACCTTGGGAAGAAATTCAACAGGAGGGTCAGGGCTGTAACACAGAGTAGACATATGTAACTATACAGGCAGGATTCTAGCACCTAGGGCAGAAATTTCACTGGAGGGGCAAGGCTCGAGCACAGAGGGCAGAAATGAAGTTGGTGGGGACTGCCTAATATAGAGGGCAGAAATGCAGCAGAGGAGAAGGGCTCTTCAATAATGGGCAGAAATGGAGCAGGAGAGCCAGGGATCTAAGACAGAGGGCGGTAATGCAGCAGGAGGGGCAGAGCTCTAGCATAGAGGATAGAAATGCAGGAAGAGTAGTAGGGCTCTACACAGAGGCCATGAAGCCAGCAGGAAAGGCAGGACTGTAGTACAGAGGACGGAAATGCAACAGGAGGGTCAGGACTGTAGCACACATAGCAGAAAAGTGGCAGGCGGGGAAGGGCTCTACAACAGTGGGTGTACATGCAGCAAGAGGGGCTCGGCTCTAGCACAGAGGGCACAAATGCAGCAGGAGGGGCAAGGCTCTAACACAGAGGGCGGGATGTAGCTGTAGGGACCAGATTGTAGCACAGAGGACACAAATGCAGCAGGCTAGGAAGGGTTTCGAGCCGGGGTAAAATTCAAAAGAAAGGCTAAGGCACTAGCACAAGGCCTGGAATGTATCAGAAGGGGCAGAAAACATGCTGGAGGCACAGCGTTCTAGCACTGAGGGCAGAAATGCAGAAGGAGGGCAGGGCTATAACACAGAGGGCCAAAGTGCAGCGGTAAGGGAAGGGTTCTAGCACAGAGGGCAGAAATGCAGCAGGAGCAGCAGTGTTCAAGCACAAGGGAAAATTGCTGAAAAATGGAGAAGGCTGGATTCTACCACAGGAAGAAGAAATGGTGCAAGAGGGGCAGGGTTCTACCACAGAAGGCAGAAAGGCAGCAGGAAGTGAAAGGCTCTAGCAGAGTGAGCAAAACTACCATTGGAGATCTAGAGCTTTAAAACAGAGGGCAGAAAGGTAGCAGGGCCAGCATGGCTTTACCACAAAGGGCAGAATTGTTGCTTGAATAGCCTAATTATTGCAAGCGCAGAAATGCAGCAGGAAGGGCAGTGTTCTAATCAAGAGGGTGGAATGCAGCAGGAGTTGTAGAGCTCTAGCACAGAGGCCAAAAAGGCAGCAGAGGCAGGATTGGAGCACAGAGGAAGGAAAGCAGGAGAAGGGACAGGACTGTAGCACAGACGGAAAAGAAGTGGCATGACGGGCAGGGATGTAGCACAGTCATTTGAAAAGGAGCAGAGAGAGGGTTCTAGCACAAAAGGCAGAAATGCATCAGGAGTGAGAGGGCTCTAGCCTAGAGGGAAGAAATACATAGGAGGCACACAGCTCTAATACAGAGGGCAGAAATGCAGCAGTATACTGGAGCTGTAACACAGAGGGCAGAAATGCTGCAGGAGGGGTGGGGATCAAACACAGAGGGCTGAAATGTAGCTTGAGGGGCCAGCTGCAAGCACAGATTGCACAAATGCAGCCGGAGGGGCAGGTATCTAGCACCGAGTGCAGGAATATAACAGAATGAGCATGGCTCTAGCTCAGAGGCTAGAAATGAAGCAGAAGGGGCATGCCTGTAGCATTGAAGGAAGAAAAGAAGCAGGAGGGGCAGTGCTACACCACAGAGGGCAGAAACGCAACAGGATGGGCAGGCTTTAACACACAGTGTCCCAAAGCAGCATGATGGCAGGTCTAAAACACAGAGGGCTGAGATGTACTGGAGGGGCAAGCTTCTAGAACAGAGGGTAGAAATACAGGAGAAGACACAAGGCCCTAGCAGAAAGGGAAGAATACCGGCAGGAGAGGCAGGGTTCTATCCGAGAGGACAGAAATGCATCTGCAGGGGTAGGCTGTAGCACAGAGGCCACAAATGCATCAGTATGGGCAGGACTGTAGCACAGTAGGAAGAAAAGTGGCAGGAGGGAGAGGGCTCTTCACCTTGGGAAGAAATGGAACAGGAGGGACAGGGCTCTATCACAGAGGACAGAAAGGCAGAAAGAGGGGCAGGGCTCTAGCACAGAGGCCAGAAATGAAGCAGGAGGCCCACGATGCTCTAGAACACTGGGCATAAATGCAGCAGTAGGGGCTGGCTCTAACAGAGAAAGCAGAAATGCAACAGGAAGTGCAACGCTCTAGTACAGTGGGCAAAACTGCCATTGGAGATCCAGAGCTCTAGCACAGAGGGCAGAAAGGTAGCAAGGCCACCAGGGCTCTACCACAAAAGTAGAAATGTTGCTTGAATAGTCTGCTTATCGCAAGCACAGAAGTGCAGCAGAAAGGGCAGTGCTCTAACCAAGAGGGTGGAATGCAGCAGGAGTTGTAGAGCTCTAGCACAGAGGCCAAAAAGGCAGCAGGAGAGGCAGGATTGGATCACAGAGGAAGGAAAGCAGGAGGAGGGACAGGACTATAGCACAGTCGGAAAAAAAGTGGCATGACGGGCAGGGGTGAAGCACAGACAGCTGAAAAGGAGCAGAGGGGCAGGGCTGTAGCACAGAGGGCAGAAATGCAGGAGAAGACACAAGGCCCTAGCAGAGAGGGCAGAAACCTGGCAGGAGGGGCAGGGTTCTATCACAGAGGACAGCAATGCAGCTGGAGGGGTAAGGTTCTAGCACAGAGGCCAGAAATGCATTAGTAGGGGTAAGACTGTAGCACAGAAGGAAGAATAGCAGCAGGAGGCAGAGGGCTCTTGCACCTTGGGAAGAAATGCAACAGGAGGGGCAGGTTTCTATCACAGAGAGCAGAAAGGCAGAAAGAAGGGCAGGGCTCTAGCACAGAGGCCAGACAGGCAGTAGGAGGCCAAGGAGGCTCTAGAACACTGGGCAGAAATGCAGCAGGAGGGAATGGCTCTAACACAGAAAGTAGAAATGCACCAGGAGGGACAGTGGTGTAGTCCCGATGGTGGAAATGCAGCAGGAGTAGCAGGGCATTAACATAGAAGCCAGAAAGGCAGCAGCATGGGCAGGATTGGAGCACAGAGGAAGTCAAGGAGGAGGAGGGACAGGACTATAAAACAGAGTGAAGAAAAGCAGCACGAAGGGCAGGGATCTAGCAAAGATGGCTGAAAAGAAACAGGAGGGGCAGGGCCATAGCACAGAGGTCAGAAATGTATCATGAGAGGCAGCGCTCCAGCATAGAGGGAAGGGATGCAGTAGTAGGCGCAGTGCTCTAATACAGAGAGCAGAATGCAGCAGGAGGTGCAGGACTGTAGCACAGATGGAAGAAAAGCAGCAGGAGAGGCAGGGCTCTTGCACCTTGGGAAGAGATGCAACAGGAGGGGCAGGGCTCTAACACAGAAGAGATATGTTACTGTACAGGCAAGATTCTGGCACCCAGGGCAGAAATATCAATGGAGTGGCAAGGCTCGAGCACAGAGGGCACAAATGAAGTTGGGGGGGACTGCCTAATGTAGAGGGCAGAAAGGCAGCAGAGGAGTAGGTCTCTTCAATAATAGGCAGAAATGGAGCTGGAGAGACAGGGCTCTATGACAGAAGGCGGTAATGCAGTACGAGGGGCAGAGCTCTAGCATAGAGGGTAGAAATGCAGCATGAGTAGTAGGGCTCTACACAGAGGCCAAGAAGGCAGCAGAAAGGGCAGGACTGTAGTACAGAGGACGGAAATGCAGCAGGTGGGTCAGGACTATAGCACAGATAGCAGAAAAGTGGCAGGCGGGGAACGGCTCTAGCATACTGGGCATACATGCAGCAGGAGGGAAACGGCTCTAACACAGAGGGCACAAATGCAGCAGGAGTGGCAAGGCTCTAACACAGAGGGCAGAAATATACCTGTAGGGACCTGGTTCTCGCAAGAGGACACAAAAGCAGCAGGCTAGGCACGGGTTTCGAGCATCGGAAAATTGAAAAGAAAGGGCAAAGCACTAGCACAGAGGCCTGGAATGCATCAGTAGGGGCAGGAGTGTAGCACAGAAGGAAGAAAAGTGGCAGGAGGGAGAGGGCTCTTGCCCCTTGGGTAGAAATGCAACAGGAGAGGCAGGGCTCTATCACAGAGGACAGAAAGGCAGCAAGAGGGGCAGGGCTCTAGCACAGAGGCGAGAAAGGCAGCAGGACGCCCAGGAGACTCTAGAACACTGGGCATAATTGCAGCAGGAGGGAATGGCTCTAACTCAGAAAACAGAAATGCAGCAGGAGGGACAGTGGTCTAGTCCCAATGGTGGGAATGCAGCAGGAGTAGTAGGGTGTGAACATCGCGGCCAGAAAGGCAGCAGGATGGGCAGGATTGTAGTACAGATATAGTCAAGCAGGATTGGGGACAGTATTGTAGCACACAGTAAAGAAAACAGGCGCGAAGTCTGGGATCTAGAACAGATGGCTGAAAAGAATCAGGAGAGGCAGGGACCTAGCACAGAAGGCAGAAATGCATCAAGAGTGGCAGGGCTCCAGCATAAAGGGAAGGGATGCAGTAGGGGTCGCACTGCTCTAACACAGAGAGCTGAATGCAGCAGGAGGGGAAGGAATGTAGCACAGATGGAAGTAAAGCAGCAGGAGGACCAGGGCTCTTGCACCTAGGGAATAAATGCAACAGGAGGGGCAGGGCTCTAACACAGAGTAGAGATATGTAACTGTATAGGCAGTATTCTAGCACGCACTCACTGAGGGGCAAGTCTCATACAGAGGGAAGAAATGAAGTTGGTGGGGACTGCCTAATATTGAGGGCAGAAATGCAGCAGAGGAGAAGGACTCTTTAATAATGGGCAGAAATGGAGCAGGAGGGGCAGGGCTCTAACACAGAGGTCGGTAATGCAGCAGAAGGGTCAGACATCTGGCATAGAGGGTAGAAATGCAGAATGAGTAGTAGGGCTCTACACAGAGGCCATGAAGTCAGGAGGAAGGACACGACTGTAGTATAGAGGACGGATGCAGCAGGAGGGGCAGGACTGTAGCACAGATAGCAGAAAAGTGGCAGGCGGGGAAGGGCTCCAGCACAGTGGGCATGCATGCAACAGGAGGGACACGGCTCTAAGAGAGAGGGCACAAATGCATCAGGAGTGGCAAGGCTCTAACACAGAGGGCGGAAATGTAGGTGTAGGGACCAGGTCCTCGCAAAGAGGACACAATTGCAGCAGGCTAGGCAGGGCTTGCGAGCATGGGTAAATTGAAAAGAAAGGTCAAGGCACCAGCACAGAAGCCTGGAATGCATCAGAAGGGGCAGGACTGTAGCACGGAGGGCAGAAAAAGACGCTGGAGGAGCAGCGTCTAGCAATGAGGGCAGAAATGCAGCAGGAGCGGCAGTGTTCAAGCACAAGGGAAAATTGCAGAGAAATACAGAGGGCTGGATTCTACCACAGGAGGAAGAATGGTGCAAGAGGAGCAGGGTTCTACCAAAGAAGGCAGAAAGGCTGCAGGAAGTGCGAGGCTCTAGCACAGTGGGCAAAACTGCCATTGGAGATCCAGAGCTCTAGCACAGAGGGCAGAAAGGTAGCAGGGCCAGCAGGGCTTTACCACAAAGGACAGATATGTTGCTTGAATAGCCTGCTTATCGCGAGCACAGAAATGCAGCAGGTAGGGCAGTGCAGTAACCCAGAGGGTGGAATGCCGCTGGAGTTGTAGAGCTCTAGCACACAGGTCAAAAAGGCAGCAGGACAGGCAGGATTGGAGCACAGAGGAAGGAAAGCAGGAGGAGGGACAGGACTGTAGCATAGACGGAAGAAAAGTGGCATGAGGGGCAGGGATGTAGCACAGACAGCTGAAATGGAGCAGGAGGGGCAGGGCTCGAGCATCTATGGCAGAAATGCATCAGGAGAGGCAGGGCTCCAGCCTAGAGGGAAGAAATACAGTAGGAGGCACACAGAGCTAATACAGAGGGCAGAAATGCAGCAGTATACTGGGGCTGTAACACAGAGGGCAGAAATGCTGCAGCAGGGGCAGAGATCAAACAGGGGGCTGAAATGTAACTGGAGGGGTCAGCTCCAAGCACAGATAGCACAAATGCAGCCGGAGGGGCAGGTCTGTAGCACCGTGTGCAGGAATGTAACAGAGGGAGAATGACTCTACCACAGAGGCTAGAAATGTAGCAGAAGGGGGTTGCCTGAAGCATAGAAAGAAGAAAAGCATCAGGAGGGCTACTGCTCTGCCACAGAGGGCACAAATGCAGCAGGATGGGCAGGGTGTTAACACAGAGTGTCCAAAAGCAGCATGACTGGCAAGAATAAACCACAGAGGGGTGAGAAGGACTGCAGAGGCCAGCTTCTAGCACAGAGGGCAGAAATGGAGGAGAGGACACAAGGCCCTAGCATAGAGGTATAAAACCGGCAGGAGGGACAGGGTTGTAGCACAGAGGACAGAAATGCAGCCGCAGGTGTAGGCTGTTGCACAGAGGCCAGAAATGCATCAGTAGGGGCAGGACTGTAGCACAGAAGGAAGAAAAGTGGCAGGAGGGAGAGGGCTCTTGCACCTTGAGAAGAAATGCAACAGGAGGGGCAGGGCTCTATCACAGAGGGCAGAAAGGCAACACGACGTCCAGGAGACTCTAGAACACTGGGCATAATTGCTGCAGGAGGTAATGGCTCTAACTCAGAAAGCAGAAATGCAGCAGGAGGGACAGTGGTCTAGTACCGATGGTGGGAATGCAGCAGGAGTAGTAGGGCGCTAGCATAGACGCCTGAAAGGTAGCAGGATGGGCAGGATTGGAGCACAGATGAAGTCAAGCAGGAGGGGGGACAGGAGTGTAGCACACAGTAAAGAAAAGCAGCACGAAGTGCTGGGATCTAGAACAGATGGCTTAAAAGAATCTGGAGGCGCAGGGACCTAGCACAGAGGGCAGAAATGCATCAGGAGTGGCAGAGCTCCAGCATAGAGGGAAGGGATGCAGTAGGGGGCGAAATGCTCTAACACAGAGAGCAGAATGCAGCAGGAGGGGAAGGAATGTAGCACAGATGGAAGAAAAGCAGCAGGAGGGGCAGGGCTCTTGCACCTTGGTAAGAAATGCAACAGGAGGGGCAGGGCTCTAACACAGAGTAGAGATATGTACCTGTATAGGCAGGTTCTAGCACCCAGGGAAGAAATATCACTGGAGGGGCAAGGTTCAGGTACAGAGGGCAGAAATGAAGTTGGGTGCGACTGCCTAATACGGAAGGCAGAAAAGCGGCAGAGGAGAAGGGCTCTTCAATAATGGGCCGACATGGAGCCGGAGGGGAAGGTCTCTAAAACAGAGGGCAGTAATGCAGCAGAAGGGGCACACATCTGGCATAGAGGGTAGAAATGCAGCATGAGTAGTAGGGCTCTACACAGAGGCCATGAAGTCAGCAGGAAGGACAGGACTGTAGTATAGAGGACGGAAATGCAACAGGAGGGGTAGGACTGTAGCACAGATAGCAGTAAAGTGGCAGGCGCGGAAGGGCTGAAGCACAGTGGGCATACATACAGCAGGAGGGGCAAGGCTCTAACACAGAGGGCGGAATTATACCTGTAGGGACCAGGTTCTAGCACAGAGGACACAAATGCAGCAGGCTAGGCAGCGCTTTCGAGCAGGGGTAAAATTGAACAGAAAGGGTAAGGCACTAGCACAGAGGTCTGGAATGCATCAGAAGGGGCAGGACTGTAGCACAGAGGGCAGAAAACACGTTGGACGGACAGCGTTCTAGCACTGAGAGCAGCAATGCAGCAGGAGGCGATGTGTTCAAGCACAAGAGACAATTGCAGAATGAAGGGCTGAATTCTACCTCAGGAGGAAGAAATGGTGCAAGAGGGGCAGTGTTCTACCACAGAAGGCAGAAAGGCAGCAGGAAGTGCAAGACTTAACATAGTGGGCCAAACTGCCTTTGGAGATACAGAGCTCTAGCACAGAGGGCAGAAAGGTAGCAGGGCCAGCAGGGCTTTACCACAAAGGGCAGAAATGTTGCATGAATAGCCTGCTTGTCGCAAGCACTGAAATGCTACAGGACGGGCAGCGCTCTAGTATAGAGGGTAGAAACGCAGCATGATTAGTAGGGCTCTACACAGAGGCCATGAATGCAGCAGGAAGGGCAGGACGGTAGTACAGAGGACGGAGGCAGCAGGAGGGGCAGGACTGTAGAATAGATAGCAGAAAAGTAGCAGGCGGGGAAGGGCTCTAGCACAGTGGGCATGCATGCAACAGGAGGGACACGGCTCTAGCAGAGGTCACAAATGCAGCAGGAGTGGCATGGCTCTAACACAGAGGGCGGAAATGTACCTGTAGGGACCAAGTCCTCGCAAAAAGGATACAATTGCAGCAGTCTAGGCAGGGCTTTCGAGCATGGGTAAAATTGAAAAGACAGGGCAAGGCAGCAGCACAGAGGCCTGGAATGCAACAGAAGGGGCAGGACTGTAGCATAGAGGGCAGAAAAGACGCTGTAGGTGTAGCGTCTAGCAATGAGGGTAGACATGCAGCAGGAGCGGCAGTGTTCAAGCACAAGGGAAAATTGCAGAGAAATACAGAGGGCTGGATTCTACCAGGGGAAGAAGAATGGTGCAAGTGGAGCAGGGTTCTACCAAAGAGGGCAGAAAGGCTGCAGAATGTGCGAGGCTCTAGCACAATGGGCAAAACTGCCATTGGAGATCCAGAACTCTAGCACAGAGGGCAGAAAGGTAGCAGGGCCAGCAGGGCTTTACCACAGAGGACAGAAATGTTGCTTGAATAGCCTGCTTATCGCGAGCACAGAAATGCAACAGGTAGGGCAGTGCTGTAACCCAGAGGGTGGAATGTAGGAGGAGTTGTAGAGCTCTAGCACAGAGGCCAAAAGGGCAGCAGGAGAGGCAGGAATGGAGCACAGAAGAAGGAAAGCAGGAGGAGGGACAGGACTGTAGCACAGACGGAAGAAAAGTGGCATGATGGGCAGGGATGTAGCACAGACAGTTGAAAAGGAGCAGATGGGCAGGGCTCAAGCACAGAGGGCAGAAATGCAGGAGAAGCAAAAAGGCCCTAGCAGCGAGGGTAGAAAACAGGCAGAAGGGGTAGGGTTCTAGCACAGAGGACAGAAATGCAGCCGGAGGGGTAGGTCTCTATCACAGATGCCAGACGTGCATTAGTAGGGGCAGGAGTGTAGCATAGAGGAAGAATAGCGGGAAGAGGTAGAGGGCTCTTGCAACTAGGAAGAAATGCAACAGGAGGGGCAGGGCAGTATCACAGAGGGCAGAAAGGCAGCAAGAGGGGCAGGGCTCTAGCACAGAGGCCAGAAAGACAGCACGACGCCCAGGAGACTCTAGAACACTGGGCATAATTGCAGCAGGAGGGAATGGCTCTAACACGGAAAGCAGAAATGTAGCAGGAGGGACAGTGGTCTAG
>JAQQST010000022.1:2520148-2552571 GCA_028646485.1 Cryptoprocta ferox | reverse complement strand
AGGAAGTCACAGCCGTGGCTGTTAGTGTGGTGCTGTGGCTGCAGAGGCGTTTGTGGTGAAAAGGGTTCGGATGCGGCTTAGAGGTAGAGAGAGTTCAGGCAAGGCCCAGGCCACCAGCAAGCCTGCAGGGCCATTCATTTGGATGAGAGTGGGTGTGGTGCCAATGGCCATGCCCCTCAGGCCAGCGGGAAGCTGGGGAGATCCTGTTGGATCTGCAGCTGAGCCCTGGGTCCCAAGAAGTGACTGTCCCCTAGGTGGCTTTGCAGATGGCCCTCTGTGTGCCCTGGGCATCCTGTTTGAGTTCTGTCACGGGGGAGCCCCCTTTCGCACAATCTGGTTAGCCTCCTGAGTGTCTTGAGCACCACGGTATCTATACGCAGAGGAGAAGGGATACATCTACATTTTTTCAAGTATACACTCCCACCTGTGTTCAGAGTGTCCACGTCCTTGGAGATCCACAGACTGGATCACCATAGGTTTCACTGCGAGTGCGTTTCATGTGTGTGCCCTCAGGCATTGGCCCCTGAGATCTATCTGTACACACCCTCTAGGACACGCTCTATATCCATTCCTACACCGAGAGCACATTCATATCATGACAGCACTCTGTTGGTGCTCCTGCTAGGGAAGGAATCTGAGTAGGACTTCACAGCCAGAGATATGTGAGGTGGAGATTACTGGAGGAGGCTGAGGATATTTTGAATCATTCTCACCATTCCTCCCTGCAGCCTGGTCAAGGTTACACTGCCAGTGGATCCACACCCTTTTGATCTGTGTGCATTCCACCTGTGTGTCGCATGGCACAGGAAAGACATTTGGCTGTGGGAACTGGCCTTCTGGAACCTGGCTCTGTCTTGCATACAGCTCCCGCCCTCTGTCCCAAGTGTCTGTGAGTTTCTTTGGGAGATTTTCAGGCCTTTGTTGACTGGATCTGTGTTCACCCTGCTCCCATTTCCTTTACACCTCCTCTGCAGAGCTGGGTGCCATGAGTATGAGGACCACCTCAAACAATGTCCACATGTGCCCTGAAATGGCTCATCATCAAAGATCTTGTATATCGTTTTGGGGGAATTGGTGGGGTAATGTGGGGGACACACTGTAAGGTCTAGAAAAAGACACATCACCTCTCCTGAGAAGCAATAACCCACCTTATGTGAGGCATTAATTGCAGTGGTGATGTGGGCTCCCTCCCTACCTTCTTCAGACAGCAGCAGCTAGACAACACCACACAGAGCCACCTCAGGGATGAGGGTTCTGGGGTTCCTTCTCTTTCTGGGGGCTACACTTATGCAACCCTTTTCCTTTCGCTGAAAGCAGTGTTTTCCTACCACATCATGGGCCCCGAAGGATTCCAGGCAGGAGGGGACCTCAGGATCTCCTGAAATCATCCACCATGCCATGTGGCTAAAGTGTCGTTCTCCTGTGACAGAAGAGTTTCCTTTCAATGTCAGGGGCCATGTGAGGGCCAGGGTTTAAAAATGCTCCAGATAGGAGGTGATACAATGAGACTGTCCAGGAACATCCTGCAACTGTGCGTGGGTAGATCTCCGGAGCCGTGGTCTCTTGACGCACTTGGCTGATGACAGGAAGGGTCTGTCCTGCACATCCTCCTGTGACTTCATCAAGTCCCATGTTCCCAGCATTCTGGGAACAGAAGTCCAACAAGGACAATACATACACAAGGACAGTCCTGAGAACAGAGGTCTGATAGGGACAATTTGTCCTATTTCCCCAACAGGGATTCTTGTAATATTTAATGAATTTATTGTGTATTTTGTGATGATGGATGAAATATGCTAGTTGCAAAATCACTGACATTGAAAGTGGACAGGAGTTCCTATCACTGAAATTTTATATAGATTTTAAGTACCTTTTGTATGCCTTATCTGAAATTCATTGCATTGGTAGGCAATGAATTGCTTTTAGTGGCCCTGAATTCCCTAGTGGCCACACAGAATACGACTACCTTTGGTGTTAAGCACACAGTTGCATTGTTCCCTCTTAGCTGCGTGAAACTGCGAAGGGATAGTAACCCCGCAGTGTTTGCTGCTGTCAACACCAACAGCTTCCTGAAAGGTGAGCAATATCAACACACATATGCAAGGCGGAGGGGAAGCAATGAACAGTATATCGCATTCGATGTAAGAGTCTGTAATTATTTCAATTTGGCTCTCAGGACATTGCATCACCAGCCATTTATGTACCATTAAGCCTCTCACACTCATCTCTGATGTCAAGTTCTCTATAGTTTCCACCACGGAATATCCTTTCCTGTTAGAGTTAATGGAGGCTGAACCACCAGTTCATCCATCGCTAGGACAACCCTTTTGAACGTTCGAAGAATCCCGCGCTACCTCCTGGAAGACTACGTGCCGGTCTGTTTGTCAAGGGCATCATCTTCAACACGGCCACCGCTAAGGCAGCTTTGGGCAGCCTAGAGCGATGAGATATGTGACACTATGACTCGCAAAGGACAGGGATTTCTAGCAACGGAAGGTAACACTCAGAGCCTGACTGCTTTGGCTTCAAGGTAGAAATTCATCGCCGACCTGCGGCGGCGGCGGCGGCGAGACCCTGGGGACATGGGCGACCCTGAGCGGCGTCCAGTGAGGCGCAGCATGAGTAGGCGGTGGCGAGGGCGCCCCTCGGCCCTGGGGGGTGGCTTCCATGCCAGAGGCGGGGCCGAACTGGAGGCACCGGGGAGAGAGTGGTGCACTGGGGGGTCACAGCTGCAGCGGGCTGACAGCGCCAAGGCGCTGGTCGACGCCTTCACGCTTTTCCTGCCCCGCTGCGCCGAGTTCTCGAGCTCCGACGTGGCGCTCTGGCGCGTCCTCTGCAGCCTCGAGCACCAGCTCTCCCTGCAGGTCCTGCGCAGCAAGGACGTCGATGGCGGCTCCTCCTGCCGGGCCCTGGTCCCGGATCCCCCGCCGCCCTCCGCCAGGAGGAGGCGCCGCGGTACCCGGGCGACGTCCATAGGTCAGAGGAAGTCCCTGTCCCCCCGCCGCCGCCCCGCCGCTGCTGCGCTCCTCACCGCCTTCGCCGCTGCCCCCGAGGACAGCCACGGCCCCGAGCCCGCGGCCGCCGGTCCTCGCTCCGCGGGCCGCACGCTGGAGGCGACCCGGAGGGCTGACACCCCTACGCTGACCTCCCTCCCCGCCATCCGCGTCGGCCACCGCGTGTGGGGCGAGCGCACCCTGGCGGCGGCGCGGCGCCGAGCGCGCCAAGTCCTGTGAGTGAACCTGGACCCAGTAGTGAGGCTCTGCCGCTTCCCCGTGCCCAGGCGTGACACGCCGCCCCCCGCGGCTCGGCCCCTCTGCCCCTGGGCAGCCTCCGCCTCGAGGGATGAACACGGGACGCGCGAGTGTTTGCAGATCCGGCCGGGAACGGGTGCCCCAGTGCAGTTCAACAGCGAGGAAGCCCCCGATGGTATTTCCGGAAGGGCGCCCCAGGGAGGCGGCTGCTCCGGGGCAGGTGTGCCCTCTGCCTCCTGCCAGCGCCCACTCTGCGCAGGCAGGACACAGCTGAATCCGCGAGGGAGGTCCCTTTCTCCTTAACCCCAGACTGACTACGCCTGGACTCTAGGGCAGGATCCCTTTTCTCCTATTGGCCTCGCTCCACTGGTCTGGAAGTCCTCTGAGGAAGCATTTTGGGGCTTTTTTCCTTTTCTTTCTTTTTCATCCCACCCCCAACCCACACCCAACCAATGACATTTGGTTTTGTTCTTATGCAATAAAGCTAGAATTTCCTTTCTGTCCCGTCACGTCATCTGAAGCCTTTTCAGTTCCAAGCCCTCTGCAGCAGCATCACCACAGTGACAGCAATGGCTATGATTTCCTGGGTACAGAGCCTGTGCCCATGCGTCCCTTGGGCCTGTGGGCCCCTCCAGGAGTTGGAGTGTTGAGAAGCCTTGGCTTCAGGACTCGGCTGCCTGGTACTATGGAGGGAGGTACGGGATTTTGCTTACCTCCCACGCTTCTATATTAGCTGCCACAGCTCCGGTTCCAGGCCAGGGCCATACGTCTAGCATGTTGTGGTCCTTACAGTGTAATGGGAGCCCAGCTACCTTCTGCCTTTGCCCTGGATGGGTGCAGTTGAGGGACAGGATCCAGCAGGGACACTGAACTCTGTGGTGGTAGACACCACAGACCGACTATCAGGTCTCAAAATGTCTCAACCTGCAAGAGAACACAAGCCTGACCTGAGAGGAATTGGTGCTGCTGGGGGATGACATAATAGGGGGGCTGGACATGTTGGGACTTGTCGGGGAGGAGGTTCATTCGGAGGCAGGGAAAAATTGGAGAGTAGGGATGCGGAGGAGGAACAGAAGAAGTGTGATGAGCAGGTGCTGGGGCAGAAGGAGCAGGAACACCACTGGGGAGTGAGGGAGGGGGAGGGCATGCCCAAGTCAGACTGAGGACGACCACCAGGGTCTCTTCAAGTAAACACAACACTAAAAGCAGAGTGTAGGATGCCTGTTTCCGGGTATCCCTCAGCATATTGTTTCAGGCAAGCAGGTGTGAATGCCCGTCACGTCAGACCAATCCCGAGTGTGTGCTGTATGGACTTAGCATACCCTGTCTACTCATCAGGACACAAGAAGGAACTGCAGATGGGGAAATATGGGCATTCACTGCTTCCTGTGTGAGTCTACAATGGTCCTGCAGAGACCTGGGACCAATTGGGCCTTGATGCAGCCTTTGCAGAGGGCATGAGGCCCTGGGGGAGGACAGGTGACTGCAGTGCCAGGCTTCTGTCGACACTGGCCCTGTGCTTCTAGCTCATTCATACCCTGTGCTCGAAGACTCCTTGATGTCCAGCAGTTTGTGAAGAAGCCTTAGAAGTCGGCCGTGATCCGTAAGCGATGAAGTAATGCTTCACTACCTTACCAGTTTGCATTTCTGGCTTGGGAGACGGAGGCCTCCTGGGTGGGCAGGTGACAGGGGCGGTGTAGGAGAATTGATTTATTTTAGGTGCTTGTAGTGTCACCTGTCACCCTTTCTCTCATGGCCAAGAGACCCTTGCTTTCCCCATAACCTTTTCATCTTCCTGCCAGCTTTCTTTTATTGTGGGGAGACCACCTGCCTTTTCACAATCGGTGGAGGCAGGGAAGCATTGTCTAAGCACACTGTGCACATTAGATCTCCAGTACTCATGTTCCTGGCAGGGCTCAGTCTAGACAACATTAACCCCTTACATCCCCATTCACCCTACCTTGGGAACCAATATGCACTCTCTTCTTCCCGCATGCCTTTGACTCTTTTAGCCTCCTCAAAAACGATCAAGCTGGGGTCACATCCACTGTACTTCTCTGTGGGGTTGGTTTATTTCACTCAGCCCTGTGCTTTGCTGCACTAATGTCCAATCAACCTTCTTAAGGATTATCCCTACCAGGCCAGACAGTGAACACATTAGCCTCAGGGACTCAAAGTTTCCCAAAATATTTACATGGAGGAGGAGGCTGTGATGGAGCCAAAACCAGTGTGTGTCTCGTTACTCCGTCCATTTTTGTACATGTTTCAGCATACAACATTAGTTAGACTGAGCTGCGTCACTTAGGCATATGTCTGTTTGCATGTGTTAGTCTTTCAACATCACATTGCTCCCCAGACACGCAAAGCAAGGTGCCTGCGTTCATATATCTGACTCTAGTGTGTATGGATTCTTTGTTTCTCTGTGGAATTTGAGTCACAGTCTCTTGATCTGTCATTTTGCTTGAAGGTTCCACATTAACTGCAAGCTTTAGATCATGCTCTTTTTCATTCTTTTACCATTGGGTGAGCATTTCCTCCACCGTCGTCTAGGAATGTAACTTTGTGCTACCTTAAGTTTGTTTTAAATTGACGAGCATATCACCTTCCAGGTTTTGTGACTCTAAAGGAGACTTTGGCTCTTCCACTGAAAAAGGACAGCGTATGTGTAATGAGACATTTCTGCCTTGTGCTTCCCAGAGGCCAGGGGATGTCAGAGATGACCACGGTTCCTGGGCATCTCTGTGAATATAGGCGATTCCTCTATGAAACCACAGGGGTTCTTGAATGTGCAGCCTATTGATTTTCCGTCAATTGGCCAAGCTGTGGGACATGATTCCTTCATGCAGTTGGTGCTCCTCGTCTCTCTTCTCTGTTTCTGGATGTTCTGGTTTCTTTATGGTGGTGGTAAGTGCCAGTGATTCCCACAGTCCTCTGAGCATCTGGTCACTCCATTTCTTCCCTGCTGTGCCTCTCTTCCTTACCCAGAAGGACTTCATTGGACCTGTCTTCAGGTTCAGAGATTCTTTTGGACCTGCCTTTGAAGTCAAGGTGGGAAATGTTGCCTTTACAGAGGTGTGCTTTCCATAGGACAGAACTCCTCTGTGTTAAAATTGCATATGGGTAGTTTCCATTTGTTGAAAGTTAGGCTATCTATCTCTGTCTCTAATTCTAACCCCCCTCCCTCCTTCTGTCTCCATCCACCTGCCCCTGTGTTCCCCATGTCCCTCCACCCTCTTTCTCTCCATCTCTTGTTTTCTTCCTTCCCTTTCTCTCTCTCCCTGCCCCCTTCTATCTCCCCTATACTTCCTTTCCCTACCTCACTGACCCACCTTTCCCCCCTCAGTCTCTTCTTGTCTTTATGCTCCCACTTCTCTCTCTTTCCCATCTTGAGTCTCTCTCCTGGTTGGTCTTCCTATTGACACCTCCTTCCTTGGTCTACCTCCATGTCTCGTTCTTTCTGTGTCTATGGCCCTCTCAATGGCTATTCTATGTTTTGGGGAATACTTCTTCATAATTCTCCTTTGTGGCTAGGGTCATTTTACAGAGGAGGATGGCTTTATTTATATTATTTGTTCTAACTCTGGTGTTTCTCAGGGACAGGGCCAGAAAAATTTGCTATTCTTTGTGAAAGGCCACGTGTCTTAATCCTTGGAGAATACTCTTTACTTTTGAATGATATAATTTTGAACAAGGGTAAATTGCCATCCCCTAAAACCTATTGCCTAATCTCATTGGACACTGTCAGGAGATCGGTATGGCTTCAGGTGGCAGTATTTGCATATTGTTTGTTTTTTGCTGAATCCAGAGAAATGATTTCAATCAGCTCATTTCTTTTAAGAACACGGAGAGGTTGTGGGTCTTCTGTGGGTGGCACTGGATGCCGGTGGGTGCCCAGAGGACTTCTGCACCCACCCTGAATCAAAATGGGGAGAAATCATGCAGACAGCGAAATGCAGACAGCGATGTGCTGGTGGCTGGAGAAACATCTCCTCCAGGGTTTCCCAGGTTCATTAAGATAGGGTAACGTGAGTCTGCAGGCCATGTGTCAATGCCAGAGGCCCTCGTGGTGAATTACCCGGTACCAGTAGTATGGCCACCAGGAAACACATGAAAATTGAACTCAGGCTTTGATATCAGGATCTTGCAGAACAGAGCTGAAAATTATGGGTCAATGTGTGACACCACCCTGGACACAGAGCACTGACTCCTTTTCAGAGAGGTGAGGAAGAGGAGCACCTGCTAATGCCTCCCACTTGGGGATACAGCTGATTGGTCCTTTGGGGTCACCAGGAGGCTAGGCCTGGCCTAAACACCTTCCCCCAAGGCCACATGTGCACACCTTTTACTGCCTCTGACTCAGACCCTCCACAGCAGCAGCCACAACATTTGAGTTGTCATCACCAAGGGCCAATATTGGCCCCCAATGCTGGGGGAATCCAAGAGAAGTCAGCTGCAAACTACTTCCCATTGACATCAAGGCTTCACCTGCTGGGCCTAGTGCAAGAGCCCTGTGCTGATACCGACCTATCCCTGTCCTTCAGTTGTCCAAGCACAGGCTGGGGAGGGACACATGGTGAGTGAGTTATGGGGAAAGAGTCATGATACATGGCAATCCTGGGTCATGAACCTCCATGAAGAGGGTTGAGAAGTGACAGTGGCCTGAGGGATGCAGGGGCTCTGGAGTTGGCTGAACACTGCAGCCCTTCACGGTAGGGCAGCATTACCCAACCTTTCTGGAACCCTAGTTTGGGTCTCAACCAGCGATGGCTTGGTGTAGAAGAGGTGCATGGAGAAGAGGAGTGTGAAAAAGAGACGTGTGCCACAGAGGATGTGGAGGAGATAAGGCCGCAGCAGGAAGAGATGCAGGAGCAGGAGGACAAGCGTGAGGAGGATGGAGCAGCGGGGAACATGACCCAGCAGCCACAGATGCTGCAGCCCCAGGAGCCAGAGCTGCATCCTGCTACAGCCGAGGACCCCCTGAGTGCGCTGGAGCTGCTTCAGGGAGAGCTCCACTCTCTGAGTGCTCCAGATACAAGGTCCTAATGGGAGATGGCCACCAGGGAGAGAGTTGGGAGAAAGGCCCCTGGGGCCTGGGTTGGGTGTGAACCTGGCTCAAATGCATAGCCTTGGGATTGGTGGTGGTTGGGCAGGAGGGAAATTTGGGTCCTCACAGCTGACTTGTCTGCAACTTAGCCAAGACTGGGTTTGAAGGTTAATTAAATATTATGTGGGGCAGAAAGCAAGTGTGACCACTGTACAACAATTAGAATAGCACAAAGGACCTTTTCCTCAGTGCAAGTGTGGAAATAAACGTTTTTCTGTAAAACTGGGGTGACTCAGAGGCCTCACACCCATCTCAAACATTCACAGCCGGTGGATATATTCAAGTTGTTCAGTGAAAAGATACTTTTTTGGACACATACACATGGCTTTTAATGTAAGCATGTCACCACCATATGCCAGACAGTAGGAAGGACAGGCACACTGCAGATGGGTAATAAGCTAACTTCACAGACCCTAACACACACACACACACACACACACACACACACACACACACACACACACACACTGCCCCCTGGTTCGTCTGTCTCTGTGGCTCAAAGGCAGGTCTAGGGATACCACCCCCCAGTCAGGATGTCAGAAGCTGCAGTGCCTTGCAGGATCAGGAGGACAGTGGATCTAGGCAGGTGACAAGGTCATCCTCCAAGGCAGAAGAGAATCATTAGGCTCCCAGGTAGAATAACGGAGATGATGCTCATTGGCCTGAATTAGAATTTGGATCATGCTCTCCCTCAGGATGACTGACATCATGCTCCCTAAGAGTATAATGGAAGACTGTGCTCACAAGCAGGATGATGAAGTAGGGCTTTGAGGCTGGATGGCTGAGAATATACTCAGAGCCCAGATGACAAAACTTCACTCTGATCCAGGATGGAAGAAGTGGCACTTCAAGAAAGGGTGATGGAAATGTCACTTTAATGCAGGGGGACAGAAAAGGAGCTACCAGATCACATATCAGAAGCTGTACTCCCATGCAGGAAACCATAGTCCGAGCTACTAGACAAGATAGAAGAGATTGGGCTCCCAGCCACATGAGGGCATGACACTCCCAAGCTGGTTGGACGAGGGAGGGTGCTCCAGCTTGGATTAATGAAATCAGGCTCCTGCAGAGTGACATGTATCAACCTCCCAGAACTGTGGAGCATACCTTGCTCCAACAAGGATGAGGGACATTTTGCTCTGAGGAAGGATGACAGACATGGTGCTTCAGGTAGGTTGACACAAAGACACGCTGAGCTAGGAGAATGTATAATCCCCTCTACGACAGGATGGCAGAAATTCCCAGCTCTTGTAAGATGAAGGAGATTGTGCTCCAGACGGGATGACAAATATCATGCTCCTAGGTAGGATGATGGAGATTGCACCTGAAGGAATTTGAATATATTGGTGCTCCAAGGCAGGTTGTCGGAGACCGTACTCTCAGAAAGAATGATGAACATGGCTCTCACAGGCAGCATGAGAGAGAATGCACGCCCAGGCAGAATGACATAAATCATAAATCAGACAGCATGAAGGGTATCATGCTATCAATGGGGATGATGGAGGTGGTAATCCCAGAGAGAATAACAGAGAGTGCCCCCCCCCAAGAAAGAAGACCAGTACTGCACTACAAGAAAGCAAGAGCAAGACCTTGCTCCCAGGTGGGATGACATAGACTACACAAAAGGGTGGATGATTGGGATGGTTCTCCCAGGCAGAACGACAGATAGGGTGCTTCCAGGCGGAAAGCCAGAGTCCCACGTTCCAGGCATGATCAAAAAAGATTATGCTTCTAAACAGGAAGATTAGACATGGTGTTCTGAATCAGGACGACAGAGAGAGCACTGCTAGGCAGAATGAAGTAGTAAGTGCACCCTGGTTGGACTTCAGAGACACCTCTCCCAGGCACGATGACATATTTCATGCTCCCTAGCAAGATGATGGGATGTGCTCCACAGGAGATAATGGGGACCGTGCTCCAAAGTAGGATAAGGCAGATTGGGCTCACAGGCAGGATATCTCAGACTCTTGTTTCAATGAACATAAAAAATGTGCTGCCAAGCAGCATGATGGAGTCTGTGCTCCAAGGTAGGATCAAGATCTCACTCCTCCACAAGTGGATTTGGGTTTCCAGTGGGGCTGAAGATCAGGCTCCCAGGCTGGATAACAGAGAGGGTGCTCCAGGCAGGTTGAAGGAGCTCATGATCATAGGCAGAATGAAGGAAAGCACTCCGAGGAACAATGAGAGAAGTGACACTCTATAGCAAACCTATAGAGATGGATGAGGGACACTGCACTCCCAGGTAGGATGCGGGAGAACATAATCCCAGGTATGATGAAGAACATAGCAGACACAGCATGTGTTCCCAGGTGGGTATCGAGATCATTCTCCCGGGTTGGATTTGGAACAGATGCTCCTAGGCAGGAGAATTGAGACTGTAATCACAGGTAGAATGACAAACAACATACTGCCAGACACGATGAGGTGTTTTGTGCTCCCAGCAAGAATGACAGACATGGCACTCCTAGGCCGGATTACTGAGGCTGCAGTAACATTTCTCCTTATCTGCCTCAGCCACCTATTCATCACTGCCTCCTTCTGTCCCCATGGTCTTCTCTTCCTCACCCTCAAGAACCCCCATGGAACAGTCTTCTGCTTCAGGGAGTCTTTTGGACCTGCCCTTGAAGTCCCGGCAGAAAATGCTGCCTTTCATGGTGTGTGCTGTCCATCGCCCAGCACTCCTCTGTGTTGACATTGCACACCTCAGATTGCCCCTTCTTTATCCTCTGATGGCCCCTTCCTTACGTAAGTCCACCTCTGTGTCTCTGATGTCCTCCCTCTCTTTCCTCCCTCCTGTCTCCAACACTCCACCTGCCCTCGTCTTCCCCTTGTCCCTTCCCCCCACTTTCCCTCCATCTCTCCTTGTCTGCCTCACCCACCTATTCATCACTGCCTCTCTCTCTCCCCATGGTCTTCCTTGACCTATGGCCCCCACCCATATTTCCTCCCTTGGTCTCTTCCTCTCTTCTGGAACCTCCGTCTCTCTCTCCCTCCAATGTCCCCATGTCTCTCCCTCTCTCCTAGTCGGTCTTTCCCTCCCCTCTTCCGTCATTCCACTAAACCTGGACTCTCTGTTTCTCACTCTTTCTGTCTGTCTCTCTCTCTTTCCTTTTCTGTGTGTGTGTGTGTGTGTGTGTGTGTGTGTGTGTGTGTGCGCGCGCGTGCTCTCAAAATATTCTGTGTTTTGGTGAGTACTTCTTCACAAGTGAGTACTTCTTCTCTGACGCATGCGTAATTTAAAGAGAGGTACTTTCCTTTTCTTTGTATGCGTAGAATCGGAGGCAAAGCTTTCCTGGAGAGAGACTCTGAAAATTGTGCGATTATCCGCAAAGGGCCCTTTATCTTCCTCCTCATAGAACTCCTGATGTCTAAAACAAAGATTTGCTTGCTCAGAGAAAAGGGCTGCCCCTCAAACCTACTGTTCCATCACAGTGGGTCCCTTTTAGGAGATCAGTAAGGCTCTAGGTGGCAGGGCCTGCTCAAGGGTCTGCGCTTGGCTCCTCTCAGTGCAATGACTTCTATGCAGCTGCTTTCTGTATAGGACATGGATGTGGGTTGGGTCTGGGATGGGGGTCGCTGAATTGGGTGGGTGCCCAAAGTCCTTCCGCCCACACAGGGAAGAAAAGGAGGAGAAGTCATGTGCACAGTGAGGGGGCAGTGGTTGAGGCAACACTTAAGCACTCCTCCAGGGATTCCTCAGGGTCATTCGGAAAGGGATAAGACGACGCCCCAGGCCCCGGTTCATGGTGTGCAGGTTCTGATACTGAATTCCCTGGTGCCAGGAGGGGGGCCTCCGGGGAATGCATGAAACAGCCAACACAGGCTCTGTCATATCAGGGAGCTCGCAGGACGGGCGTGGAAGGAACAGCGTTGACAAGGAGTAGGGACCAGGTTGGAGGCGTCGCTGGGGGCGGAGCACTGGCTCCAGTACATGGAGGGGAATCTGGCGCACACTTGCTGGTTGCAAGCCCACCCCGATGCAGCTGATTGGACCTCGGGCCTGGCAGGCAGGCGGGGCGGCCCCAGGAACCACGTGGCCCCGGGGCCGCATGCCAGCGCTTTTAAAGGCCTCTGTCTCTGCCTTAAGGTCCGCAGCGGCCACAGACACCACGCGGACCTCAGAACTCCGGAGCAGGTGCGCATGCGCCCCAGCACTTGGAGCGCTTCTGGAAGAGGCTGAGGCGAACTAACTGCCTTGGGCGCCTGAGGCTCCATCTGTTGGCTTTGGTGCGGCGACCGCGTGCTCCCGCCTCCCTCCCCTGGTCCTGCGGCCGCCCTAGCCTGGGGCCTGGGTCAGGGCCTTATGTGGAGCGAGTCACGGTCAGGAAGAAGCCCAGATTCCTGTGAGTCCTGGGCCAGGATGCTGCTGGATGAGGAAGGTCAAGTGACCGGGGCTAAGTGGGAGGAAGGGGCGCCAGAGGGAGAGGTTGCGCAACAGCACCTCAGTTTGGGGGCAGCTGCAGCCCAGCCTATGCAGGAACCCCAGGCTGCGTCTCCGACAGAGCTGCCCGGCCCAGCGGAGGAATGGATGCTGCTGGTTGATGACCTAATGGTAGTGGGGGAGGTGGTGGTGGAGGCGGAGAATGTGGAGGTGGCCAAGGAAGAGGTGTCTGGAGAAGAGGAGGATGTAGAGGAACAGCGTGAGGTCGAGGAGGTGGAGTTGGGGTGGGGGGGAGGGGGAGGTGGGGGTGGCAGTGGGGATGCGAATGGGGTGGGGTGGGGGAGGGGGAGGGGAGTGGAGGAAGAGGAGGAGGAGGAGAGACAGCAGCAGGAGGAGATGCAGGAGGAAGAGGATTTGTGCGAGGAGGCTGGAAAGGCGGGGATCGTGGCCCAGCAGCCTGCGGAGCAGCAGCCCCAGGAGCTGGTGCTGCATCCTGCCACAGCCCAGGACCCCCTTATGGCGCTGGCGCTGCTTCAGGAAGAGCTCCGCTCTCTGAGTTTCTGAGATACAAGGGCCCTACGGTGGCTGAAGCGCAGGATTATTCACAAGCAGAGATCTCACCTGGCTGAAAGAAGGGCCATCACCCAGTGCATCCCTGGATTTCTGGGCCCGGGCAGTATCCTTCCTTCTGCCGGTGGGGATTGGCGTGGGCATTTGTTGAGGAGCCCCGGGAAGAGGGCGAGCACCAGGGTGATGGCCGCCAGGGAGAGAGCTGCGAGAAAGGCCCCTGGGTCCGGGGACAGGTGGGGCCTAGGTTCCAATGCACAGTCAGGACAGGGGTGCCTGGTGTTGAGAGGGGTACTGGGGACTCACAGTTATCCCATGCAGCGCTGAGCCAATAGGGGCCTGTGGGGGCTCTCAATATGAGAGCAATTGGTGCATCTCAATATGAAGCTAGGATCACCACGCTGCAGCAAGTACTGGAGCACAAAGTGCCCCTTTGGCAACCTAGATAATGGGACCATGTGCTTTATTGTCAAATTAGGGAGATACAGAGTCCACACAACCACATTGACATTTCACAGCATATGCAGATGTTCAACTAGTACAGTGAAATCCAATTTCGGGCAAACATCATGGCGTTAGGTATAAGTAGGCCAACAACATTTCCCCAAAAGTAGGAAGACACAAAATGCTCTTCTAGTAGGAAACAGTCTGCCTCTACAAGGCCGAACACAAATAAACTCAAACACACACTCTTAGCCACATACACACACACACAGACACACACATACACACACACATGCACACAGTTTTTCTCTCCTGCTATTTTCACTTCTGCCTCCCTCTCCCTCCTCTGACTCCTTCTCTGTCCCTTCTCTCTCAAAGACATTCTGGGTCATGGTCACTATTTTTGTTTCCTCCCTCATCCCTCCATACCCCACCCTCCCTCTCTGTCTCTGTCTCCAGGCCCTCCCTTAGCACGGAAAGTGTGAAGCCAGTTTGCTGTGAGCCATGTCTTTCCATCTGGACACAAAAGGCTGCTGATCACACAAGGCTTCATAGGGTTATCAACAGAATAATACCTGTGAGAGGGGCCAGGAAACAACCAGAAATCCCAAGCAATGATGGGCTGCACGGAATACATGGGGACTGTGAGGAGTCAGGACTTACTTGTCTCCATGTCGGGTGCAGACCACCTGGGAGGTCGTGGTACCCCGTGGTGGGACACCCCAGGGTTGAGCATGTCTGATAAAAGGGCAGGAGCTGAGCAGGCTGGGAGCCTAGTTGTACCTGGTATTTCTGACATGCCACATTCCAGTCCCTTGCTCTCAGCCTGGGAAGGTTAGGCTTGCTTGTGGCTCTCTTTCCATGGCATCTAGAAGCAAGGTTCCTTGATCCAACACCAATTCTGAATCACCCCCAGTTATCAGGTATGATCGGTGCCCTGTACCAAGATGTGCTCAGCTACATGATCAATTTGGAGGTAAGTCTGGGGAGACTGAATCTGGGGGAACGCCTGTCAGGACTGGGACTTGAGCAGGAAAGAGAGAGGTCATGTTGCTCACCATCACAGCCAGGCAAGTAGTTCAAGACCCCTAAGAGGTCTCTCCTCTTTTTCACAGCAGGAGGAGGAAGGGGGACATCCCAAATACCACTACAGTTTGAAGTTTTTCTTTGGGGACAACCCATACTTCCAGAACCCAGTGATCACTAAGGAGTACCACCTTCGCTATGCTGGTAAGGTTGGGTCTCAGGATGCTGTGGGACAGGGAGCTGCAGAGAATGGTTCGGAGGAAGGATGGGAGGGGAGTGAGTTTAGGAGTCGACCATCAGGTTCCTCTCTTTATTCATGTATTCCTGCAGACTATCTTGCGTCTTGTTCCACTGCTATCCAGTACTTCTGGGATTATGAATGTGGAACTCCCAGCTGCAGGCACAACACCGCCAGCCTTAACATGTTTTACTGGCTGTGAGAGCACAGCTGCCCAGGGTCGAACAGGATTGCTGAGGTGGTGTCTCTGAGGGTTTCCTCAGCAGTGGGGATGTGGGTGGCTGCTGGACTGTTGGGAAAGGGTCCTGAGGCTGTCCTGGCCTGTTCCCCCTACCAGATCATCATCGAGGGCCTGTGTCCCAACCCTGCAGTACTACATGAGGGAGGAAGCCTCCAGGAGACAGTGAGATGAGAAAAGCGCATGTCAGTGAGAACCTCAGTGCCTGGGTGCTGACATGTGTTTTGTATGGGCAAGGGACCTAGTTTGGTAAGTGGGGTAGAAACTGAGGTGCAAAGGAGCCTGAGACGCAAGTTGCCTGGGCAGCGGGTGGGAGGATGACAATTGAACCTGCAGGAACTCAGCTGCACACAGACGCATACCCAGAAGGTGGATCCTGGAAGCCCAAGGCAGTAGGGCTGAGGGTCTGAATGTCCAGGGTCAACTCTTGAGAAGCAATGCTTCCATACCACAGATACCCACCATGGCTGTCTGCCCAATTCTATTTGGGCTCCTCCAGCTCCTTCAGTTTAGAATTGCCTGCCAGGCTTTGGGCCTGGGGTTCCCTTGTCCCAGTGTGCTACTGTTGAGAATCCTGTTCTGGCCTCCATGTGTCTTTCTACCCCAAGTCTTACCACAGCCACCTGTCCATTCTGGGAAATGATCCAAGGCTAAATGGGGCTGGAATTGAAGCCCTGACTGAGGAAACAGAGAGGGATCTCTAAAGGGTGAGGCACATTATTGAACCCAGGTTTGATATCAGTGGAATTAATACTTTTCATCTATTCCAGCCTGTATTTGATTCCCTGTGTGTGTGTGCCCGTGTGTGTGATTGCTGTGTCTGCACATGCTCCCATGTGTCAGTGTCCCTCCATCTGTGTGGATGTAAACATCACAAAATTTCAATGTTTTCCCATCTAGAACAGATCCAGATGCTTCAGGGTCTCGCATATGGGGAAAGGATCACACCTGGCAGCCTGGAAGATTATCCTCCACATTTCTGAAATTACAATGAATGAGAATTCAAGGAAGCAACGAGTCCTTCTTTGTTAGTGTGTGGTTATTATGGGGCGGCACTGGAAGGGACAAAGAGGAGATGGCCTGAGTTAGACCGTACTAGCAGCTATGAATTTATATGTGGAGGAGATGTGCACGACTATGGTAGGGCAGAGCCTGACATGTGCAGAGACTGTGTCCCTTCTTAGGTAGAGACTGGAAGGAGGGGGAAGAGATCGTCCTGTTATGTGGACACTATTCCATAGGGCAGAGCAGAAGGTAGGGAAGGGGCTGCCAAGCGAGCCCCAATCAGTCCATTGGCTCCTTTACAGTGTGTCCATGTCGTGAGGAGTTCCAGCAAGGTCCCTTGCTCCCAGAGAGGTGTCCTCTACTTGCTCAGATACCATCCATGATAATGCCCACAGTCAGAGTCAAAGGTAAGGGCCTGTGTTCCAGAAGAACACAGGGGGAACCCACTTCTCCAGGACACTGCCAGCATGCCCTCACTCGCCTCCCCATCCCATCACCCTTTTGGCCCTTAGATCTGTTCAGAGACAGTGTGTAAGGATGGAAGATACGTGACGGGAAAGAGCAAGTGTGACTTGTGGACAGTAGTGAGGATCATGAGCGGGATTTCGCAGAGAGAGCATGGGTGAGCATGGAGGTCCACTGAGTCTCTGTGAGGGTATGCAGGTGCATGTGGGATTGTGTGCATGAGATCTCTATTTCTGCTGGGACTGTGTGCGTGCATACGTGAGGGAGGTTGCATAGCCGTGTCCTTTGTGTGGGAATGTGTGTAGTCCACTGGAGAACCATGGAGAGAGACATGGTTCTTTGTGGATCTGCTGCTTATGGGAGAGTCACATGCCAGAGTATAGACAGTGTGGTTGCTTCGCTTCTGAGTCGCTCATGGCAATGGCTGGGGTTGAGGCATTCCTTGCTTAGATAGGGAGCTCCCCTCAGAATGCAAAACAGAAAAAGCTCCAAGGTCAGGGGAGGATGGGTGAGAGGAGGTAGTCATGGGCCTTGTGTACCGTGTGTGTGTGCATGTGTGTGTGTGTGCGTGTGTGTGTGTGTGTGGTGTGTGTGTGTATGTGTGTGTGTGTGTAGTGTGTGTGTGTGTTCCTGATTTCTCAGCCTGGTGTCCTTTTCTATAGGAAGAATTGAGAATCTAAAAATATGTGCCCAGAGCTTGTGCACAGAGTAGCTAACTGTCCTAAACCATCAGGGTAAGTCCTAACCTAAGGGCAGAGGTATTTCTCCAGAGGGAGCAGTCTAGCAAGTTTCTCTGCTCCTGGAAGATGGGCCATCCTTTGGCCATGATTCAGTTCCTCCTGAGGACTCTCACCTCTTTTTCCTGTGCTCCAGGCCCAGGGAAAGTGGGGCAGCTTGGGACACAGGCCTCAGGTGATGTGCCTCCTCCAGGGTTTCTGCACCAGGACGGAGGGCGGGTATAGCTGTGTGGATGGACAGATGAGCATCATGATGGCTGCTCTCTTAGGGGACAGTTCCTTGCCAAAGGCCCCTCTAACATAAGCACAAGCTTAGCTCTGCTTCTGCAGTTGGACTTGGGATATTTGAAGTTCTGCTGCAGAGCTCTTTTACCCTTTGCATGGAGTTGGTCCCAGCACGAGACTCTCAGCATCTGTGCTGGGAAACTGACCTCTCTTGGGGCTACCTGGAGGTCTGGCCCCAAGTTTCATGGGGAGTTAGGATCCTTCCTCAGTGTCACAGCAGTTGAGTAGAGACAGACGAGGTTTTAGACATTGCAGTCAGAATCCTGGCAGTGCTCCACCAAACCTGCCCCCATCTGCAACAAGGATCACCTTGCCCACTCCTTGTGGATTTTATGGAACCTAAAGTCCTATAACCTCTCCAATCAATTCTTGGGTGGCAGAGGGCCTTGAGCCTAGGGAGGAATGCTAGGTCAAAGTCCTATGGCTGTCCCCACATACATTTCAAACCCAGCTCCTTGGTGTGTTAGCTGCAGGCCCTCATAATGCCCCCACAGGCCTGTCACTAGGACTGTGTGGCCATGATGGACATGAAATGCCAGTGACATGTTGGGTTCACAGCAGGTGGTCTACCTCTATCTGGCTCCCCGCCTACCTGCCTTGCCCAAAACGCTTTCCTCCTACACAAGACTTTTGGGAAGGACCCAGCCATTTTCAAGATGAGAGGAAAGGCTACTCCATGCCCTGTACTTCAAGTCATGTGTCACCAGTGCCAGGTGTATGGTAGCTGTAAGGGATAGCATGGACCCATTGGAGGAGGTGGTCTGACCTTCCCACGAAGGACGTGGGGAGAATTGGACGAATGCATCTTGTTGCATGCAGGAAGCCTAGCCCTCCCATTAGCTTCCTAGGGGTTATTCAAAGGCCTTTTTGGTCTCAGGCAAGACATAAGTGTAGGTGAGCTTTCTCCTGGATGACCCTACAGAGACAGGACTGGCAGTGTTAGAGTCCCGTGTCAACCCCGTTGTGGCACAGCCCCAGTGCCCAATGTTATAAATGATGACATAATAAGGGGCATTAACATCATCATTCCTTGGGGTTCTTGGCACCTGGGACCTTGATTTGCTACCACATTCCCTCCATGGGTTTCCTAGGGACAGAGGAGGGGTTGCTCGGCTCCATTTCTGGGAAGGCAGTGGCTGGTGGAGCTCAGGTGCGCCAGGGTCTGGGCCTCCTCTCCCACCTCCCCAACAACTAAACCCGCCATTGAGGGAAGTTTCTGGGCTCCTAACTGAACATATCCCTCTCCCTTTCTGGTTAAAAGTTTGCATATTTCTCTGTCACACTGGACACCCCATCTCTAACCCATATCGTCGTCGTCAGTCTGTCCCAGTCTGCGTGGGTGTTTGGGCACTTCTGCCACCTGATGCTGCAGTGGACTGTCTCATTATATCTTGTCCATCCTCGTCTGTTTATAAACTTTGACCCTCACATGGACCCTGCCCTCGAAAGGAAACTCTTCTGTCACAGGAAAATGACATCTTAGCCACAGGACATGGTGCATGATTTTAGGAGTTCCTCAGGTACCCTCCTGCCTGGAGGCTGAGTAGGAGCAGGAGCCTAGAGCACGAGCCAGAGCACCAGGAGTATTACAGGATAGAGGAGGAGGAGTTGGTGGAGCAGGAAGAAGAGGATCAGAAGCAGCAGGAGATACAAGGGGAAAAGTAGGTGGAGGTAGAGGACAATGAAGAAGATGAGGAGGAGTAGGATGAAGAGGTGGTGGTGGAGGGACAAGGGGAAGTGGACTTGGAGGAAGAGTTGGATGAGCAAAAGGAGGAGGATCAAGGGGGAAAGAAGGTGGAGGAGCAGGAAGAAGAGGAGGAGGAGGAAGAAGAGGAGCAGTTGGAGGAGGAAGACATTAAGAAGGAGGAGAGGGTGAGAACAAAGAGAAGGAGGAGGAGGAACCAGAACAGACTAAAACGGAGAATGAGGAACAAGAGCGGAAAGAGCAAGAGGCCCTGCAGGAGGAAGAAGTGCAAGAGCTACAGGTGACGCAGAAGAAAAGGGGCCTTTTAGAATCCAGAATATGTCCTTGCCTGATCCGCAGGAGGCCCTAGAGGCCTTCCTGATAGGGCCTCAGCCCTGATGGAACAAGCCATCTAGGCTCACTTGCTGCTCAAACACAGAATATACCAGAGTCAGCAGCATCATCTGCAGAGGACAAGAGGCCTTATCTAGGGCATCCCTGGTTTAGGTCCAAGGCTATATCCTTCAGGATTGTCATGGAGGAAACACAGGGGAACTGTGTTAGTGTAAGAGGAAGTTAATGGAGGTAACATTTCAAGGAACACAAGACAGTGAGTGTTCAAGCATTTGTCCAGACACGTGCGAATGTGATCCCATACCAGGTCCTGGCTCCAAAATGGGTGTGGGAGGGCAAGGACTTGGCAGTGGAAGGTGTTCTTTATGTCACCCATGGCACTGAAACTCCAAACCCAGTGGCAGTGGAGTTCCAGGTCAAAATGACAAGTACCACCAGGGTCTCCATGCACAAGACAACTTTGGAAGGCATGGGTCTGAGTTCCCCTCAACATATTGCTGCAGAAAGGGAAGAAAGAGGACTCGGTTTAGTCCTAGAACACAAGAAGGAGCTGGAAATGGTGGTGCTTGGACATGCATGGCCGCCTGTGTGTGTCCGGCGGACATGCAGAAAGCTGAGACCTCGTGGGACTTGAGCAGCCTGTGGGGAGGGTGGTACCTCTTGAAGGAAGCCAGGTGTCAGCAGTGCCAGGCTGCTGTCCACGCTGTTTCTGTGGTCCTTGCTCATTCATGCCCAGTGCTCGAAGACTCCATGACATCCGGAAGATTGAGAATAACCTTCAGATGCCTTCAATGATCAGGAAGCAAGATGATACATGCTTCGATCTGTGTCCCATGTGAGGCGATTACGGGGGAGACCAAGGGCTCTGTGCATGGATGGGTGTTTGGGGAGGGGACGTGGCAAGAGAGGAGATGTGTTTCTGAAATCTGGAGGGGACCGGTCTCCTGGCGCAAGATTTCACCTTCTGTTCCATACCAGTGCCTGGAGGAACCCAAGCTTCCCAGGCATTGCTGCAAGATCCCACCACTCATGGGCCAGAACTCCTACTTCCGGACTGACATCCTTACTAAGCAATATGTCCTTAGGCTTTCTGGCAAGTAGTCACTGCGTGTATGGGCAGCAGCTGTGGAAGGTTTGAGACTGATCCGTTCTGCAGTGACTTGTCACATAGTCATCTCCCTGCAGAATATTAGGGTGTCTCCTTCCAGTCCCATCCAGTGATACCTGAATTATGAACAGGAGTCCTAAGGATGCAGGCACCACAACTTCAGCCTCAACTCCTTCAGCTGGTTTCCAGATAAGAGCTTTGCCTGCTCCAGCAGGATTGCTGAGGTGGGGCTCTGCAACATGCACCAGAGGTGACCTTCCTGTGTTCTCCAGCTGCTTGGGAGAGGTTTCTGATGCCTAGCCTGTTTCCCTTGCCATATTAACATAGACAATCTGTGGCCCAATCCCCTTCAGTATTTCAAGATGACGATGACATTAGGGGAGGGGACTGAGAGGGAGATGGGTGAGGAATCCAGGCCTCCACAGAGTCTCTGATCCACTCCTTAGTCATTCCTCTAAACCTGGTGTCTCTATCACTTTCTCTTTCTCTCTGTCTCTCTCCCCGTGTGTGTGTGTGTGTGTGTGTGTGTGTGTGTGTGTGTGTGTGTGTGTGTGTATGTTCATGTCTCCTGGAGTAATATTTCCCCTTCTTTCCCACTATGCCAGAGGCTGGAGGAACCCAAGCTTCCCAGGCATTGCAGCAAGATCCCACCACTTTTGGCCCAGAACTCCAACTTCCAGCATGACATCATTGCTAAGCTGTATGTCCTTACGCTTTCTGGCAAGCAGTCACTTAGTGTAGGGGCAGCAGCTGTGGGAGGGTTGAGCCTGATCCATTCATCAGTGACTTCTCACATAGTCATCACCCTGCAGAATATTAGGGCATCTCCTTCCAGTCCCATCCAGTGATATCTGAGCTATGAACAGGTGTCCTAAGCATGCAGGGAACACAACTGTACCCTCAACTCCTTCAGCTGGTTCCATGATCAGAGCTTTGGGTGCTCTACCAGGATTGCTGAGGTGGGGCTCTGCGACAAGCACCATAGGTGATATTGCTGTGTTCCCCAAATGCTTGGGAGAGGTTTCTGATGCCTGGCCTGTTCCCTTGCCATATAAACATAGACAATCTGTGGCCCAATCCCCTTCAGTAAAGATGATGAAGACATTAGGGGAGGGGACTGAGAGGGAGATGGGTGAGGAATCAAGGCTTCCACACAGTCTCCTGTCCACTCCTCAGTCATTCCTCTAATCCTGGTCTCTCTCTCTGTCTCTCTCTCTCTCTATCTCCCCTTCTCTGTGTGTGTGTTTCTCAAAGACAGTCTGTGTTTTGATGAATCCTTCTTCACAATTCCATGTAGCTTGGGCAAATTAAAGAGAGTTAGTTTGCTTTTATTTGTATTTGTTATTCCAAAGGCAGAGCTTTCCTTGAGACAGACTCAGAGATGTTTTCTATTATCCACAAAGGGCCCCATATCTTCCTCCTCATAGACTCTTCATTTTTGAAGCAAAGAGATTTTGGTCCCAGAGAAAAGTGCTGTCCCTTCAAATGTACTGCCCAATCGCACTGGGGCACTATTAGGAGATCACTAAGGCACCAGGTGACAGTTACTGCTTGAGGGTCTGCACTTTGCTCATCCCAGTGCAATGATTTCCATGCAACTCCTTTCTTGTAAGGACATGAGTTGGGATTGGTCTGGGTTGGGTGTCGAAAAGGGGGGGTTTAATCCTCCACAGTCCTCCCACCCACACCATGAGGGAAAAGGAGAATACATGTGGACTGCAAGGTGGCAGTTGTTGGAGCAACACCTAAGTACTCCTCCAGGGCTTTCAAAGGTCATTCAGAAGGGGAAAAGTGATGCCTCAGGCCCTGGTTCATGGTGTGGAGGTTCTTGTGCTGAATTCCCTGGTGCCAGGAGGGGGGACTTTAGGGAATAATTGAAACAGCTAACACGGGCTCTGTGATATCAGAGAACTTGCAGGACATGCTTGGAAGGTGACAGTGCTAAAGAGGACATGTGTCTAGCCACAGGCCATGCTAGTTCAGAACACTGTCTCCAGAAAAGGGAGGCGTTTCTGACACATACTTGCACCAACCACAATGCAGCTGATTGGCCCTTGAGCGTGACCAGCGGACTGGGCCTACCCAGAATAATTGTGCCCCAAGGCCCGATACATACACTTTTCACAGCCTCTGTTTCTGCCCCACCTCCACAGCATCCACAACCAGTGGGGTGTCCTCATTGCTCGTGTAGATGTGTGTATGTGCTCCCAACTTTCACATGCTCCACGAAGAGGCAGCCACGAACTAACTGCCTTGGGCACCTGAGGCTCCACCTGCTGGGTGTAGTGCAGTAGTTGTATGCTCCAGCCTCCCTCCCCTGGTCCTGTGGCAGCCCTAGCCTGGGGCCTGAGTCAGGGTCATATGGGGAATGAGATATGGTCTGGACAAAGCCTTGATTCTTGTCAGTCCTGGGCCAGGATCCTGCTGGATGAGAATGGTCAAGGGTCCGGGGCCAGGGGGGATCCAGGAGCGCCAGAGGGAGACAGGGCACCGCAACCCCTCAGTTTGGGGGTAGCTGCAGCCCAGCCTACACAGGAACCCCAGGCCGGGTCTGAGACAGAGGTAGACGGCCCCGCAGAAGAACTAGTGCTGGTGGTGGAGGACCTAATGGTAGTGGGTTGGGGTGGTGATTGTGGTGGAGGTAGAGGATGTGGAGGCAGCTGAGAAGAGGTGCCTGCAGACCAGGAGGATGTAGAGGAACAGCAGGAGGCTGAGGGGGAAGAGGAGGAAGATAGGCAGCAGGAGTAGGTGCAGGAGGAAAAGGACAAGTGTGAGGAGGATGGAGCCGTCGAGAATGTGGCCCAGCAGCTAGTGGAGCGGTGGCCGCAGGAGCCAGTGCTGCGTCCTTCCACAGCCCAGGACCCACTGACAGTGCTGGACCATCTTCAAGGAGAGCTCCGTTCTCTGAATGCCTGAGATACAAGAGCCTTATGGCAGGTCAAGTGCAGGATTATTTGGAAGCAGAGATCAAATAAGGGCCATCAATGAAGTGCACCCCTGGCTTCTGGGCCCAGGAGTTTGCTTCCTCCTGCTGGTGGGGTTTCATGTGGGCAGTTGTGGTGGAACTCCACGGGGAAGGGAGCATCAGGGTGATGACTGTCAGGGACTAGATCTGGGAAAAAGGCCCCTGGCCCCTGAGTTTGGTGGGTCTTCACTGAAATGCACAGTCAGGGTAGAGTAAGGGCTTTTGGTGGGGCCAAGGCAGCACCCAGAGCTGCTTCCTCCTGGTCTGAGGCAAAGGTTGGCCTGCAGTTTGCTCTCAAATATTACTTAGGGACATCAGGAAGTGTCGTGATGCTATAACAATGAATGCAGCACAAAGCACCCTTCACTCAGAGCAATATTGGAATGAAATTATTACCTGTAAACTGTGTGAGATAAGAGACCCATGGCCATCTCAGATATTCCAACCTTGTGTACTGTTTTAAAGTTGTCTGGGAAAAGAGACTCTTTCAGACACAGACTATATTTTTTAATGTTAGCACGCCCCACACGTAGCCAGACAGTAAGAAGACACAGACCCTACAGGCGGGTAACTAGCTGTCACCATAGGCCCAAACACCCACAAAGACACACACACACACACACATCTCTCCAGCAATTTCCAACTCCATCTCACTCATCTTCCGCTTCCTCCTTCTGTGTCCCTTCCTCCTTCTGTGTCCCTTCTTGTCATTCTCATTCTCTGTCTCTGTGATCATTTTCTCTTCCCTAGTCTTTCCTCCCTACCCTCCTCCATCTCTCTTTCTCTCTCCCTGTCCCTCTCTTTGCATAGTCAGAATGCAGCTGGTTTCCTGTGGGGCATGCACTTCCTCCTGGACACAGAAGGCTGCTGATGACCCAAGACCTCATGGGAGCACACAAAAAAAACACATACATAAGAGGGCAACAGAGCACATCCAGACATCACAAGGAGTGACTGCCTACAGGCCAGCCATACATGGATCAATGAAAATCAGTCCCTTTCCCCTTGTCCTGTAGGTTGCAGACAGCCCGGGAAGTACTGAAACCTATGGGATTTCAAAGTGTAGAGTGGGGGTCATAAAAGTGCAGTAGCTGAGGAGGTTAGATGCTTAGTGGTATCTGGTGTTTCTGCACATATCATGTTCCAGCTCCTTGCTTTTGGTTTGGGAAAGCTGGGGTTGCTAATCTCTCTCTTTCCATAGCATCTGAAGTCAAAGCTCCTTGATGGAATGCAGATTCTGAACCACCCCTAAAATATCAGCCATGATTGGTTACTAGGACAAAGGCCTGTGCAATTGTGAGTTGTGGGCAGTAGCCAGGCTTGTGAGTGGTATGCCGGAGAGAGCATGTGTGAGTGTTGAGGTCCAACTTGAGTCTCTGTGAGTATATGTGGATGACTTTGGTTGCTTTTTTTCTGACACCTAATGTTTGTGTGGGCAGTGAATGTATATATTGACTGTGTGCCTGCTTGGCCTTGGAACATTGTGCCTGAGTGAATGTATGTAAGCAATTGGAACAGCAAAGGAGACACTGGGGGCTTTCCTGATATGGTGCTTATGGTAGAGGTTCATGTGCCAAGTCCAGAGAGTATGGTTCCTTCACTCCTCTATTGACATAATGCCCACATTAAAGATGAGAGGAAAGCCTGCTGGGCATTGTCCAGGACCACTCAACATGTGTCAGCTTTGCCTGGGGCAAGTGGGGGCTGGAGCTTCCATGTCTCAGTGGAGGAGGACTGATGGGTGCTGCACGTAAGAGGGGTAAATTGGAATGATGCATAAAGTAGCATGGAGTGAGTCTAGTCCTGCCCTAAACTGCCGAGGGAGTAATCACAGTTCTTAGGTACAGCCAAGATATGTGTGTAGTTGAGGTTCCTTTTGGATGACCCTGCAGAAACATGGCTGGCTGGCTGGGGTCTCATGCCAACTCATTGGGGCATGAATCCTGGTTTCATATGTCATTTCAGGTATTCTTCAAAATGAAAGGCACTACCAGATTGTCCTTTGAGTGTCCCTGAACCTGGGACCCTACTTTGCTCTTAGGTTCCTGACACATGGTCTCCCTGTGATGCCTGGGATGTTGTCAGGCTCCACATCTGGAGAGGCAGTGATCTGTGTAGGTTAGGTTTCCAAGCGTCTGGGTCTGCTTTTCCCCCTCTCTAGCCTCCTAAAACTGCCACTGAGGGCAGCTTCAGGACTCACAATTGGAAGTATTACTCTCACTTTCTGGGTAAATGTTTGCATTTCCCTCTGTAACACTGACACCTCTTTTCTGACCCTTATCATCTCTTTGGTTTGCCCCTGTCACTTGTGTTTTGTTGTATGTTTGCCACGTGAAACTGTGGGGGACTAATTGTATCACCATCAAATGGAACATTTCAGAACCCTGTTTGTGACATGGCCCCGTGCCATCTAAAGGAAGCTCTTCTATATAAAGAGAGCGACATGTTGGCCAGAGGATCATTGGCACGAATCTAGGAAATCCTAGAAACCTCAGCCAAACTGGAAGCCTTCTGGTCCCATGAAAACAAGTGTGAATGCTACTTTCCACCAAAGGGATAAGGGATGTATAAGCCTGGTCCCTAGAAAGGGTATGTAATTCAGAGATGCTGTCTCTGGCGTGTGTGTGTGACATGTGTCTACCTGGTGCTGTCTGATGTAAATGGGGAGGGGTCTACCTTACCATTTCCATCACAGGGATAGAGTGCACCTCATAGCCATCACTGCCTCATCTTCAGGGGCTTAATTATTCCCAATAATGTTACATTACTTCTTGTAATCCTTGGGTTGTGTCTCTCACTTGTGGCCCACTACAATGTTACCCGCCTCCTCAGATAGCTTTCCACAATACTTCACCTCATATCATTTTGGGGCACAGGGGGATAGTGTTTTGAGTAGGTCCCCATGACCTTGGCAGCCTGCTGCCCAAGTAAGTAGTAAAGAACATCAGACCAGGATGAACACATATAAAGCCAATAAGGCCTTGAGGATCTCCCTGAGAAGATTGCTAAGCACTCAGCGACAAAGGGGAGAGGTGTCTACCAAACACATGCTCCAGGAATACAGGGGACGCAGCCACATAACTTTCCCATGCACTTCCACACACAGGCGGAATAGATATCTGATCATTATGTTGTGGCTGTGCTTGCCTGTGTCCTCTTATCGATTCACAAGGAAGAATAGGGAAGAGCAGTTCACATGATCCTCAGACTTCCATAGCGTGATGTTCTCTCCACCTCACACACCTCTTTCTATGAGGTCCTTCTCACCTTCCTTCCCTAGGAAAGGCACTGCCAGGCTGCTGTCATGACATGAATCACAGTAGAGAGTAGGAATGGATGAACAGGGTATCGTAAGGGAGGCTGAACAGATAAAACTAAGGTACAAAGACACTGGGCACACACATGAAATGCATTCTCAGGGAATCCTATGGTGATCCAGTCCGTGGATCTCTAAGGATATGGGGACGCTTAACACAGGAGGGAGTGTATATGTGAAAATGTGTGGATGTACCCCTCTTCCGTATGTATACATAACCTCATAACCAGGTCATAAGGGAGACCAAACAAGTTGTGCAAAGCTCAGCTTAGCATTGACAGAGGGCAAACAGGACTCACAGGATGAGCAGAGGGTGAGTTGCAAAGCCACCCTGGGAATGGTGCACTACTTGGGTACCAGAGCTCACCTGCAGATCCCACAGCTTTTACCCAAATTCTCTCAGGCCTGAGAAGCGTGGCCCCCAGTGCCACGCCTACTGCCCTCCCAATGATTGTTCCTGCAGGCTTGCTGGTGCCGTGGGCTTGGCTAGAAGAATTCCCACACCTTCAATGCTTCAAGAGCAAAACTTTCACCCCAAAGGCCTCTGTTACATCATCAACACAGTGACCACTGTTCTGTGGTTTCATGGGTAGAGTTCTTGTGCAAATGTACAACCTAGGTCAATGGGTTCCCAGAGAAAGTAGATGTGACTTGTCACCCATTATATTCAGGACTCCAATGACTGGGTCTGGTAAGGGAGGTGTGTGCTTTCCCGTCTCACGTCTTCCTCCATAGATGAGTTGGCTGAAGGAGGTCAATCTCTCCGTTCCTACCTGGGTTTAGAAGGCAACCAGTGCTTTCACCTGCCTCCTCTCCCTTCGTAGGTCGATCTAGAGAGGGAGGGACATACTTTCACATTCTGCTTCTCCTTTCTTAGCCCTGTCTGGTGAGGGAGGCCCCTGCTCTCATCTCCCCCCTCTCCCTCTTAGACAAGTCTGATGAGAGAGGCCTGTGCTTTCACCTCCAGCCTCTCCTTTCTTAGCTGGTCTGTTGAGGGAGGCCCCTGCTTTAACCAACCACCTCTCCGTTCCAGCTGGGTCTGGTGAGGGAGGGCCTGCTTCACATCTGGACTCCCCTTCGTAGCCAGGTCTGGTGAGGAAAGGCCATTCTTTCACCGCCTGCTTCTCCCATCAGAGTCCTGACTCGCGTCTTGTAAGGGAGGCCCGTGCTTTCACCTCCTTCCTCTCCCATCATAGCTGCGTCTCTAGAGCTCTCTGGAGAGCTCTCTCTGGTGTGCTTTCCCATCCCGCCTCTCCTGTCTTAGCTGGTTCAGGTGAGGAAGACCCCTACTTTCACCACCCACCTCTCCCTTCTTAGCTGGGTCTGGTGAGACAGGTGCTTTATTTTGAGACTCTCCCTTAGACCAGGTCTGGTGAGGGAGAGACTTGCTTTACTTCCCTGCTCTCTCTTTGTAACCAGGTCTGGTGAGGGAGGACCTTGGTTTATTTCAGGACCCTCCTTCCATAGCCAGGTCTAGTGAGGGAGGCGTATGCTTTACTTTCGGATTCCCCCTTTGTAGCCAGGTCTGGTGAGGGAGTCCTGCATTACTCCTGGACTCCCCCTTCATAGCCAGGTCTGTTGAGGGAGGGCCATGCTTTCACTGCCCACCTCTTCCATCTTACCGGGTCTGGTGTAGAAGGCACCTGAGTTCACCTCTCGCTTCTCCCATCTTTGCTGTGTCTGGTGAGGGATGGCCATCCTTTACTTCCCGCATCTCCCTTCCTAGACGTGTCTGATAAGGAAAGCAGTGCTTTTACCTCCCGCCTCTGTCTTCATATCTGGGTGTGGTGAGTGAGGGCGGTGCTTTCACCACCAGCCTCTCACTTTGTAGCTAGGTCTGGTGACAGAGGGCCATGCCTTCACCTCCCACCTGTGTGTTCATACCCCAGTCCGGTGAGGGAAGGGTGAGCTTTCACCACCCGTGTCTCCCTTCATAGTTGGGTCTGGTATGGGAGACCACTGCTTTCACCTCCCACCTCTTCCTTCAGAGCCTGGTAAGGGAGGGCCGTGCCCTCACCTCCCACCTGTCCCTTCATAGCCAGGTCTGGTGAGGGAAGGGTGAGCTTTCACCACCCTCCTGTCCCTTAATAATTGGGTCTGGTGAGGGAGGCCAGTGCTTTCACTTCCCGCCTCTACCTTCTTAGCCTGGACTGGTGAGGGAGGGCTGTGCTTTAACCTCCTGACACTGTCTTCATATCCGGGTCTGATGAAGGAGGTCTTTACTTTACATCCGTGTCTAATGAGGGAGGCCTCTGCTTTCACCTCCCCTCCCACTTCTCTCTTCATATCCAGGAGATGAGGGAGGCCTGTGCTTTCATCTCCCGCCTTCCATTCTGTAGCTCAGACTGGTGGGACAGACCCAATTTTCACCTCCCACTTCTCCCTTAGAAGCCAGGTCTGGTGAGGGAGGGCTGTGCTTTTCTTCTGGCCTCTCCCTTCGTATCCATGTGTGGTGAGGGGGGCATGCTTTTCTTCCGGCCTCCCCCTTCCTAACCATGTGTGGTGAGGGAGGGCCGTGCTTTTCTTCTGGCCTCTCCCTTGGTATCCATGTCCCGTAGCTTTGACCTCCTGCCTCTCCCTTCTAGCTGGGTCTGGTGCAGAAAGCCCGTACTTTCACCTTACCTCCTGTCCCTTCATAGCCAGGTCTGGTGAGGGAAGGCCATGTCTTCACCTCCCACCTGTCCCTTCATAGCTGGGTCTGGTGAGAGAAGGCTGAGTTTTCACCACCCTCATCTGCCTTTATACTTGGGTTTCATATGAGAGGCCAGTGCTTTCACCTCCAGCCTCGCCCTTAGTAGCCTGTTCTGGTGAGGGAGGACCATGCTTTCATTTCTTGACACCCTATTCATATCCAGGTGTGATGAGGGAAGCCTATGCTTTCCCCTCCCACCTCTCCATTCTGTAGCTCAGACTGGTGCTAGAGGCCAAATTTTCACCTCCTGCCTCTCCTGTCTTAGCAGGGTCTTGTGTGGGAGGTGCATGTTTTACTTCCGGCTACTTTCTTCCGGCCTCTCCCTTTGTAGCCGGGTCTGGTGAGGGAGGGCCTTTCTTGACTTCCGGCCTCTCCCTTCTTCACCAGGACTGGTGAGGGAGGGCAGTGCTTTACATCCGGCCTATCCCTTCTTAGACTGGTCTGGTGAGGGAGGGTCGTGCTTTCCTTCCGGTCTCCCCCTTTGTAGCCATGCCTGGTGAGGAGGGGGTCATGCTTTCCTTCCGGTCTCACCCTTCCGTATACATGCCTGGTGAGGGAGGGCCGTGCTTTCCTTCAGGAGGGCGATGTTTTCACCTCCTGCTTCTGTCTTCATATCTGGGTCTGGTGAGTGAGGGCGATGGTTTCACCGCTAGCCTTCCCTTCGTACCCGGATCTGGTGACGGAGGCCCCCTGCTTTCACCGCTCGCCTCTCCCACCTTTTCTGCGTCTGGTGTGGGAGGGCCATAGTTTTGACCTCCTGCCTCTCTGTTCTTGGCTGGGTCTGATTCGGGTAGCCCGTACTTTCACCTTACCTCCTGTCCCTTAATAGTTGGATCTGGTGAGGGAAGGCTGAGTTTTCACCACCCTCGTCTCCCTTCATAGTTGGGTTTAGTATGGGAGGCCAGTGCTTTCACCTCCCGCCTCTCCCTTCTTAGCCAGGTCTGGCAAGGGAGGACCATGCTTTCACTTCCTACCTCTCTTTTCATATCCAGGTCTGATGAGGGAAGCCTGTGCTTTCCCTTCCTGCGTCCCCATTCTGTAGCTCAGACTGGTGGGAAAGGCCAAATTTTCACCTCCCGCCTTTCGCTTCGGAGACGGGTCTGGTGAGGGAGGGCCGTGGTTTCACCTCCCACCTCTCCCTTCATAGCTGGGTCTGGTGACGTGCTTTCACCTCCCGCCTGTAACATCTTAGGCTAGTTTGGTGAGGGAGGCCCGTGCTGTCACATCCTGCCTCTCCCATCATAGCTGGGTCTCTAGAGCTCTCTCTGGAGAGCTCTCTGGTGTGCTTTCCTGTCCCGCCACTCCTGTCTTAGCAGGGTCTTGTGTGGGAGGTCCGTGTTCTACTTCCGGCCTTTCCCTTCATAGCCTGGTCTGGTGAGGGAAGGCGGTGCTGTCACCACCCGCCTGTCCCGTTGTAGCATGCTCTGGTGATGGAGGGCCGTGCGTTCACCACCCGCCTGTAACTTCTTAGGCTAGTTTGGTGATGGAGGCCCTGCTGTCACCTCCTGCCTCTCCCTTCATAGCTGGGTCACTAGAGCTCTCTCTGGCGAGCTCTCTAGTGCGCTTTCCCGTCCTGTCTCTCCTGTCTTAGCAGGGTCTGGTGAGCGGGGCGGGGGGCGTGCTTTACATCCGGCCTATCCCTTAGTAGCTGGGTCTGGTGAGGGAGGGCCATGCTTTACATCCGGCCTCTCTGTTCCCTGCCGGGTCTGGTGGGGGGGGCCGTGCTTTTCGTATCCAGGTCTGGTGAGAGAGGGCCGTGCTTTACATCCGGCCTCTCTATTCCTTGCCGGGTCTGGTGAGAGAAGGCCGTGCTTTACATCCGGCCTCTCTGTTCCATAGCCTGGTTAGGTGAGGGGGGCCGTGCTTTACATCCGGCCTCTCCCTTCCTACCCGGGTCTGGTGAGGGAGGGCCGTGCTTTACATCCGGCCTCTCCCTTCATATCCGGGTCTGGTGAGAGAGGGCCGTGCTTTATATCCGGCCTCTCTGTTCCTTGCAGGGTCTGGTGAGGGAGGGCCGTGCTTTACATCCGGCCTCTCCCTTCGTATCCGGGTCTGGTGAGAGAGGGCCGTGCTTTACATCCGGCCTCTCCCTTCCTACCCGGGACTGGTGAGGGAGGGCCATGCTTTATATCCGGCCTCTCCCTTCGTATCAGGGTGTGGTGAGGGAGGGCCGTGCTTTACATCCGGTCTCTCCCTTCCTACCCGGGTCTGGTGGGGGAAGGCCGTGCTTTACTTCCGGCCTCTCTGTTCCTTGCCGGGTCTGGTGAGGGGGGCCGTGCTTTACATCCGGCCTCTCCCTTCCTAGCCGGGTCTGGTGAGGGAGGGCCGTGCTTTACATCCGGCCTCTCCCTTCCTAGCCGGGTCTGGTGGGGGAAGGCCGTGCTTTACATCCGGCCTCTCCCTTCATATCCGGGTCTGGTGAGAGAGGGCCGTGCTTTACATCCAGCCTCTCCCTTCCTAGCCGGGTCTGGTGAGGGAGGGCCGTGCTTTACATCTGCTCTCTCCCTTCGTATCCGGGTCTGGTGAGAGAGGGTCGTGCTTTCCATCCGGCCTCTCCCTTCCT
>JAQQST010000022.1:2484510-2519648 GCA_028646485.1 Cryptoprocta ferox | reverse complement strand
GGCCGTGCTTTACTTCCGGCCTATCCCTTCCTACCCGGGTCTGGTGAGGGAGGGCCGTGCTTTACTTCCGGCCTATCCCTTCCTACCCGGGTCTGGTGAGGGAGGGCCGTGCTTTACTTCCGGCCTATCCCTTCCTACCCGGGTCTGGTGAGGGATGGCCGTGCTTTACTTCCAGCCTGTCCTTTCCTACCCGGTCCTGGGAGGGAGGGCCGTGCTTTACATCCGGCCTGTCCCTTCCTACCCGGATCTGGTGAGGGGGGGCCGTGCTTTACTTCCGGCCTCTCTGTTCCTTGCCGGGTCTGGTGAGGGAGGGCAGTTCTTTTCTCCTGGCCTCTCCCTTCCTAGTCGTGTCCGGTAAGGAAGGCTTTGCTTTTATCTCCTGCCTTTGTCTTCTTCATATCTGGGTCTGGTGAGTGAGGGAGGTGATCTCACCGCTAGCCTCTCCCTTCATAGCCAGGTCTGGTGCGGGGCGGGCGTGCTTTACTTCCAGTCTCTCCCTTTCTAGCAGTGTCTGGTAAGGAAGGCATTGCTTTCACCTCCCGCCTTTGGCTTCATATATGGGTCCGGTGAGTGAAGTTGGTGTTTTCACCGCCAGCTTCTCCCTTTGTAGGGGCATCTGTTGAGGGGAGGCCGTGCTTTATTTCTGGCCTCCCTCTTTGTATCCATGTCTGGTGAGAGGGGACCGTGCTTTCCTTCAGTCTCCCCCTTGGTATCCATGTCTGGAGAGGGGGGGCCGTGCTTTCCTTCCGGCCTCCCCCTTGGTATCCATGCCTGGTGAGGGGGGGGGTCATGCTTTCCTTTAGGCCTCCCCTTTTGTATACATGTCTGGTGAGGGAGAACCGTTCTTTCATCTCCCACTACTGTCCGCATATCTGAATCTAATGACGGAGGTCTATGAATTCACCTTCCACCCCTTGTTATGTAGCTCAGACTGGTGAGAAAGCCACGATTTTCATCTCCCCGCTCTTCCTTCATAGCCAGTTCTGGTGCCTAAGCCCCATTTTTTCACCTCCAGTGTCTCCCTTGTAGCGGGTCTGGTGAGGTAGGCGCCTGCTTTCACCTTTCATATCTCCTTTTGTAGCCAGGACTGATGAGGGAGGCCATTACTTTCACCTTCTTTCCTGTCCTTACCTGGGTCTGGTGAGGGAGGGCCGCGCTTTCACCTCCCGCCTCTCCTTCCGGAGCCAGGTCTCATCAGGGAGTCCTGTACATTCACCCCCACCTCTCCTTTGCTAGCCGGGTCTGATGATGGAGGCCATGCTTTCATCTCCTACCTGTCTCTTCTTAGCTGGGTTTAGAGAGGGAGGGCCATGGTCACCTACTGCCCGTCCCTTTCTAGCTTGGTCCAGTGAGGGATGCCCTTGCATTAACCTCCCTCCTATACCTTCTTATCTGGGCCTGGTAAGGGAAGTCAGTGGATTCACTCTTATCTCTCTCTTTGTAGTTACCATATTTCTGGTCTCCAGCCAAGGCCACATGTTGAGCACATCTTGTATCGGAAACAGTGGGGAGGCTCAGCCACCCTGTGATGCCTTTGTCTTGGAAGGGAATGGTCAAGAGACGGGGGCCAGCCCAGACACTGGAACTCAAGAGAGGGCGGAGACACAACAGAATGAAAGTTTGCAGGTCACAAGCGAACAACCTGTGCTGCAGTGCAAGGCCAAACCTGAGACAGAGGTGTCGGGCACTGGGGAGAAAATGGTGCTGTTGATCGATGACATAGTGGCAGTGGAGGAGGTGTTGGGCCTGGTCATTGAGGAGACGGCGGAGGTGGCCCCACGAGTAGACGTGTCTGGCAGTGTGGAGAATTACCAAAGGAAGTATGAGAAGGAGGAAGAGGAGAACGGGATGCAGCAGAAGTCCCATGAGGAGGAGGGGGTCCTACAGTACGGGAAGGAGGGGGAACAGGGAGAACAGGAGCAGAAGAGCAGGAGGAGGGGTAAGAGTAGGAGGAGGAGGAGAGGTAGAAGGAGGAGCAGGAGCAAAAGTTCAGTAGGTGGAGGAGGAACAGGGGAAGATGGAGGAGCTAAAATAGAAGGAGGAAGAGTGGGAGGAGGAGCAGGAGCGGTAGGAGGTATAAGAGGGGGTGGTGGTGGCAGCAGAGGCAGCAGTGCCATGGGAGGCAGTAGCGGAGGAGGAGGAATAGGAGTGGAAGGAGTTGGAGTTCTTGTAGGAAGAATAGGAATAGGAGAGCAGGAGGAGGAGGAATTGGAGCAGCAGCAGAAAGGGCAGGAGGAGGAGGACAAAGAGAAGAATGAGCAAGAACAGAAGGAGCAGGAAAATGAGAAACAGAAGCGGAATGAGCAGGAGGCTCGATGGATGGAACAATTACAGGAGCTGAAGGCGAAGCAGGAGAAAAAGGTCCAGTTAGAGTCAGGGCTTCTTGCTGGCCTGACCCCACTGGAGGCTCTAGAGGCCCTTCAGATAGAGCTGCAGCCCGTGAATAAACAAGCCAGCCAGGAGCGCTCTCGGCTCAAAATCAGAATATACCAGCGGCGACAGTATTATCTGGAACAGAGAAGTGCCCTTATCCAGGGCATCCCCGGCTTCTGGGCCAAATCTGTATCCTTCATGATTGGCATGGAGGGATTGCAGGGGGGATTGGCTAGTGCAAGAGGAAGGTAAGGTAAGAGATACTTCGAAGAACACAAGGTATAGAGTGTAGATCACCCCCTCTCCTGAGGACAGGCACATGCAAACCTGGTGTCATCCAGTGGTCCTGGCTCCTGAGTGAGTGTCGGGGAGGGGAGGGCCAAGGAGGAGAGGGTGGGAATGCATTATGTCACACGTGGAACTGAAACACGACTGGGGTTTGGGGGAGTGGGGCTCTAGGTCAGATGGTGGACTAGCACCAGGACATGTCCACACAGAACAGCCTGGGATGCCCTGTTTCCAGTCCTCCTCAGCTCGCTGGTGCAGGAAAGAGGGTGTGAATGCCTGCCTGGTCAGCCCAAGCCCAGAGTGTGAGCTCTCTCTAAATAGGTGTACTGTCTAGTCATCGTCATACAAGAATTAGCCTGGGATGTGGGTGTGCTGGCATATAAATCCATCTGAATGTAAGTAAGAGAGCCATGAAGAAACTTGGGACCTTGGGGGCCTCGAGCACCCTGTGCAGAGGTCTTGGGACCCTGGGGGAGGACAGGTGATAGAAGTGCCAGGCTGCAGTCCACAGTTGCCCTATGGTTCTAGCTCCATTCTTGCCCAGCACTTGACTCCTTGACCTCCACCAGTTGCTGAACCACCCTCAGATGTCGGCCATGATTAGTAAGCAAGATGTCAACATGCTTCGCTACATGACTGATTTGAAGGTTTGACCAGGGAAATGGAAGCAACATGGGTGGGTGGTTTGGTGGAAGGGGCGGTGGTAGGAGATGACATGTTTTCTTAAAATCAGGCGGGGTGAGGTCTCCTGGGTTGAGATTTCACATTTCTGACCCACTAAACCACGGCAGGTGGAGGAACACAGGTTTCCCAGGGATTGCCGGAAGATCCTGCTGTTCTTTGGCAAGAACTCTTACTTCCGGAATGAAGTCATCGCTAAAGAGTATGTCCATACTCTTGCTGGTAAGTGTCCAGTGCATGTGTGGACCGCAGCTTGGGGAGGGTTTATCTTGATTCCTTTTCCAGTGCCTTCTTTCATGCCCATCTTTCTCCAGGCTATAGGGCATCTCATTCCAGTCTCATCCAGTGGTACACAAATTACCAACGAGAGGCATACAGACGCAGGCATGACAACAGCAGCCTCAACTTTTTCAACTGGTTCAGTGACCACAGGTTTGTCGGCTCTTGCAGAATTGCTGAGGTAGGATTCTGTGACAAGTAAGGGAGATGATTTTGCTCTCTTCCCAGGTTCTTGGGATATGGATCTGAGCCCTAGTCTGTTTCCTCTGTCAGATAATCATAGAGGATGTGTGGCCCAATCCCCTGCAGTATTTCAAGAGGAAGAAGGTGCCAGGAGAGGGAACTGCGAGGGAGACAGGTGAGGAGCCCAGTGGGTGGGTGCTGAAATGTGTCCTATAGCAGCCATGAAAGTGTTATTATCCACATAGAGAAACTGGGTCTCAGAGTAACTCAGAGAGTGACACCAAGTCATAAGGGCATCATCTCGAGTCAGGGAGTCTGAGGAAGTAAAGTGTCAGATAGGTTCTACCTCTTTATGGAGGCTGAAGTTGGGTGTTCGTGTTCAGCCCAGGCAGCAAAAATGAGGAAATCATAATATCCAAAATTGGCTGCTACACATCATGTCATGACCATAAACCCCACCCTCAAACCTCCTACCACCTTCTTTTTTGGCTGGCCAGTTGTGCCACAGTCACACTTGCTATGAATTAACTACACCATCAAAGCTTTTCTGTTTTGAAACACTCAAGCAACTTTAAATATGGCTAAGGGAAGACACTTACCTGTCCTGTGTGTGTGTGTGTGTGTGTGTGTTTGTGTGTGTGTGTGTGTGTGTGTGTGTTTGTATATGTGTGTTCCCATGTCAATGTATCCCAGGAAGCTGCCCAATCTTGAGAAGAAAATAATGGAGCATCACCCTTCAGTGACACCAGTGGAAAACTTTCAGATGTGCACAAGTGGTCAGTAAGGTTCTCCTGCACAGGATATAAGGAAAAAGGTGGTGGTGTAATGTGGGGCAATGTGAAGCTCCCATACATGTGAACAAATATTGAATGGTAGATAAACACTTTGAAGTGTTTGTGTGTGTTTCATGCTTGTGTGCAGTTGTTTGTTCAGGGTTTGGGTGGAGACCCTGAATATATCCAGCTGGGCATAGGTGTTTGAGTTCTGTGCCTTCCTCTTGCCATTCTCTGGAATGTCCGGGAACGAGACACTGTACAGAGGGATGGGTCACGCTTTGTGACTGCATGTGAGGAGACCACATGCCCTGGATGGAACCACAAGGCGGAATGATGAACCCCCACAGGCAATTCAGGACAGGGTAAGGCTTATAACACATTACCGCATGTATGACTTCCAACCTCCCCACCTCCTTGAAGGGCCAGCCAGACCTCTTCTGCTGGGCCATGGTATCTTCCACCCCCACCTGGCCTTGGCACTGAGGACAATTTGGTAGTGGTTTCAGGGCACCATGTGGCCAGGCTTTCCTCTCATTCTGAAAGGTGGGCAGGTCATTTCTGAAAGTCCTGCATTAGGGGTAAATGGCTGTAGGGAAATTGGTAGACCACACATTGTGACGCTGCAGGGTAACGGGTACTCCACTTACATCTTAGCCACACGACTCCTAGGACACACCTGTAGGGACTGAGGAGGCCCTGCAGCTTAAGTGTCAAGGAGCTGCACAGACGTGTATGGGGACAGCCAGCAGACTGGGACAGGTTTTCCTTTCTAGGCCCTCTGTCCTTCCGCCACCTGAGAAAACTATTGGAATGGTTCTAGAGCTTCATATCCCCCAAAGTCCAAAAATAATGGGTGGGTGCTCCTCGCAGCAGTTTGGGGTGGGGCAGGTGGATCATGACAAGGATCCTGACCCAAAGGTCAAAAGCTTCAGTCTACACATGACTTCTGAGGCAGCGAATATGGAACCAGTTCCCAAAGACAGGTGTGGCCAGGAGGCCAGAAAGGCTAGGAGGGGTCAGGATCCCAGTACAGGGGCTGAGAGGCTCACAGTGGAATGACCTAGTTTCAAGGGGATGACACCAGTGAGTTCTGCAGCACACTTTCAAATGTCCCAAGCCTAGCTGCTGCAGAGGCAGTGATGAGATACTGGGTGGGTGAGACGTGTTGCTGACAAGCACTTGTTCCCTAGGGGAGCAGCTACCGGGTGCTCGTCTGCCTGCCTGTCCATCAATCCTCACTCATCTCCCAGCCACCTCGCACCTGAGAAGGCAGGTCACCTGGGGTCTGTGGGGCCAGCTCCTTCTCTTTACCTGGGCCTGATGCACAATAAGGGGAGAGGAGAGCCCCAAGAGGAGTGAGTTGTGAGGATGGTGGGCTATCTGCCCAGAGCAGAGCTGCTCACTGAAATGTTCCCTCTGGAAATATCTACAGCCCCAGCACTACTTACCTTGATGATTGGGTGTCTTAGTTACTCTGAAAAAGCAGAGGACACAATCGTTTCATCCCATGGCATTTCCTCCTGCTACGATCACCTGGGCAAGAAATGTGTGCGTGGGCACCCTCACACAGACAAGTGGTACACTAGGCACGGATCTTCCTCCTATCACGCCTCTCTTGAACTCAGCCCACTTTGTCTTTTGTATTGTAACATGGACCCCCGCTCCTTGACTAAGCAAGGAATCCTACCCCAGCCCTTATATTTGGGAGCACAGGAGGGAAGCCACTACACTCTATTGATCTGGCATCTGACACTCCCATGGGCGCCAGAGATGGAAGGTTCCCTGTCTTGCTCCTTTGTTCTCCACTGCTCTAAACACACTAACTGAGGCACAACAGTACATATCCGCGCAGGCACACAGCGGCACGCACACATTTCCTGCACAAACACTGAGTTTCCAGCACACTCCCCCACAGACTGCTGCACATAGAGTCAAGCTGGGCATCTGCACTTACACATTCTGTCTCTGGGATATTTCGCTCAGAAGTCTGGGCAACTGCCCACATCTCACAATTGCTTTCCCATCACCCATCCATAGACAATGTCTCCGAACCAGTCACATGGCACACAGGCGCCACATGGGCGCCATGGGGGGTGACAGGAACGGGGCATATTGGCCAGGACTCTGAGGAGCCCACCTCCTCCTGAGTTTTCTGGGGAATGGTGCCTTAACTCTCAGCCTTCTCTTAGGCATTCGCTGGATAGTATTTCAAAAAGGAGAGGACAGCTCTCTGGGAGAAAGTGTCCTGGGTGAAGCTCCCCAAGGCGCAGCAAAATGGTACCAGGAGATGACGTGCCCATTGGATCCTAATCCACATCCCCTTCCCTGCTTGTGTGCCCTGCCTTTCATATCAAACCTGCAATTCACACTGCTGTCTCGTCCCCTCCTCACAGAGCCTGCCCAGGAAGGGAGGATGCCTCTGTGCATGCCAAGCTCTGCCCTAACCCTGTCCTGCACATCTCCCCCAAATCACAGAATCTCCAGGCAGTGGCTAGGATGCTGCCACTAAACTCAATTCATCTTTGTAACTACCAGTATCCCCATAAAAAACACACACCAACAGAGAAGGACGTGCTTCCTCTATGTCTCTGTCACTGCACGTGAACGTGCGTGCCCACACACACGCACACACACACTCTGCTTCCTTTATGTCTCTCTCAGTGTCACTGCGCGCGCGTGCACACCCACCCACCCAGGCAGGAAGATGTGAAACAGCATAATTACAAGGATATTCCAGATGTTGTCACTCACCTTTTTGGGATCCCTCTAACCTTCCTCAACAGGGCATCTATATCAGCCCCTAGGTGACTGTGCACCATTTCCATGAATGGCCATGTGGCTATGGGAGTCCGTGGGGGTGGGTAGAAACATGGAGGGAAGAGTACATTCGGACAATCTTGCATCAAAGCTGTTGATAGGACTCACTACTCTTGTAATTTTAAGACTTCTGACCCTTTTTGCTCTGCCACTTTTAATATTTCCTTTCTCCTTCCTTGTTCGACTTTCTGGCTATCTTCCTGCGTTTCTTTGTTCCCTCCTCACTGTAACTGCCAGGGCTGTTAGAGCTCAGATAGAATTGTTCAAGATCTTGCTTTTGTCTGGCTTTCTAGTAACTCTGGCTGGTGGGCAGCACTGCTATCTAGTTCTCCAGCACTGCTGCAAGTTCTTCTTTAGTCTCTCTGTCACCGAGAGGACACCACTCAGGGGATGTGAGAAGTAGCAGCACACATGCCCATTATAGGGTAATCATAAGGTAATTTGGGACAGTTGTACGTGTCATGGACACTCTATTAGATTGGGGAGTGTGGGGCCCCATGATTCATATTGCCAAAGAGCTGCAAGGAAACCCAGTTGGGAAGGTCAAGGATGTGTTTGTGTGTGTCACCTTGTAGAATGACTCATTTCTAAAGAATATGTCAAGATACCTGGGTAATTTGTCTAGAAAAGTCATTACAAGCCTCTTTGGGGTGAAGAACACAGTGGGTTATCACAGCTCAGGCTCCATCATTGAAGAAACCCATGCCTTGGTGAAACACCACAGATTTACAATGTTCCTGTGTATGGTTTAACCCAGGGATGTCAGAGAGTAAGATAAGCCTGGACACCTCACAGAGAAGTTACGGGAATGGACCACTGTGTAGATGGTGTCCAAGTAAACATCATGTCTGCTTAAAATAGGATGAGCAAAGTGTGCATTGGATTCTTGATAGTTTTCTCCATGTTTGAGTATTGGGAATAGACATGTGGTGTGATAGATCTATTGGGATGCACCTGAGGATGTACATACTTGCATATATTACTACATCTTTCTATGTTCAGGTGCCCCATTTCACACATGCTGGGGTAAATGAAGCAAATGAAAGACTGAGAACAATTGAAATGTGTCACTGAAAATGACATAGTGTACAAAGTCCAGTGTGTGTGCTTACACTGATACAATGATAGGTCAGCTCTATCAAAGCTGCAGCGTCACAGAAGCCTATGCAACTAGGTAAAATCCTACAGAACTCATGAGCTGCTAAATTTCATGGGGTAGATGTCCTCCCCTGGGGGTATTTGTACCTACCCGCCACCATACTCCCATCCCCAGCTCACCAAGTGCTTGCAGACAAAGACCCAGGTTCCTAGGACAACATAAGTTTCCATGGGGAGCCATGTGACTTTTTCTAGATGTTCCTTTGCCATCTATCCCTCGTGTCACCAAGGAACTGGCTCCAGGGCTTGTTTGGTGTGTACACACTGTATATCCTTCAGAGATGGAAGGTCCCCTTCCATGAGCTTTGTAAGGTGTCAGCCGGTCATATTTACTACAGACATGACCAATCAAGGGGTCAGAAATAGTAAAGCAGCACACAGAGGGGAAAGAAGTGATTATGAGTGTGGTCAAACAGCTGCAAGGAGAATGAGGGCTCTGAAAACTATCCCCTGCCTGTCCCCCCCACACTGAGGAATCACTAGTGGGCACATGGTGCTCCCAGAACACACCAGAAGAACCTAAGGAAAGTCCTGTAGCCTGCCTTCTGCTACTACACAGGCAGGCAGAGAAGACCAAGGGAAACTGAAGATCTCAGGAAAATGTCCCAAGGTGAACTAACATCGTCTTTTGAAAGAACAAAAATGTATTTCCTTACTGGGGTAGGGGTGGAGAATCAGGGAACAGGCACATCTCCAGGGACTTGAGGAACCTGCATCAGTAACTCCCTGTTCACCAAGGCAACAAAATGCACATTTCACTGATCCCACACATCAAAGTATACAGATGTAAGGAGCTAACTTGAGGCATCAACCATTAATCTGAGCAATGCCACACATGTTGGGCTGTGGTCAGAGGATCACAAAGTTTTAGACAGTATCAATTTTCTCTGGCTCAAAAATCTACTTTTCCACAAAAATAAGGACATCTTCAAGGAGAAAATCTCATGGGCCTTCTCAGAAAATAGCAAACATTTCTGGAAATGTCCCTGAGGAAGCCCAGAGTTTGGATCGACTAGTAAAAACAGGCAAATAAGCTCTCTTATAACTGGCCAAGTCACAATAGAGAAATCTGAAGAAGTATTCACCACAACACAGAAGAGTCATTGAGAGACAGAGACAGAGAGACAGAGATATGGAGGTAGAGGAAGGATGGGGAGGAGTAAGACCAACCTGGAGAGAGCATGTCAGGCCATGGTAGGGAGAAAGAGAGTGGGAGGTACACAGGAGAGAGGGAGGAAATGAGGGTAGAAAGGGAGAGGAAGACAAGGATAAGCAGGGGAGACAGGGAAAATAGGAAGAAGCAGCAAGGATTCATGGAGGGACAAGAGAAAGAGGAGGGGACATGGAGAGTTGGAGAGGGAGGGAGGAAGGAGAGGACAGGAGATACAGATCTAGTCTGACTGTAAAGAAGCACTATAGGTATGCAATTTCAACACAGACGAGTGCTTTACTTTGGAGAGCATACACCCTGAAAGGCAGAATTTCCTGCCTGGAATTCAAGGGCAGGTCAAACAGATACAACTATCTCCTTCAGAGGTAGGAAGAGAGGCACAGCAAGGAATAAATGACTGCTGGAAACTGGTACCAAAATACAGGAAACAGAACTGCCAAAAACAGGAGAGAGACGGGGAGCAAGTGCATGGGTAAATTACCTCCCAACACAAGTCAAATTCTAGGACAATTATGAATATGCACTTGCAAGAAGCTCAATACTTTCTTAGCAGAATAACAATACTCACAGAGGTGCCCAGGAAGCGTGCTCAACTCTCTTGGCCACTGGCCTCTAGGAAGCTTCTAGGCCAAACTGACCTATCACAAAGTTGTGTTATCAATGAGTGCAAGAGCCACCATTCCCTTAGGATCCACAGAAACTGCCAGTTGATTTGCTGAACAATTTCAAACAAACCTACGTTAGCAATAAGTTGCATTCAGCTGCAATGTCAGAGGGAATATTCCCTCAAAGTAGGAGAATGAGTGAGACCAGGATCCAGTCTCTAAGCTAAGTAAGGTACTTTCCAGCTGAAATGAAAGTTAATGAGATCATGACTCAAATGCTTATATTAAAACAAAGCATCTACATAGACAGGAGGGCTGGATATTTGTAAGCAGGTACTAGCTTTAAGTCTGGGGTGCCTGTGTGGTTTGAAAGGCTAACAAATGCAAGCAGTCACATGCTTATGTGACTTGGTTCAGCCTAATTCAGCTGTTTGTTGTTACCTGTACAAACATGAGAGGAGCTGGCTCCTTGTGCACCTTGTCCACCAAGTACTTATTTGGAGACCTTGGGTTCCATGAGGTTAAGGTGTTCACGGTCAGAGATAGCAGAGATAACCCTTAAAGATGTTACAGCAAAACACTGGCTGAATGAAAGAAAACAGCCCCAGAAGATAGCATACTGTATGTGACACAGAAGGGGTGGATTCATGAGGAGGCCAAAAGAGTCAAAACCATGCAGAGAACCAGAGTCAAGTGGTGGTCACCATGGGAGGGTAAAATGGGGAGGCGATGGGCCATGAGTATTAAGATGAAGTCATGCCAGGACCATGAATTCTGGGGATCTAATGAACAAGAGGCTGCATAAGCAATACTTCACAGCCTACTTAGATTTCTGAGAAGGCAAGTGCTCTCATGAGAAACAAAGCACGATTGCCAAGAAATGTAAGGGTGAAGGGGATAGGAAGAATCTCTTGGCCATGATGGATACTGGCATGTCCTTGACTGTGCATTGTGTACCTCAGTCATGCTACACCCCTTGTAAGCCAAAGAGAACACAGTACTAAGGTGTCAAAGATGTCATCATGTTTCCCTAAAAACATGGGCTCCATGTGAGAAGTATTCTTGGAGTTAGGGACGGAAGCACACTCGAGGTACATGGACAACAAGGAGGACAATGGCAGAAGTAAGTCGTCCCGAGCAGTAACACACCGCATAGCAAAAGAGTAAGAGGAAAAACAGCAGCTGACAGATTTTTAAAGTTTCTCAATGTATATACTGTATGTAAGACACTAACCTTTAAACTCTGAGATTCCAAAGAGTGTGAAAGCAGAGGAGGGACGATAGATGCCTGATATAATGCCTGCAGCAAGCGGGGAGAAATCCATGACCCTAACTGGCTGGCTGTAAGTGCATGGGTTGCCTGATCACGACACAGGCAATGAAGGAATTCTGGCTCACAAAACACATAACAGAACTCATGAAAACCCCTCCCTCTTACAGGGGTACAGGGATATTTTCCCAAAATGAAAGAAAAGGGTCCAATTCAGACATAGACTCACAGAAGAAAACCATGCATGACAGACAAGTCTGGCGAACAGAGCAGCAGCTAACAGCAATACACAGGTGCACAGAGTCAAAGGTAGTTATACAGGTATAGCTGTGCCCAATTAATCCATGCAGGCATGAAACATAGACTAGGCAGAGCCAGAGAAAGACAAGACAAGCCAGGCACACACGTGGAGAGAGTAGGACATGCAGTGTGGGACCTTCCCTTCACACAGAGAGCTACTTGAGGACCCTGAAAGGCCAGGGATAGACACTTAATTATTCCGAGACATGGAGGCCAGATTGCTCTTGAATGGACAAGGTTTTCCTCTCTCAAGGAACTTGATGTTGGAGCACATAGATGTTTGGCAATGTGCTGGAAGAATCTGTCAGGCACATACACAATTGTGATTCTGTTGACTGCTGGACCCTAGGGCCCAACAGAAAGTGCTACAAACACCAGAGGACACATGGGTCTTCAAACTCTTTTCAAGGAAGAAAGCCTGAGTGTAGTAATTCCTGACCCACAGAGAATGCCATGCCTCTGACCAAGACCCCTTGACACAAAAGTCCACATGAGGGTTTTGCTCCCTGAGCCTTGAGAGCATTCCTCCCTCCCTCTTCTCTCCAATCTGTCTCTGCTGTGAGAAAGGGCCACTTCTTCCCTTATAGAGAGTCATAAAGCCTATGCCCTGGAACGGTAAGGCTGGGTCATACAGATCCTCAACTCCAAAGCCTGACACCCAGCAGACCATCTTCACTGCACAGTGAAGGGGACAAAAGCCTCCATGTCTTTGGACTTACAAAACCTCCTCTGGGAAAGAGACACTGCAGAGAAGGCTTTTCCCCTGGAGAGCTGTGGGGTGGGGAGCCTTGCATCCTGGGGTGGTGTGTGGGGGAGGAAGTTTAGTATCACGACCTCACTTTGGCACACAGCTGTGGGAGCCATTAACATGGGGATAGAGAAGAGCCTCCTGGGGCCAATGCTGAATTGTCTACTGCTCTGCTAGCACAGTGGGTCCTTTGTCCATTCCCTAGGCAGACGCATCTCTGGCAATCAGCTGCACATTCAGGAAGGAGCACCTCCAATGCTCACCTCTTCTCAAGAGAGGCATGTCACAGACTCTCTGAATGATCCAGGTTTTCCCAGGATGTCTGTACAGAATGCGAACAACAACCTGTAACAACCTGTGCCCAGCCACTCAGCCATGGGGGCACAGGCTGCCTGGGACGATACTGTGAACAATGAGTGCCAAACACTTGGTGGTGTTTGCACTTAGGTGTCTTCCCTAAGCTTCTTGGGCAAAAGGCTTAATCCTGTGTACACAGAGGAATAGCAGCATCAGACTCATCATGGCTGATGATGACAGCAGAGAGGACTAGGGATTGGATAGCCTGGTCCTAGCCTTTAATAAATAGCTCCATCTCCCACTGCCCTCCTCTCTACCTGTTTGCATTCTGGAGCATGTAATCATATCTTGGGGTCTATACCAGAAACACAGAATTTCACAAAAATGCATCAGTACTATGATTCCTGCAGGAATGTTCATGTGTGTGTATGTGTGTGAGACTATGCATGACTGAGAGTGAGTGAAGTGTGGGGCAGTCAGCTTGAGGGAGGGGTGGAATGGAAGTGATGGGTGGGATATGGTTTTGCACCATGGTGCAGTGGGGTGTTTCCCCATAAGTTGGTACTTATCCCGTCACCTCTGCCTTAACTGTAGTATCATCAGTCTTACCCACACACTCTCCATCTGTTTACACTCTGGCACTCCCTCCATACATCCTGCAGACATTCCCTTAATTATTGTTTGCCCTGAGTGATTGACCTCTTACCAAGATTCTCTGTGTTCATGGATGTATATGCAGAGCACCGGTACAGGGTTGCACAAATTAATAAACACTGAGTCCTCGCTCCCTCTTTGGCAGATGAACTGGATGTGCTGAGGATATCCCACAGAGAGCATACCAGGAGCACCATTAAGTTCATGTCCCAAACCTGAGTATTGGACATCTCCAGCCTGTGATGGCCTCTCTCCCTTCTTGAACCTTTTCATTTCTCCAAGAAAGACATGAGCCCAAGGAAGGTGGCCTTTCTCTTATGTTCTCTACATGAAGTTTCCCACTACCTTCCTTGTTGGTTATAACTTGGGGTCCTCACATGGAATCACAATGCATGACCCATCCTTCTGTACAATGTCACAGTACCAGCTTTTCCATGGACTGGCAAAGGGCAGTCACAGAAGTCAAACACCTGTACCCAGTTGGGTATATGTGGGACTCACTCCTACTCTTACACAAACAACATCGTATATGAACAAAACACAAACACTTCATAGTATCTATCTACCATTTATAATTTGTACAGGTATTGAAGTCTCACACTGTCCCTGTTTTACCACTGCATTTCTCCTATTTTTGTCTGAAGGAGAACCTGTGGACCATTGGTGCATAATAAAGGTTTTCCACAGGCGTTGCTGAAGTGTGGTACCTCATCATATTCTTCTTAATGTCTGGCAGCTCCAATGGATACATGGGCGCGCACACACACACACACACACACACACACACACACACACACACACACTACAGGTGAGTGTCTTCCATGGGCCATATTTAAGGTTTCTTGAGTCTTTCAAATCAGAAATGTGATGGGACGGTGTGGTAAGCCATGGCAAGTGTGACAGTGGCACAAGAGGCCAGCCAAAATGTAGAACAGTGGTAGGAGGTTTGAGGGTGGGGTTCATTGTCACGGAAAGACACTTCTCACAGGTGTAGCAGCCAGTTTTGGATGTGATGGTTTGCTCATTCATACAGCCTGGCCAGACCACCCGTCTTCAGCCTCCACAGTGACAGAACCACTTTGACACTTCACTTCTTCACACTCCCTGACTCAGGCTCATGCCATTTTGACCAATGTATGATTACATTGGTGTCACTCTCCCTGAGCTACTGTGAGCCTCAGTTTCTCCATGTGGAAAGAGACTGTGCCATGGACGCTGCAGGAAATGTAACAGTGCTCACACTCTGGGTTCCTTACCTGCCTCCCTCTCAGTTCTCTCTCCTGGTGTCTTCTTCCTCTTGACATACTGCAGAGGATTGGGCCACAGATCCTCTATGAGTATCTGGCAGGGGAAACAGACCAGGGCTCAGATGCATATCCCAAGGAGCTGCCGAAACCAGCAAGGCCACTGTCAGTACTTTTCACTGGAAACTGCCTCAGCAATTATGCCAGAGTGACACAGCTGTGGTCACAGAACCAGTTGAAGAAGTTGAGGCTGCTGTTCCCATGCTTGCATCTGTGGGCCTCCCATTTATAATTTGGGTATGACTGGATTGAAATGAATGAGCAGCCCTGTATCCTGCAGGAAGATGAGTATATAAAAAGATGCTGGAGAAAGAATCAGGTTGAAACCTCCTATATATGTAGTGACCTCCTAACAGCAAGAGTTAAGACACGCTCCTTAGCAATGACTTCATTCCAGTAGTAGGAGTCTTACTAAAGAACAGCAGTATTTTGCCACAGTCTCCAGTAAGCCTGAATTCCTCCACCTCCTGGGTACATTGGGGCAGAAGGTGAAATCTCATCCCAGGAGAACTGTCCTCAATTGATTTCATGAAACATCACTTTTGCAACCACTGCCCCTCCTCACTGGCCCACCCACCCATCCTTGGTCTCCCCAGAAAGACCTTCCAATCAGTAATGAAGCAAACATGGCTTCCTTTTGCTTACTGATCATGGCTGATATCTGAGGGTGGTTCTAACACTGATTAATGTGAAGGAGGCTTTGAGTGCTGGGCATGAATGAGTTAGAATCACAGACCATGTGTGGACAGCAGCCTGGCACTACTGTCACCTGTCCTTTCCCAGAGTCCCACGCCCTCCTCACAGGCTGCATCAGGTCCCAGTGGTTCCCAGGTTTCTGAATGGCTCTTCTAGCCTAAGCAAAGAAGACTGTGCATGCCCAGAGACCCAGATCTGGGTCATTTGTGTTCTGATGACTAAACACAATATGCTTATGTTCAGACAGCTTAGACTGAGGTATCACACTGAATCGGGTGGGCATTCACGCACTTGCCTGCAGCAATATATTGAAGGGAACTGGACCCTTCCAAACCTAAAGGTGTGTTGTGTAAAGAGGCTCTGGTCCTAATCTTCAATCTGACCCTGACCCCCACACCCACTACCCCACTCATGCAGTCATGTTTCAGTTCCACCTGTGACATAAAGCACACCTGCCTAAATCACACTAGACCTCCCACACCCCACACTCATTTCAGAGCCAGGACCACTGGATGGGATCATGTTTGCATTTGCCTGGCAAGAGATATAGGGATTTTCTCCACTCTCTGTCATGTGTTCCTTAAAATGTCACCTTCCTTACCTTCTTCTTGCACTTTCTCTACTATACTGTGGTCCCTCCACAACAAGCATGAACAATACAGTCTTGGACCAGAAGCAAGGGATTACCCTGGATTAGGGCCTTTATGTGTTCTAGGTGTTGTTGCCACCATTGATATATTCTGAGTTTGGTCTGAGAATAATCCTGGCTGACTCACTCCTGCTGCTCCTGCTCTTCTGCTCCTGCTCCTCCTACTCCTTATCCTTCTACTCATGCTCCTGCTCCATGTCCTGCTGCTCATGCTCCTCCTCTTCCTGATCTTCCAAGTAACTCCTCCTCATCCATCTCATCCTCCTCCTCCTCCTGAACCTCCTACTCCTCCTCTCCTGTTTCCACAGTTTATCCTCCTCATTGCCCTGAACAACATCTTCCTACTCTAATTCCCCATCTTCTCCTCCTGTTCTTCCTGTCCTCCTTCTCCTTCTCCTACTCTTCCTCCCTTCTCTTCCTCTTGTTGAACAACCTTCTTCTCCTCTTCCTGATTAGCCAACTCCTCCTCTTCCTCCCCCTTATCCTCCTGCTCCTTCTGCTCCCGCACCTGCTCCTCCTCCTCATTGCATTTCTGTTTATGCTCAGCATCCCTAGGCCCCACTTTTTCCCTGCCACCACCCCAACCTCCTCCCTGACAAGGCCCAAAAGTTCCAGCCCCACTATTATATCATCCACCAGCAGCACCGATTCCTCTCAGGTCAGGCCTGGTGTTCCTCTGCAGGTTGGGACATTTAGGTCCCAGATATAGGGTGTGTGGCACCTGCCACCACCAGATTCCAATGTCCCTGCTGGCTCCTGTCCCTCTACTGCACCCTTCCAGGGTGAAGCCCCACCCAATGGAGACTGTCTTCCACACAATTTCAGGATCAGGACATGCTAGACATGTGGCACTGTCCTGGAACCTGCGGTGTGGCAGCTAGGAAAGAGGAATCAGGAGGTAAGTGAAAGCATTCACCTCCCTCCCTAGACCCAGGCAGTGGGGCCCTGAGGCCAAGGACTGTCAACTGGCTCCAGCCTCCTGCAGGAGTCCATAGGCCCATTGTGTGCACGAACACAAGCTCTGTGCCCACAAAGTCACAGCCATGGCTGTCACTGTGGTTATACTTCTGCAGAGACCTAGATAATTACAAGGGTACAAATGAGGCTTAGAGGGTGAGAGAGTTCCAAGCGAGGCCCAGGCCACCAGCAAGCCTGCAGGGCCAATCATTGGGATGGAAGTGGGTGCAGCACTGGCAGCCATGGCCCTCAGGCCAGCGGGAATTTGGGGCGAACTTGTTGGATCTGCAGGTGAGCCTGGGGCCTCAATCAGTGACTGCCCCCTGTTGGCTTTGTAGATCAACCTTTGTGCACCCTGGGCATCTTGAATAACCTCTGTCATGGGGAGCTGACATTTGTTCAACCTGCTTGGCCTCCAGTGTGATCTGGATACCACAGTATCTACACTAGCAGGAAAAGGGGTACCTCTACACCTTTTCATGTATACACTCCCACCTGTGTAAGCATGTCCAAATCCTTGGAGATCCACGGACTGGATCACCATAGATTTCCATGAGAGTGCATTCACGTGTGTCCCCACTGTCGTTGGCCCTGGGGTTCCATCTGTTCACACTCCTTTAGGATGCTCTCTATATGCATTCCTACTCTGAGGGGACATTCACGTCATGACAGCAGTCTGGCAGTGCCCTGCTAGGAAAGGAAGCTGAGAAGTTCCTTGCAGTAAGAGTGTGAGGTGGAGAGGACACCACATATGGAGACTGAATATCATGTGCACTCTTCCCTTTTCTCTCTGCAGGCTGCACAATTGGACACTGTCAAGCACACCCACACCCTCACGATCTCCTGCCCATTCCACCTGTGTGGCAGTGCACAGGAAAGACACGTGGCTGTGGACACTGGCCTTCCTGGAGCAGAACTATGTCTTGGAGACAGCTCTCCCCCTCAAGCCCACGAGCGTGCGAGCTTCTATGGAGGATGCTCAGGCCTTTGTTGACTGTATCTGTGTTCACCTTGCTCCCATTTCTATTACCCCTCACTTGCACAACAGGGTGCCATGAGGACGGGGACCTACTCAAAGCACTGTCTCCTTGTGCCACAAAACAGCTCTAGTTCAAGTGTCTTGTAAAGCCTTTGTGGGAGAATTGTCATCAAGAGGGGGACATACCGTAAGGTCTACAAAATGATACATTACCACTTCTGAGAAACAATAATCCAACGGAAGTGAGGCAGAAAGATAATGGTGAGGTGATGTCCCTCCCTATCTACTTCAGACAGCAGCAGCTAGACACACACCACACAGAGCCATCACAGACATGATGGCTCTGGGGTTCATACCCTGTCTGGGGACTACACTTATGCACACCTTTTCCCTTTGTTGGAAAACAGTGTTTGCATACCTCTTCATGGGCCCAGAGAGTTTTCAGGCAGGCAAGGTCCTTAAGACCTTCCCAAAATCATGGGTAAAATCCACTGGCTAACGTGTTGCTCTCATGAAGTGGAAGAGTTTCATTTAGCGGTAGGGGCCACGTCAGTGTCAGGTTTCAAAAAAGCACCAGGTTTGCAATATTGTCCACCACAGCTTCAAGCAGCTGAAGGGTGAGAAACAGGAAGACTGGGAGAGACCAACGAGAGCTATATGGGTCAGGGTGACAGAGAGAGATGGAAACTAGCAGCTAGAAAACAAGTGGAACACATGCAAGGGTGAGCCAAGAAGATGTCCTTCAGTGGCTGGGTATGGGGCTTTGACATGAGTGTGAGGATGCCCAGAGTCTGACAGACATGACCTCCACAAACCACTCCCTCATCAGAAATGGAGCATGAAAACCTACCAAGCATTCCTGTGGGACCCTGTGATGGGAACATGGTTGCCAATCAGGGTTCCAGGTGCAGGGACACTAAATGGATGATCAGATGGTTCCCTTTATTTTGATCAACACCTATAACAACATCAGGCCCCTGAGAATATGTCCCAATATGTTTGACATGGGACTCCAGCCCAGCCCAGCCAGCCCTGTCTCTTCAGTGTTATCCAGGAGGTAGCTCACCTGCACTCATGAGCTGCCTGGGACTACAAGGCCAAAAAATGACCCCCCAAGCAGGTAATTTCAGGGCAATGCTTACACAATATTGCTGTACACATGCCTCTATTTCTCCCCATTTCCTTTCAGAGCAGGGTGGACCCCCTCCACTGTGCCATGGTAGCCCCTATCCCCACCTGCTCCCTGTCCCTGGATACACATAGTAAATGGATCCAGGGCACAGTCTAGCCTTTCCTCTCATCCTGAAAGGTGGGAAGATCCTTCCTAAAAGCCTTGTGAATGTGACTAAGTATTGAGAGGATGGCAAGTGGGTGGGTGATGGCCCAGGGTAGACTTCCCACTATGAACCCACAGGGTCACAGGGACTTCACTTCCATCTTGCCCACACAACAAACCCTAGGGACTGGACTGATGAAGCAGTGAGGAGGAGGCCCTTCAACTTAGGCATCAAGGAGCTGGGCAGACATGCCAGTTGGGAGAGTAAGAAGACTGGGGCAAGTGCTTCCCCCAAGGTTCCCTGGCCCTCCACTACCTGGGAAGAGTACAGGAGGGGTTATAGGGATTCAGATCCCTCAAAGGCCACAAATAGCAAGCTAGCTTCTCTCTGCTCCCATTTGACATGGGATTCCAACCCAGCCCAGCCAGCCCTGTGGGGCAGGTGGAACATGGGCAGGAACCTGACCCAAAGGTCCAAAACTTCCTCCGTCTACACATTACACCTGAGGCAGTGTATGGATCCCAATTCCCCACGTCACATGTGACCAGGAGTCCAAACAGGTTAAGAGCTTTTAGCGTCACCAGCACAGGGGTTGAGAATCTCATGCTGGGGCCACTTACGTGCAAGGGAAAAAGAATTCTGGGGCACACCTTCAAATATCCCAAGCCCACATGCTGAAAATCCAATGGTGAGCTTGTGCTGGGGTGAGAGGTGTTGCTGGCAAAGCAACTCTCCCCTCCAAGAGCAGCTAGCAGGGATCTCATCTGCCCTTCCACACACTGCTCATGGCCCCCAACCCTGAGGGAGGCAGGTCAGCTGAGGCCTGTGGTCCAAACTCTTCCCCTCATCCTGGGCCTGCTGCACAGGAAATAGAGAGGAGAGCCCCAACGAAGAGCTCAATTGTGGCTAGGAGGAAGTCCCATCTGCCAAGAACTGAGATCCTATTGGACTGATTCCTCTGCAGAAATACATACTCCCTTCAGGCACTACTTGCCCTGACTGTTGAGTCCCTTACCTACTATGTGCACATAGGACAGCCTTAGACATTGTCTCCAAACAGGGCCTGGGACATATGGGGCATTGGGTGAGGGAAGCAAGCAGGCATGTTGGCAGTGACACTGAGTAATCTACCTCCTTCTGAGTTCTCCTGGGACACGAAGCCTTATCTCTGATCCTGACCTTGGGCATTCAGTGGATGGCATCTCAAGAAGGAGAGGACCAGAAACTGGGATCCTGGGGGAAGTCACAGCCTCACCATAATTGCAGCTAACAGACTGATCGGATCCTGTTCTGAAGTCCATTTCCTACCTGTCAGCCCTGCTCTACAGAACAAGTCTCCAATAAACAGGTTTTACTCATCTCCTTCCTCCTTCCAGTCTTTTCTGTGGATGGGAGGTTGCCTCTGTGCATGGAAAGCCCTGCCCTACCACAGGTATGCATATCTCCCCTACACAGAATTCCCCAAGAGGTGGCTAGAATGCTCCCATTCTGGTCATTTCCTCTTCCTCCCTCCCCCCATAAAAACACACACTGACACAGAGTGACTGGTTGGTTCCTTTATGTGTCTCTCAGTGTCATTCCAGAAATGTAGTGGATTCTCTTTAGAGCTCCCACGTGTGATCCTTTTCCCATGATTCTCCTGTGCAGGCAGAAAACAAGGGAAACACATCCACTCATCTTTCTCATCCATCAATGTGACCTCCATCTGTTCTAGTTGGGCAAATTCTGATGTTTGGTGGTGTTCATGGCCACACAACTGTGTCCTGGTATAGGTGGGTACGTGCTGATGCATTTTCACCCACATACACAAGTGCATGCACGCTCACATGTGCACACATACACACACACACACACACACACACACACACACACACACACACACACACACAACAGGCAGGAAGATGTGAAACAGCATAATTCGGAGGATATTCCAGATTGTGTCCAGTGTGCTTCACCTTTCTGGGATCTCTAAACTTCCTCAGCCAGGGCTTCAGTACTTATGCCCAGATTGCCTTGGATCATTTCCAAGAAGAGACATACGGCTGTGGGTGTCCATGGGATGGAAAGGAACAAGGGTGGAATGATGGGAATTCTCCTCACAGAGATGTGCCACAGGAGCCCCAGTCTGAGACACTGGAAGGTGATGCCAAATCAAAGGTGCAGCAGGAGAGGGGCTGAGAGAGGGGCAGAGAGACACAGGGGTATTTGTGGCAAAGGAGCCTTGCTTCACCTAGTGACCTATACTTTGGTGCTCTCAGCTCCACTGCCTTGGGCTTCTATGCATTGACTCTCTGTGTGCGCAGCTGATTTCCTTCAGGCTCCCTTGTCATCCCCCCCATACTCCCCAGGCAACCTGGGTCACAGGCTCCTCTGAGCCTCAGTTTCCATGCTACCACTGAAACAAAGTCCCTTGCATATACAACACACATGTCTGCATCCAGGCACTGGGGTTCTCACTGACATGTCCTCCTCTCAGCTCACTGTCTCCTGGAGGCTTCCTCCCTCACATAGTACTGTAGTCCTCGATGATGATCTAGTAGGGGGAAGAGGCCAGGTCAGCATGGGCCTCAGGAACCTCTCCCCCACAGGCCGGAGGCCACCCACATCCCCACTGCTGAGGAAAGCCTCAGGGACACCACCTCAGCAATCCTGATTGACCCTGGGCAGCTGTGCTCACACAACGAGTTCAACAAGTTCAGGCTAGTGGTGTCATGCCTGCAGCTGGGAGCTCCATGTTCATAACCTCGTAACCACTGGATTGGAGTGGAATGAGGCACATGATAGTCAGCAGGAAGAGAAGAATATAGGGAAGAACCTGACAGCTGACTCCTAAACCCACTCCCCTCCCATCCTTCCTCCGAACCATGCTCGGCAGCCCACTGCCCCACACCATCCAGGGGCTCAAACCCTACCAGCGAAGTGATGGTTGTACTCCTTAATGATCAATATGTTCTGGAAGTATGGGTTGTCCCCCCCAAAAAAAAGCCTTTAACCTACAGCAGTATTTGGGATGGCCTACTTCCTCCACCTGCCGTGAAGAAGAGGAGAGTCCTCCTAGGGGTCCTGAACTACTTGCCTGGCTGTCATGGTGAGAAACATGGCTCGCCCTCTCCTACTCAAGTCCCAGTCCTGATGGACCTCCCCCAGTTTCAATCTCCCCAGACTGACTTCCAAATTTATCATGTAGCTGAGCACGTCTTCGTCCTGGGCACCGATCATGCCTGACAACTGGAGGTGATTCAGAATCGGTGTTGAGTCAAGGAAGCTTGCTTCCAGATGCCATGGAAAGAAAGCCACAAGCAAGCCCAGCGTTCCCTGGCTGAGAGCAAGGGACTGAAACGTGGCATGTCAGAAACACCAGGTATAACCAGGCTCCCAGCCTGCTCAGCTCCTGCCCTTTCATTAGACATTCTCAACACTGGTGAGTTTCTTGGATTCCAGTACTTTCCAGGCTATCTGCACAGGACAGGAAAGGGGTAAGGGCCTGATTCTTCACCATTCCCATGTATTCTATCCTGTGTGGACTGCCAAGGCAGTCATTGCCAGTGACGTCTGGTGTGTTTCCTTGTGTGTTCCCGTGAATCCCTTTGTCATCAGAAGCCTTCTATGTTAGATAGAACAGCATGGCTCACAGGAACCCAGCTACACACTTACTCTGCAAAGGGAGGTCCTTGGAAAGAGAAATGAAGAGAGGGTAGTGTAGGGAGGGAAGATGAGGGAAAATAAAATGACAAAGGCACAGGGAGACAGAAAGAGAGAAGGGACACAGAGGGAGGCAGAGGTGGAGAGAGTAGGACAGAGGAAGGGTGTAATGTATGAATGTGTGAGTGTGTTTGTGTGTGTGTGTGTGTGTGTGTGTGTGTGTGTGTGTGTGTGTTTTAGGGCTGGTAGAGACACTTTGTAACCCCCCTGGAACATTGCTGTGTCTTCATACTGTCTGCCAGATGGTAGTGGCATGGTTGAATTAAAAGTCATGTGTGTGTGTCTGAAATTGTCTCTCTGCACTAAAGAACTTGAAAAAGTGCACAGGCTGTAAGGTCAGAGATGAGTGTGCAGCCTCCCAATCTCCCAAATTTCACAGCAAAACATTTATATCCTATATCAGCTCTGAGTGAGGTGAGCTTTTTGCTGCACTACTTGTTGTAGTGTGGTAACAGTTACTTATAGCCCAGATAATACTGGAGAGCTACCTGTAGTCCAAAACAGGCCTTCACCTTTGGTTAATCGGGTGGAGGAAGCTGTGGCTTCCCACCTATTTCCCCAATCCCCTATCCTGCCCCTACACCAAGCTGTGCATTTGAGACCAGACTCCACCAATCCTAAGATCCAGGGACCTTTCTCCCAGCTCTTCTGCCTCCTGGGCATCGCTCTGCTGCTCCTCTCCTACCAGTGCTCCTCAAGAGAAGCCACATCCATCCTGGGGCTTAAACTCAGAAACCTAAGATTGGGTCATTTGTTCTATCAACTGAGCCAACCAGGTGTCCCTGAAAATGTTACCAGGCTGAAATTACCACTACTAAGGACACACAGAATAAAGAAAACTAAAGTCTACTATCTCTGACAAATGTTGATGCAAAAGTCCTCTGTAATATACCAAGAAACCAAATTTTATAACACATTAAAAGGGTTACACATAATGACCATGTGAGGTAGTCTTACATCTGGGATGTAAGAATGTTCAACATAAGAAACCAAGAAAAGTAATAGACCACATTATTAAAATGAAGGACAAAGTTCACACAATTGTCAGAACAGGTGAAAAATTTTAATTTACAAAATTCAACACATTGCCACCACTGAAAAATACCCTTAACAAATTAGGAATAGAAGAACACTACCTAACCATAGCAAAGGACATATATTAAAAGCCCACAGCTAACATCATATTCAAAAGTGAAGAGCTTAAAGCTTTAACCCTAAAATCAGATACAAAACAATGGTGCCTGTTTAGTCCATATCTAGTCAACAAAGTACTGCAAGTCGTAGCTAGAGCAATTTGGAATAATAATAATAATAATAATAATAATAATAATAATAATAATAGGCATCCAAATGAGAACAGAAGAAATAAAATTGTTTCTGTTTGGAGAAGACATGCTATATGTAGAAAATTCAAATTTTCCTTTTAGATTTAATGACTGAATATAGCCATGTTGCAGCATACAAAATCAACACACAAAAATAAATTGAATTTCTATACACTAAAAATATAAAAATCTGAAAAGGAAATTAAAATAATTCCCTGAAGAATACTATCAAACACCTGAAAATAATATAACTGTGTGTGATTATACTGGATTTAAACTAAAAAATTCATGGAATACTTGACTGACTCATTTGGAAGAGTATTAGACTTGGGGTAGTGACTTCACACCCCACACTGGGTATAGGGATTCCTGTATTAAATGATAATTTTTAAAAATTAAAAACCCAAGAAAAACAAACAATACAAATAAACACAAGAGCATCAAAAAGAAAAAAAATACTTAAACCTCATTAAAACACAAAATATGTATACACTGAAAACTAGAAAATCATTGGTAAATGAACTGCAAAAGACATTTTGAGTTCCTGTTCTGTCTCTGTCCTTCTCTCAAATATAAGATGAAACATGAAATATTTAAAAAAATCATGTCTTTCTTAGGAAATGTCTTCATTAGACATTATTTTTTAATTTTTTATGTTTTATTTTATATTTGAGAGAATACAGAGTATGAATAGGGGAGGGGTAGAGAGATGGAAAGAGAATTTGAAGCAGTCTCCAGGCTCTGAGCTGTCACAGCAGAACCAAACATGGGACTCAAACTCACAAGCAGTGAGATCATAACCTAAGCTGATGTCAGATGCTTCACCAACTGAGACAATCAGGCACCCAAGAAGAATTATTTAAGTGTCAGTACCACTCAAAGCTATCCATACATTGAATGTAGTTCCTGTCTATATTCCAATAGAATATTTTGCAGAAATAGAAAAATAATTTATAGACTCAAGAGATACTAAATAAAAAAGAAACTTAAAAGGAGAGCAAAATTGGAGGCTTTGCACTTCCCTATTCTAAATCATATTACAAAACAAAAACTGTTGTAGTAGTATAAAGACAGACATGTAGACAGACCAATGGAACATAATAGGCACTCCAGAAATCAACACTCACATATATAGTCAAATCATTCCTTTTAAGTAAATTCTATGTCTCAACGTGGGGCTCAAACTCACAGCTAGGAAATAAAATGTCATATGCTCTTCTGACTGAGCTAGCCAGGCACTCTTCTGGTCAAATAATCTTTGATAAGTGTATCTCACCGCCGTATGAGGAAAGACACATTCTTCAATAACTTGTGTTGGGAAACTACTTAAACAATGCACAGGATCAAGTTAGTTTTAACCATGTACCACATATAAAAGCTAACTCAAAATTAACTAAAACCCTAAACATATGGAAAAATAGGAGACTTCATGTATTGCTAATAGGAATTTCAATGGTTTAACACTATGAAAGTTTGGTGGTTGCTCAAAATGCTATACATACAATTACCACATGAGCAGAAGTTTTTATTTGCAGTAACATACTCAAAAGAATTGATAAAAGGGACTCAAGTATATTTATGTTTACTAGCACCATTCACAATAGCCAAAATGTGGAAACAATTGAAATCTATTAATAGGTTAATGGATTTAAACATGAAAGTATATATTTAAATATTGTTTGACTTTAAAAATGAATTGTATTGCTAGATACAACGTGGAGGGATCCAAATTAGGCAAATTCATGAAAACAATTCAGTTTGGTGATGGAAAACTAGGAAGAAACTATTTAGTGCGTATAGAGTTTCTTTTGCAAGATGACAATCGTTTGGAACTATATAGTGATGGTGATTGCACGACTTTGTAAATATCACTAAATATTACTGCATTGTTCACTTTACAGTGGTTAATATTTGGGTGCTGGGATGGCTCAGTCAGTATAGTATGCGACTCTTGATCTCGTGGTCATGATTTCAAGCCCCATGCTGGGTGTAGAACTTACTTAAAAAAATAAATAACACAAGGGGTACCTGGGTCGCTCAGTGGGTTAAGCCTCTGCCTCATGAATCTGGCTCAGATCATCATCCCAGGATTGTGGAACTGAGCTTGGTGATGGGCTCCATGCTTAAGAATCTCTCTCTTTCTGCCCTTCAGCCCACTACCTCTCTCTGTCCCTCCCACTCCACACCCACTCTCACTCTCAAAAGGAAGAACTAAACAAAATAATAAAAATAACATATAAACAAACAAATAAATAACATGGTTAATTTATGTTACTGAATTTTACCTACAATATTGTGTTTTGAAGTCTTTCTTTAGTATCTTCTGTATTTGGATCCCTTCAGAGACATTTTGCATTGACTGTTTTTTTTTTTTACCTTTATGGGTCAAATACTTCATTTATTTGCATGGGATTTCATATGTCTAGAAAACCAGACATTTAGAAACATTTAATATATTTTATTGACATGTAAATTACATATCATGAATTTATTCTTTAAATTCCTGTGTTTCAGTGGTTTTCACTATATTTGCAGGTTGCACAATATCATCACTAAGAGTATGACCATTATCACAAAAATGAAACCTATATCCATTAGCAATCATTATATATTCCTTTCCCTCTCTAGTCTTAGTAACCACTAGTTTACTTTCTTTCTATATGGTATTGTTTTTTAAGATATTTCATATAAACAGAATCACAGATTGTGGGGGCTTGCATATTTGACTTTGTTCTCTGTTGTATAATGTTTAAATTACCTGAGCATGTTCATTCATGTTGTGGCATGTACCATATTTAATTGCTTTTAATGGATCAGTAGTATTCAATTATATAGATTTACCCTATTTGCTTATTAATTATTGTTATGTTTTTCTAAATATACCCATGTACTTATTGCATGTGAAGTGGAATCACATTGTGATTTTGACTTGCATTTCTCTACAGACTATGATGTTTAGCATTTTCCATGTGCTTTTTTTGTCACTTATTTTTTTTTAGTAAATGTCTATTCAAATTCTTTTCTCCTCTGAAAGTGTGAAAATTGTGTTATTTCTATTTTTATTGTTATTTTTGTTGTATATATTTCTCTATATTTAAATTTTATTTAGATAATTATAGTATAGTATTGATTTCAGTAGTAGAATTCAGAATTCAGTGATTTACATATAACAACTTACATACAACACCCAGTGAACATCTCAACAGCTACCTAATACCCATTACCCATCTACAGCATCCCCTACCCACCCCCCTCCATCAACCCAAAGTCTGTCTTATCATTAAGTCTCTTGTATATTGTTTCCTTCTCTCATTTTATTGCCACCCTTCCTGTATGTTCATCTGTTTTATTTTTTAACTTCCAACATTTTTCTATCTCTGACTAACTTATCCTTAGCATAATACATTCTAACTCCATCTATGTTGTTGCAAATGGCAACACTTCATTCATTTTTGATGGATGGATAATGTTCTGTTGCGTGTGTATAAAATATTCATCTTTTTTATCCATTCATCAGTCGATGGACATTTAGGCTCAGTCCACTCTTTAGCTAGTTTATTGTTGAAGTTTTAGTATTCTTTATATATTCTCTTTTTTGAGATTTTTTTTCAATGCAAGCCCTATCTGGGGCTTGCACTCATGACCCCATGATCCAGAGTTACATGCTGTATTGATTGACTCACCCAGGTACCCCTGTACATTCTTACTTCTTGATGCTAGTCACATATGTAATTTGCAAATATTACTGCTATGCTAAATGTAGTCTTCTTGGTATGTTAAACTGTGCTTTGACACACAAACAATTTTAATTTTGATAAAAGTCAATGTAAGAATATTGTCTTTGTTTGGTCTTTGTTTTTTTTGTCATCATAAGAAACACAATGCCAGAACCAATAATAGACTTTATGTCTATTCTGTTAAAAATATGGTATTTTTCACCTTATGTCTTCTAAAAATTTCAAATTCTTAGCTCTTACATTTAGGTCTGATTCATATATTTTTTAATTTATTTATTTTGAGAGAGAGAGTGAGAAGAATAGGGATTAACTCTTCTTTAAATGTTTGGTAGAATTTCCCTGGGAACCCATCTTGCCCAGGACTCTTGTTTGTTGAGATGTCTTGAAAACTGATTCAATATCTTTGCTGGTCGTGGGTTCGTTCAAATTTCAATTTTTTCCTGTGTCAGTTTTGGCTGTTTGTATGTTTCTACCAATTTATCCATTTTTCCCAGATTTGCCCAGTTTGATGGCAAGGAGAGGTATCAATTTTGTTTATTCATTCAATAAACACTTTTTAGTTTCATTGATAAGTTCTACTGCTTTTTTGTTGTTTCCTTATAATTTATTTCAGGTCTAATATTTATTATTTCCTTTCTGCTTTCTTTAGGCTTTAGTTGTGTCATCTAGCTCCTTTAGCTGTAAGGTTAGGTTGTATATTTGGTACTTTGCTTGCTTCTTGAAATGGCCTGAATGGCAGTGTACTTCCTTCTTATGACCACCTTTGCAGTGTCCCACAGGCTGTGGACTGTTATGTTTTCATTTTCATTTCCTTTCATGTATATTTTTATTTTGTTCTTTATTTCCATATTAACCTCTTCATTCTTTGCTGGATGTTCTTTCCCCTCCATGAATCTGAGAGTTTTCCAAATTTTTCTTTGGTTGATGTTAAGTTTAATAGTTTGTGATCTGGAAATATACATGGCATGATCTTTGTCTTTCTGTATCTCTTGAGGGCTATTTTGGAGAATGTTCCACCTGCCTTTGAAAAGAAGTTATATTCTCCTACTTTAGGAAGAAATAATCTGAAAAATCTATTAAGTCCATCTGGCCCATCATTGTTTCCTTAATCTGCTTATATGATCTGCCTATTGCTGTAAGACATGTGTAAAAGTCCCCTAGTATTATTATCAATTAGGTGCTTAATGTTTATGATTATTTGATTTATGTATTTGGTGTCTCCTAAATTGGGGGTATAAGTATTTACAATCATTAGATATTCTTGAAGGATAGACCCTTTATTTATGATTAAAGACCCTTTTCACCCCTTGTTAACATCTTTATCTTAAAATCTAGTTTTTATGATATAAGTATGGGTACTCTAGATTTATTTTGAGTTGCATTAGCTTGATAGATTTTTCTCCATCTCATCACTTCCAATCTTCAGTTGTCTCTAGGTCTAAAATGAGTCTCTTGTAGCAGACATGGACAGTACTTGTTTTTTAATCCATTCTGACACTCTATTTATTTTGATTGGAGCATTTAGTCCATTTGTAGTCAGAGTGGTTATTGATAATTATGACATTAATGCTATTGTATTTCCTGTAAAATTGGTGTTTCTGGAGGTTTTCTCTGTTCCTTTCTAGATTTTGTTGCTTTTTGTTTTTGTTTCCTCACTCAAAGAGTCCCCTATAATATTTCTTGAAGGTATGATGTAGTGATTATAAATTCCTTTAGTTTTGTTAGGGGAACTCTTTTCTATTATCTCTCATTCTATTCTGAATAGAGTGTTGATGGCTGCACATTTTTCGTATTTAGCAGTTGAGTATATCCTGAAACTCATATACAGCCTGCCAAGATTCAGTGACAGATTTGCTGAGAATCTGATCTGTTATCCTTTATAAATTAAGGATTTTTCCCCTTGTTGCTTTCAGGATTCTTTCCTTGTCTGTATATTTTGTGACATTGACTCTAATGTGTTGTGGAGATGGCTGGCTTTGGTTGAATTTAATGAGAGTTTTCTGTGCTTCATGGATTTCAATGTGTGTGTCTTTCTGAAGAACAGGGCAGTTTGGGGCTATAATTTGCTAAAATGAAACTTCTCCATGTTTTATTTTCTCTTATTGTCTTCTAGGACTCTGTTGATATGAATGTTAATAGTTTAAGAAGTCACTGAATTCCATAAGTCTATATTCATGATTCAATACATTTCCCCTCATCTTTATACCTTCAATACATTGCATTATTTTGTCTTCTATAGCACAAATTTATTCCTCTGCTTCATCCATTCTCATTTACATGGTATCCATTTAGGTTTTCATCTTAGATATAGCTTTTTAAATTTCAGCCTGACTAGATTTTACGTCTTTGATCTCTGAAGCAAGGATTCTCTGGTGTCTTCTATGATTTTTTTTCAAGACCAGCTAGTATGTTTATAATTGTTGATTATTTTTAAAAATTCTGGGATGAAGAAGAAGTAGAAGAAGAAGAAAGAAGAAGAAGAGGAAGAAGAAGAAGGGGAAGGAGGAGAAGGAGGAGGAGGAGGAGGAGGAGGAGAAGGAGAAGATTTGAGAGAGAGCGAGAGCATGCACAAGTTGGAGAAGCAGGAGAGAGAGAGAGAGTAGAGAGAGAGAGAGAGAGAATATATTATTAACATCCTCAATACTCAGTGTGGAGCCCAAGAATGGTCTTGATCCTATGACCCTGGGATCATTATGTTATTCAAAAATCAAGAGTCAGGCAGTCATGTGACTGAGCCACACAGGAACCCTGATTGTTGTTTCAAATTGTAGTAAAGACATCTTATACACGTATTGATTAAATCCTTGGCCAATACTTCCTCTTCCTGTTATTTCTTTCAGGTTTCTTGCAGGATTAGGCTTCTTGATCAGGACACTTGGTCTGAGAGAGGATTTTTTTGGTGTCTGGGAGGGGGTTGTGTTGTACTGATTCACATGCCTTAGTAGAGATGCAACTTTGAGGAAAGGTGAGACTTGGTGTACATGGCTTTATTATCCACTTGTTGGCACTGTTTATCTCACTGAGGTCAGTCACTGAGGACAGATGGGGGTAGAAAATGGCATCTCCCTGGTCTCTCATCCCTGTAATGGAGAGTATGCCCCTGCCACTCTTTAGGAAGCCCTCTCCACCCCTCCTATGTACCTGTCTCTGTCAGATCCTTGCCTTCACTCTTTGCCTGAGTCATCTGCCTCCCATGCAGAAATAGTATCCTTATGTTTTATCTCAGGGACAAGCTGGATTTCTAAATTCCACATATTATTGACTCCCACATCAAAGACCACCACTCAGTCTTTCCACTCTTTTACAATTTTTCAGCTCACCCCAGGAAAGTTATTGCACAGCCACACAGTTGTTTGGAGTTTATAGCAAAGTGCAGCAGAAATCCAGCACCAAAGCTTGCAGCCTGCAGCCATTCTCCCTGCTCCTATTCCTGGGAACAGTCCAGCATGTTGAAAACATGAGTTTTTCTGTCTCCAGAGAGTCCTCGCTGGTGTTCTCAAATGCACTGGAAGAAGGGGAACCATTTTTTCCTGTATGACACAGGGGATCCTCAGACCATGCTGTCTCCTCCTGGGTCTCTACTCTCCTTCCCCACAGTACCAAAGCCAGGCAGTCACATCCTGATGATGGAAGACTTTTAAAATTTCGGATTTTGTCCTTTACTGCTTCTAAGAACTGTGGGAATCTTTGTAAGCAGGGCACCATACAGTTCTTATATGCTCCAAATCAACATTCCACAGCTCCTACCTTCCACGAGGTGAACGTTTTCCTACTTGTAGACTTGCATTTTTGTTCTTCAGTTCCCTAGATTGATTTCTTGGGTGTTAAGAATGATTTGATATTTATCTAGCTGTGGTTGAGGGACAACACAAGCGTAGACTCCACCTGCTCCTCCACCATCTTAAATCATCCTACAAAGTTCATATAAATGAAATGATGACTATGCAGTCTTTTCATGGATTTCCTACATAATCCTGTTGTTTTGGAAAAATTACACTTTGGTTTCCTCCATTCCAGTTCTTATATCTTTAATTTCTTTTCATCTTCTTTCTATTTGCCAAGTGGTATACTTATCATTTAGCTTACCTACTCAATTAAAATCTCATTAATTAATGACTCACAATAAACAAGTAATTAAAAAGCATTAGTCCCAATTATCCCTCTCTTGTCTTGAATGCCATATGTGAACTCCATAATATTTAAATTTAAAAATTATAATCAGTTATGGTTTAGATATGGCCATCTGTTCACAATTTCCTTGTTTGTGATTGCTTCTAGATTTGACTCCTTCATTCCAGGATCAGTTATATTTTTCCCAAATGGCCCATTTTGTAACTTTTTTATGTCTTTATTTTGTCCTTATTATCCAGTGATCTGTTAGTAGACAAAGAAATGGCAATGACCATTATTCTATATTAGGAATTTGAAGATACAATTTTACTGTTTTCACTCTTTCTGGAGAAGTATGGCAATCTGTCGATATAATTGAAAATCACTTATCATTTAATTTCTGTTTGCTCTTTAGTGTCCTTTAAGAATTTCTCCTTGTATCTGAAGTTCCTGCATTTTCACTAGGATAGGTGTGAATCTCTTTTTGCATATCCTACTTAGGACTCAGTGTACTTTCTCCATCAAAGTATTCAGCTATTTCATTAACTCTGGAAAAATTTCAACCTCACTTCTAATGTCAATTTTTTTGCACAGTCTGTGTTCCACTGAAATGCCTAGAGATATACCCAGAGCCTTCTCCCTCTATTTTTGATGCCATGTAAGTGCTCGTCCATGTTTCCAATTTATTTATGTTCCAGCATGTTCTGTTTCATAAAATGTCTTCAGACTTACCCCCTAACTAGTTAGCTACCAAACACTAACATAGAGTTTTATACTTCAAAAATTTTATTTTTCGATATTACCAAATGTTGCCAGGTGGAAGGAACAGAATCATCCCCAGTACACCCTTGAGTTAAAGGGAGCCAAAGACACTGGATGATTTGCCAATACAATATTGAGCCAATACAATTGTATTCAATAGTTTTCCTCAAAATCCTCTCAACATGCCATGGCATTCATTTGCCAGGGTCGTTGGCTACCTGTAACCCCGAGGTTCTCAATGGGGAGCAATTTTCATCCTGCGGATATTGGGAAATATCTGGAGATTTTTTTTTATCTCAACAGAAAGGGAATGGAAGTACCCCTGATATCAAGTTGGTAGTGGCAACAGTTGTTGAAAAACATTCTACAATGTACAACATAGTCCCCCACCCCCAATAAACCTAGCCCCAAATGTCAATTGCACTGAATTGGGTAACTTTGTCCTATCCTAAACAATTATAATGCCTTAAAGATTTCTTATTTCTTAACATGATTAGATTATTTTTTGGTGTGTATATGTGAAACTATTTAAAACCTCTGATTCGAGGGAGCGGGCAAGATGGCGGAGAAGCAGGGAACTCTGTAATCTGCGCACGCCCATATGGATTGAACTGAGAAGGACTGAAGAGATAAAACTTGGATTTGCAAGTGGGGGAAAGGAGAAACAGATGCCAGAGAGAAGACAACCTCAAAGATGCCTGAGTGAGTGCCTGTGATCTGGGAAATTAGGGGACGGGTGGGTCCCAGTGTTAAAGGGGAAAGGAGCCCCTGAGCCCAACACAAGGAGAGCGAGCTGTGCCCCGGAGACACCAGGGGAAGTGAAAGAGAGACGGAAAACGCACCTAGAACCATCTCTAAAGGGAGGAAAAACTCGCCCGTCTCCCCATATATAACTGCCGAGCTCCGGGAGAGAAATCCGTCCCATCTGGCTGGCGAATTCATCCTTGGGTGCAGCGGCAGCGGCATCCACTACAAGCCGCACCAGGAGCAGCGGCGGTACGAAAAGCGGTGGCAGCGGTGGGCCAAGAAAGGCTCCTTGAAAAGCAGCAGCGGCCGCGGCAGCAGCGGTGGTGGCGGCGGCGGCGGCTCCTCGAAAAGGGCGGCGCAAGCTGGGCCGGGAGGCTGGCCACCAGTGGGAACGCATCTCATCCCCAGTGACGGAGTTGAACTGCACAGACTGGGATTTGAAAGTGAGGCGGAGCTTGGAGAATACAGTTTGGCTCGCCCGCGGCACAGGGAGACAGGACTCAGAAGGGCAGTTGCAACGCTTGGTTCTGGCAAAGCTTTGAAACGGTGCCATACTTCTCCCCTCAACCACCAAGGCGGGGCTTTGGAGAGAGCAGCCCCCGAGACCTGACCTGATGCCAGACTATGCCCATCCGCACAGGGGATTTGTCTTTTTTTTCCCCTTTTTTCTTTGCTTCTCCTTCTTTTCTGCTGCCATCCAGATATATATCCCTTAGCATATTCTTATCTCTCCTCTTGGCTGGTTATATGCTTTTAGACTGCCCACAGACTTCTGCTGTCTCTGTCCCCACCTTGTTGGTTTTTTTGTTTTGTTTTGTTTCTTTTTCTTCTCTATTCTCTTCTCTCCTTCCCTTCCCTTCCCTTCCCTTCCCTTCCCTCCCCTCCCCTTCCCTTCCCTTCCCTTTCCTTTCCTTCCCTTCCCTTCCCTTTCCTTTCCTTCTTTCCCCTTTTGGCTTGCTTGTTTGTTTGATTTATCTGTGCATTTGAGTGCTTTTGTTCCATGTTTGCTAGTCTGTTTCCTTTTCAGGGATACCTCAAAAAACAACCCAAAGTATACATGGTGGAGAGACCCATATAACTGACCAGGGAAATAAAATAATCAGAGGCACAACAAGAGAAACCGAGGGACACCATTAAAAGAACACTTTCTGAAATGACAGGTCCTGGACAGTCAATGAGCCTCCTTTAACAGAGTAATACTAACAGGTGCCCAGTACATAACGAGCTTTTAAAACTGACAAGAGACAGAAAGCTAGCCAAAATGACGATATGAAAGAATTCTCCTCTAAAGCA
>JAQQST010000022.1:2443597-2484010 GCA_028646485.1 Cryptoprocta ferox | reverse complement strand
GATGCTGGCGAGGATGTGGAGAAACAGGTACCCTCCTACACTGTTGGTGGGAATGTAAAATGGTACATCCACTCTGGAAAACAGTGTGGAGGTCCCTGAAAAAACTATCAATAAAACTCCCGTATGACCCAGCAATACCACTGCTGGGGATTTACCCAAGGGATACAGAAGTGCTGATGCATAGGGGCATTTGTACCCCAATGTTCGTACCGGCACTTTCAACAATAGCCAAATCACGGAAAGAGCCTAAATGTCCATCAACTGATGAATGGGTTAGGAAGATGTGGTTCATCTATACAATGGAATACTACATGGCAATGAGAAAGAATGACATCTGGCCATTCGTAGCAAAGTGGATGGACCTCAAAGGTGTCATGCTAAGCGAAATATGTCAGGTGGAGAAGGACAGATACCATATGTTTGCAGTCATAGGCCTAACAGAAGAAACCCAACAGAGGACCATGGGGAGGGGAAGGAGGAAAAAGAGTTAGGGAGAGGGAGGGAGACAAAACACGAGAGACTCTTGAATACTGAAAACAAACTGAAGGGGAAAGGGGAAGGGGGAGAGGTAATGCGGGGTGATGGTTTTGGTGGAGGTCACTTGTGGGGATGAGCACTGGGTGTTATATGGAAACCAACCTGACAATAAACTATAAAGTTAAAAAAAAGAAAAGAAAAGGTGTCCCCTGTATTCAATCCAATGGTTAAAATAGAAATATGTATAGAGTCCTTTTAAATCCTGACTTCCCAGGAACAAGTTCCAAAGTTGAATAGTAAAGGTTGAATTAAACATTTTTTATTTCCTGGGACAAATGATACCATTCAATAAATAATATATTTTTATTGCAAAAAAAAAAACAAAAAACAAAAAACCTCTGATTCAACTTAGAGTTGGTTGTCTGGATTGATGCTTACACCTGTGTGCTTTTGGTATAAAGTATTTTTCCGGTCTCTAGTTTTTGACAGTATATGCACAGAAAACGTTTGTCTGCACAGTTTAAATAAAGGAAGATATTTGCAGGGAAAAAAAGGAGAAGAAGATAATAACAGTTTCAGACACACCCCGAAAAAGTGAATGAGTTTTGTTTTAGATGAGCAGAAAGATATGACATGTATGTAGGATATTTCTTCAAGAAAATTATTGGCAGTCATTCCAAACAGTATAACCTTAATTAAGACCATTTGGGACGTTTAACAACAGTCATGGGTTTCACCTTACTCCAAAGTTTTCTGGAAAATGTTTCACAGAGGAACATTGGTAACACTTATTAGCAAGAGCATGGCAGTTGTGATTCCTAGTGGGAATACACAGGAGAAGCATTTATCTTAGCATTTGTTTTCCAATGGAAACATAAGAGGGAAATCATAAGTGGTTTGCCCATAAAAATCCACAGCAAAATTACAGCTCACTGTAATCATGGTACAACTATAAAGAAAAGAAAGAAGGCAGAGATGTTGTAGCGCAATACAAGGAAATCCGGGTATAGGGCATATATACAGCGAAAGTGCCACTGAGCCAAAAATCAGGCCTGCTGACTTCAGAAAACTTTCCAAAAATATCAGGTCCTGCCCATACTAGATTTAATCTGAAATGACCCAGCTCCCATTAAACCTGCTATACATTTGCAATTGAGCAATTGCCCCAGAGATGTTAATTTTTTGAAATTAGAAAGCCTCTCTAAGTCCAATGGATAAAATAGAAACAATATTGCTGCTCAACTCCCACAGACACCAGGGTCTGTTATTAGCTAGGCTGATGCCAAAAGTAGGAGAAATAACTAAGAAAGATGCCCATCAGTTTGAGGAAAAAGTGCTTCAATTTCAGATGACTGAAGACAAGGTAAAGGCTTTATGAAGTCAAACCAGGAACACTAAACAGAAAAAAATAAATACAATGAGAGAGTCACAGTTTATAAAGTGGTAAACATGTACGTCTTGTCCTTCTTATTTAACAGCTATATTTAATTGTTCTTACACACGTATTGGCTTTCAATTAGTGTTCTAAATATTTTATATGAGAATGAAACGACCATGGTGACAGCGTAAATTTACAAGCACTTTAGATTTTGGATTCTGTTAAGGATACAACTTAAAAATACCTTGATGTAGGGCACCTGGGTGGCTCAATTGGTTGGGCGGCCAAGTTTTACTTAGGTCATGATCTCACGATTTGTGAGTTAGAGCCCCACATTGGGCTCTGGGCTGACAGCTTGGAGCCTGAAGCCTGCTTTCGTTTCTGTCTCCCACTCTCTCTGCCCCTCCCCTGATCACGCTCTGTCTCTCTGTCTCTCAAAAATAAATAAATGTTAAAAATTTTTAAAAAATAGCTTGATGTATTTTGTATGAAGTAAATATCTCTTATGAAGCAAAACCTAGATTGCGGACCAACTTTTTTGCATCTTTATCGATTTACATCTGTGGGAGTTAGTGGCAAAGAAGATACTAGGGTTTCTTCCTCTGCTGATTAGCAACAGGAGTGAGAAAGCGTCTGCTCAGGGTACACTGATCAGTAGGTAGCACAAACAACTGCCCATGTAGATGATTTTAGGGGGCTCCAATTTACATCCCCTTGCCATGAAGCCTGATATTCCCAACACTGTATCTTGTGTCCCATAATCTTCTGGGGAATGTACTTCCTCATTGCATTAAGGCAGCAGTTTTAGTTAAATTACAAACATGAATTTGGACTTGACTGCCAGCCAGTTTGATGATCTCACTCTCCAGGAATAATGTTTTCTTGCCAATAGAGGTCTGAGGGAATGATCCCTGGGACCAATGAATTTGCAAAGAGTGAAGAAAAGGACTCAATTGTTCAGAAGATTGAAGAGTGCCAAATATTCTTTGTAGCAGTAGGAAATTTTAAACAGGATGGTAAAATGTCCAGCCAACATTAAAAGATCCACAAAGAGAGGTGAACCAACTATAGTAAAATAGGTATGGTTAGGTAGAATTTGGGGCTCTGAACAAAGTCCAACATATCCTGCCTATGACCATTGTTTATTATACATAGCTTGTATTTTGAATATGCCCTTTCTGATTCCAAATAGTTTATATTAAAACACTCAGTCCTCACGACAGCCCAATGATTAATGTACAATTATGATCCCCATTTTCTAGATGAAGGGATTGAGCACAGAGAGATTAAGTAACTTACTCTAGGTCACATAGATATACATGGAAAAGCCAGACTCTAGAGTTCATGCTGTTGACCCAATGATTCCTGGCTTTCCTGATACCAGGTGGCATTTATTCACATCCAAAGAGAATAAAAAATACAGGTGTATGGGTGGCTCAATCCATTAAGTGTCTGACTCTGGATTTCAATTCAGCTCATACACAATCTGGCGGTTTCTGAGTTCAAGCCCCACACTGCACTCTGTGCTGGCAGTGCAGAGACTGCTTGTGATTCCTGTCTCTCCTCTCTGCCCCTCCCCTTCTTGCTCTCTCTCTCTCTCTCTCTCTCTCTCTCTCTCTCTCTCTCTCTCTGAAAACAATTAAACTTAAAAAATAGACAAATTTTGGGTGTTTGGGTTGCTCAGTTGATTAAGCGGCCAACTTTGGCTCAGGTCATGACCTCAAGGCTGGTGGTTTCAAGCCCCGCATCAGGCTCTGTTCTGACAGATTGGAGCTTGGATCCTGCTTCATATTCTTCATATTCTGCATCTCCCCCACTCACACTCTCTTTCTAAAAAAAAAAACCTAACTTTTTAAAATAGACAATTACTATATCATTTATAATAATTCCCCATGTTATTCTGTCCAGTAAAATGAATCTGAATCTTGAAGGACAACAATGTATCAGAAATACTTTACAAGTGTTGACAACAAGGTGTGTTGCTGGTGGGAACGTAAAATAGTGCAGCCACTGGGGAAAATGGTACAGATTCATCAAAAATTTTTAACATAGGATTACAATATGGTGAAGAAATTCCATTTCTGTAACCAAAAGAAGAGAAAACAAGAACTCAAATACATATCTGCATACCCCTGTTCATAGCAACATTATTCAGAATAGCCTGAATGGAAACAACACAAATACACCTCAGTGTATGAACAGATAAACAAATGTATTCTATCCATATCACAGAATAATGTTCAGGCTTATAGAGGAAGGACATTCTGACCCCTGCTACAACATGGATGATCCCTGAGGAAGTTATGCTGAGTGTAATTAGCCAGACCCAAAAGAACAAATACTGTAAGATTTTACTTACATGAGTGACCTAATATATACTGCCACGTTCATAAAGACAGAATGTAGAATAGCAAATGGAAAGGGGTTTTAGTGTACAATGAATACTGATTCAGTTCTGGAACATGACAAGATTCTGGGGATGGATAGGTGTGATGTTTTTCAACAATGTGAATGTCTTCAATTCTGCAGAACAGTTCAAAATGGTTAAAATAATAAATTTTACGTGATATATATTTTATTACCATAAAAATTATCTCAAAGAGCAGATATTGTATTTAAAACAAAGTTGTGTTAAATTGCTTGGATGAATGCCACCCTGTGGTTTGGGAACACCACCCTTGCCATTTCTAAGTCATAAGGCAATGATTTGCTTCCCACACACACGTGGTCATATCACTGTGTCATGGAAAGACAGATATGACGGTGGGGTTGCCATTATCCCAGGTGTGAGCTATCCTTCATATTCAAAGTGATACTCAAATAAACTCAGTTTAAAAACCCAACAGCATAGAGTCTAGTAGCCCATGGTAGAAATGTGATAATGCAGGGTAATGTCAAAATAACAGGGGCCTGGGCTGACTTTCTTTGTAGCACCACCCAATGAATGACATGTAAGTTCTTCACAGAGAAGATGAAATGATTCAACTAAAATGACCCCAAGCTGTCTCAATGCTCTCCTTAATCAGGGGGAAAAATAAAACACAGTAGTTTCCTCTACACATGTACACACACACACACACACACACACACACACACACACACACAACATTCCTGGGGTGCCTGCCTGGCTCAGTTGACAGAGCATGTGACTCTTCATCTAGGGTTCTAAACTCAAGCCCCACACTGGGCCTACAGCTGACTTACAAACAAACAAACAAATGTTCTTATGTTTCTATGATTACTAGAGTTACAAGTGGCGGGTACATTCCAAGAGATGCTATAAAGCACCAGAGAAGTCAAACACCCCTTGAAGAGTTGAGAAGTCTTTCTAGAATAGAAATTTATTTTTTGAGGACCTAGACCAAATAGTCACTGTAATTCACAAGAGTCTTAAGTAGGAAAACTGTAAGAAGGTCTATACTGAATCAAAAGAAAGATGTGTCCTGATAGGAGCCAAAGTTAGGGCCAACAGATATGTACCTTCCTTATGTTTCCTTGGACAAGGATCCATGGATAGATATTGACCTAGGCTCTCATGTGTGGCCTCTTTCTGTTTTGTTTCAGTTGGAAAGACCAGTTCCATTCTTCCCTTTCTGCCTTAACTACTATTGCCAGCTTACCATTGTAAATTTATAGAATTTTAATTTAAGGCTCTGTTCAAAATTAAACTCACACACACACACACACACACACACACACACACACACACACACACACACACACACACACACACACACACTAAACCTGATGTTAAAGTAAACCAGGGCCAGAACTATGCAGAGAGGAGAGAAAAGGGTCGAATGGTTTACAGCAAACAGCGAGAGGTTGGAGAAACTTATGCTTTTAGTTTTTACTTCTTTTTGTTTCATTCCTTGTCTGAGGTGTTACTTACAAAGAGTAAAAAATACTCACTTTAAGTAGGCTTAACCTACTTAGCCACTCAAGCAAAACTATTTGGATTTTTTAAACTTCACATGTATGCCAACACACAGAATGTAAGGTATCTTTGCAGGCAGCTGTCTTTTGCTTGGCATAATATTTGTGAGACTCACATGTGTTGTTGAACGCATCATCACTTTGTTCATTTTTATTGTTGTATAATATTCCAATGTTTGGCCATACTCAATTTGTATTTCCATTCTTCTGCAAATGAATATCTGGGATGTCTCCAGTTTGGGCCTATTATGGGGAGGAATTTATTAATATTAAAAAATAAAGTTGGGGCACCTGAGTGGCTCAGTTGGTTATGCGTCCAACCTTAGTTTAGGTCATGATCTCACAGTTTGTGTTCAAGCCCTACGTCAGGCTCTGTGATGTGGAGTCTGCTTCAGATTCTGTGTCTTCCTCTCTCTTCCTCTCCCCCATTCATGCTCTGTTTCTATCTGTCTCAATAATAAATAAACATCAAAAAATAAAAAATAAATAAAGCACGTATTTTACTCTTTAGGTCAATGCATTTGCTCAGTCAGCATTAGGACATCTGTGTTTTGTAGAATTCAATTTCTTTTTTGAGACAGAGAGCAAGTGTGAGTTGGGGAGACAGGGTGGGTGGGAGCAGGATCCAAATCAACCTCTGTGCTGACAGCAGAAAACCTGATTCAGGGCTCAAACTCACAAATGTTGAGATCATGATCTGAGCCGAAGTCAGACGTTTAACTGACTGAGTTAGGCTTAACCCAGGCACCCCAACACACACACACTATTTGCTGCTCCCCTATTTGGGCGAGTCGTTTAGAAGGAAAATCTATGAAAGGTAGGTGGATGAAAACATCTATGATCCACAAGACTTGTCCATAATGTAGAGGAAAAGTGTATGTCCTAGGGACGTATACAGACGACAATGAGGTGGGGTGTGAAGTGTCTGATAAGACACCTCAGTCATGTGAACAATGAGCTTGTTGTGCATAAAAATTATTCACCAGCAGATAATTTCATTAGTTGTGTTGACTACTATGTTGTAGGACTCTGTCAGAAGACCTCAGATTTCACCTGAGCTCTACCAGTGACAAGCCACTGGGAATCTCTATATTTTGATCCCTTATGTCGAAGATGGGAGCCACCTGACCCACATCGTTTCTCTGTCACAGGAACTCTGTACTTACCAGTGCTCATGGAAACCAAGGGTTGCAAGAAAGATAAAGTTATAAGTAATTCATGAATCATGAAACACCAGTTCATTGGGCATTATGAAATCTGTCACCTCCTGGTGTTTCCTCAGGACCAGGGCTGGAACTCCTGGAGAGGGTGAAGGAGTTGACTAGCATTAACCTGTACTACCTTACCTCCCTTGGTCTTGAAGTGCTATCACTCTTATGTGACTCCTTATTTCCTGGTCTCAACAACAAAGGTTCTGGCACTTTTGATTTTATCTCCAACCCAAATGCCATATGACATCCCTCTTGATCCTGGTTACCTTGGGAGGGTATCTATGAGGGAGAAAGAATGAAAGAAATGTCCTCATCCCTCATAGCATCCTCTAGCACCAAAGGTGGTATATACATTCACATATCCAATACACATGATACATCCTTTCTGCTTGTTCTTGTAAAAATAATCTTTCTGAGAGGTACTTTAGAAAGTATGGAAACTCATTTTTTAGTTTTTCTTCTTTTACTCTTACCCCAAAGGTAAATCAAGCCATGGTGATCTGCTTGCCTTATGCATTTAAATTCTTTATGATCCATTGGCTTGTTCTATCTTGAGACATGAAGCAGAAGAAAGTCACCAGCAAACATCCAGCAAAGCCTCAGCCCCTGTGACCAACAGGTGACAGATCTGCTGCTCTGTCTGTGATAACCATCCCCTGTGACAGAATTGGGTTGGGACAACCCTTCCAAATAATTATGTCTTCTACAACCTTATATTTTCCAAGTAACGTGGTATTGATCCACTTAATTTACATAAATCAACTTTCAAAGCCCCTATATGTGCAGCTGGTCTTATTAAACTTACTACAACAAAGATTTCATTGGCACATTGTGATGTTTACCCAGGAACCATTATACAAGCCATTCTTGCAGTTGCATGGAAAATAATGGGACTCAGTCCAAGTCTCAGCCCTGACGGTCAGAATGGGACTCAGACTGTCCATCCAGATCCTTTCAAAGACTTAGGAAGGGAGCCAGGAACTCTTTAACAAAATTCAAAAGGATGTGATTTCCTCCCAGTTCCCAGTACTTTACAGCTAAGTGTGTTATGAAAGTTATCGTCAGCAGAAAAAGTATAGAAAACTATTAAATTTTTGCAAAATCACAGGGGTTCCTGACTGCCTCAGTCAGTTAACTGTACATAAGTAAGACTTTGGCTTCAGTCATGGTCTCATGGTTTGTGAGCTTGAGTCCATTAGGGTCTGTGGTGACAGCTTGGAGTCTGGAACCCACTTCAGATTCTGTGTCTTTCTCTCTTTCTGTCCCTCAACACCTCACATTCTGTCTCTCTCTCTTAAAACTGAACACTAATATAATTTTTTATGGAATCTCCATCAGAGAGGAAGAATTTGTTGTCCATAAATCAAAATACAAAGCCTAAATGCAAAGTGCCTGTTTAACATTCTACCAGAGCACTTGGCCTGCTTAGGTTTACATGCAGTGTTTTTGGAAAACATTTAAATAGCTGATAGACTTATGTTACAGTGGGGAAAATTTTCAGACACTGTGCTGTCAAAGACTTAAATATTCTTTGGAAAGATGGACATTCCATATTAGCCCTTTGATTTCTCTTCTGTGAACTTAGTGTGAGCTTTAGTCTGTTGCTTTAGACTAAACTGAGTATGTAACTTTAATTTTAACGTTTAATGTATTAAAACCTTATCTTTTCAGTCCGTTGTTTAGTTTAATTGAGGTCATATAAATATCTGAGGAGCTGTGAATACTGTAGCAATCAAGCATTATGAGTAGAAGGTAGAAGTCTTAAATACATTGTATCTCCAAAGCTCTTGGTTAATGTTTTGGTGGCACCTTGTATGTGAAACATATCCAATGAATGTTTGGTGAAAGAATTCTTCAGCGGGTAGATGATAGTCTTAAACATGATTCTGGAGTATAATTAAATAGAGAATTAGAAGGGGTTAGAAGTTACCCTGGGAGCTGAAGCTGATTATGCCACCTGTACATTTTGGGAGAAAAAGGCCACAAGGGCATAACTATTGGATAGGATTCTGGAAGAATATATGTGAATTGGTATAAACAAGACATATACACCTAATTCAACTTAAAAATAATTATATTAACTGTATTAAAGTCACCAAGAGAGAAGAAATACTTACCACCCCCAGACCACACACACAAATAAATGTGCTAAAATGAAAAAGTACATACAAACTGAAAGTCCAAGAATGATTGAGACTTAGCATATGCACAAACAATCCTACTCCAGTGAATCTGAGAAAAATAAAAATGCATGCATTCATAAATCCAAATGCAAATGTGTATAGTATGTTTCTTCATAACTATCTCATTGTGGAAACAACCAACAGGGGAGGAAAATTATCTTCAATAATCCTCAAAAAACAAAGGAGCGGGATGCCATCAGTTGATCCTGACTGAACTCTTGATCCTGGATCAAGATCCCAGGGTCCTGGAATAAAGCTCTGCATCACCTCACTGTGCCAGGTGTGAAGCTTACTTAAGATTCTCTCTCCCTTTGTTCCTCTCCCCTGTCATGCATTCTCTCTAAAATACAAAGTAAATAAATATGGGTACCTGTGTGACTCAGTTGGTTAAGAATTAAGCTCTTGGTTTCAGCTTACGTCATGATCTCATGGTTCATGAGTTCAAGCCCCGCATTGGGTTCCACGCTAACAGTGCAAAGACAACTTGGGATTCTTTCTCTCCCCTTCTCTGTGCCCTCTCCTTCTCACACTCTCTCAAAATAAATAAAACTTTAAAACACACAAAAATAAACTTTAATAGAGTATACATACAATGTACTTGAATAAGGAGACTCATTATTATAAATATGTAAACTATCCCTAGGTTGACTTATAAACTTAGCAGGATCCTAATAAAAAAACAAAGAGGGGCGCCTGGGTGGCTCAGTTGGTTAAGCCTCCGAATTCATCTCAGGTCATGATCTCATGTTTGTGGGTTCGAGCCCCGCATCAGGCTCTGTGCTGACAGTTCGGAGCCAGGAGCCTGCTTCGGATTCTGTGTCTCCCTGTCTCTCTGCCCCTCCCCCTCTCATGCTCTGTATCTCTCTGTCTCAAAAATAAATAAACACTAAAAAAGAACTTAAAAAAACAGAGAAACAAACAAAGAAACAAAAACCAAAACCTATTTTTTTCCCAGTCTGGAGTAACAAAAATTGATTATAAAATTTATATTTAAAGATAAGAAGGAAAAGGGACTCTGAGGGCTCAGTCAGTTAAGAATCCAACTTCTGCTCCAGGCCATGATCTCATATTCATATATATAAGCGCTTTGTTGGGTTCTGTGCTGACAGCTTGGAGCCTGGAGCCCGCTTTGGATACTGTGCCTCCCTCTTTCTCTGTCTCTCCCCTACTTGTGCTCTCTCTCTTTCTCTCTCAAAAATGAATAAACATTAAACAAATTAAAGATATGTGGGAAAAACTAAGAAATCCTAAGGACAGGGAGAGAATAAACATACCAACTGGCATTAATTTTATTTTAAAATAGGACATTTAAATAAAAAACAGTATAGTACTGGCACCTCATGCACTGATGCTCTAAAGAATACAAATAGAATGTCCATGCATGGGCCCAGTATCTATGGAATTTAGTATATGAAATAAGACAGCATCCAAATCACTGTAAAAAAGGTGGTTGTTTTTTTCTTTGCGTTTTGTCCTTTTTTCAGTAAGTGGTATGGTAAAAAAGGGGAGCCATTTAATAAAGGTAAATCTGGCCTAATATCTCACACTATACATCAGGATGAAGTCCAAATGAATACCGTAAAAATGAAGTACTATAAAAAATGAATAAAAATTTTTTAAAAAAGTCTTTAGACTACAGGAATAGAAAAAATATGTCATGAGTCCAATAGTACAAGCAATAAAAGACTAATAAATTTGACAATATATAAACTTTACCAAAGCATCTGTATAACAAACAAATGCAATAAGAAAAGATCAAAAATAGAGGTTAATTTAAGAAATACAAATAATAAATACAAATTAAGTATGTGTAAGTGAAAGTATAAAGGCAAAGGACAAGTGTACTTACTATATTAAGATCTCCCAAATATCAATAATATCAACAACCCAGGAGAGGAATGGGTTGGAAATATGATAGGTTAGTGGTAGGTATTTTGTGATGTGGACTCCAAAGATTCCCACATTCCCAATATTCATACCCTTGACTTTCTCCACTGGAGTATAAGCTGGAGCTAGCAGTTGCATCTTGAGAATAGAAAATGGCAACAATGGTAGGATGTGACTTCTATGATTAGGTTATAAAAACAAAAACAAAAACAAACAAAAAATCAGATTTCAATTGTACAATCATTCTCTCTTTCTCTCTCACTTACTAGCTCTGATAAAGGCAGCTGCTAAGAAGCTCTATTGAGAGGGCCATACGGGAAGGAACTTACGAATAGAGCCATAGTTTATGAGGAGCCAATGAAATGAATTCTGCCAGCAACAATGTAAGTAAACTATGCGGATGATTCCCTGCCAAGCCTTCAAATGACAAAAATGTCCTGATGGGCATTTAGGATGCAGCTTTGTGAGAACCTGAAGCAGAGGATCTAGCTAAGCTATTGTCAAACTACAGATCTGCAGAAGTATTAAGATAATAAGTAAAATAAATAAAATTAAAAAGTGCTTTAAGCCACTAAGTTTTAGGGCAATTTATTACACAGGCATAGATTAATGACATATCAAAGAAGAAATGAAAAACAGCCTTAAAACTTTTGAAAAAATACTCCCCCTCACTAACAAGAAAATACACATTGGAAATGATATGGAGATAGATGAGGATCTATGATACCGAAGATAAATTAGAAAGTTTTAGTGTGTGTGTGTGTGTGTGTGTGTGTGTGTGTGTGTGTTTGGACAAGGCTGTGAAGAAGAAGGGATTCTCATAGATTGCTCATGGAAATCCAAATTGTATCTTCCCTTTCAGTATTGACCTTATGTTCCAGGAGTCCTAGAAATCTATCCTAAAAACACACTGGCAAAAATACGAAAAGATGCGTGCACAATGTTATAAAACATGTATACATATATTCATAGTCACTTCCCTGGCTGAATAAACCAAGGAATAGTCACACATGGAATACTCTGTAGCCATAAAACAGTGAGAAAGATCTCTATATACCAAGATAAAGTGACTGAAGTCAGTGCCAACTCAAAGAGTAAATATGTATATGCACACCAGGTAATATATATACCATGGTGTGGCTGCATTTTCAAAAAGATGGAATAAATATGAATACGCAACCCTCATATTTGCAAGATAAAATATTGGATAATAAATAAAAAATGTTAAAATTACCTAAGATAGGAGAGAATAGGATAGGGAGTGGAATAGAAATTTATTTACACAATTTTCTTAAGTAACGTTCTTAAATTTTTAAATGTTTTTTTAAATTTATTTTTGAGAGACAGAGAGAGGCAACGTGAGCAGGGGGGGGGTCAGAGAGAGAGGGAGACACAGAATCTGAAGACAGGCTCTAGGCTCTGAGCTTGCTGTCAGCACAGAGCCTGACGCAAGGCCCGAACCCATGAACCACAAGATCACGACCTAAGCTGAAGTCAGACGCTCAACTGACTGAGCCCCAAGGCACCCCAAATAACTTTCACTTTGAATGTATGTAAATAATTCACAAATGCAAAAATAAAACTATGTCAAAACCACAAAAGTAAAAATAGAAAACAGGCTGAGGGTAACTGGGTGGTTCAGTCAGTTAAGTGTCTGACTATGGGTCCGGTAATGATCTCATATTTGTGAGTTTGAGCCTCGTGACAGGCTCTGTGCTGACAGGTCAGATCCTGGAACCTGCTTTGGATCCTGTGTCTCCCTCTTTCTCTGCCCCTCCGCTGTTCACACTCTGTTTTCCTCAAAAATAAATAAACATTTTTAAAAATTTTTAAAAATACAAGATGACATGAATAAACTTATTTGCTTATCAACCGTATATAACAATACAAGCATCTTCAATGGTTAACGATATAACCATCATTATATAAACAATGTATAATGGTGTATTTTGAAGATTCATATCTACATAATTACTTTGAGACAAAAAGGACTTAAACTTTAAGCTTTATTCAGTAGTATTGTGGCTAATTACACTATGAATATTTTTAAATTTTTATATATCACAGAATAAAGCAAAGGTGTATGTTAATATTGCTATGTCTTAAATCTGGGAGAAACACAATATAAAATTGTAGTTAGACAAAAATTATATGAGTTTGAATTCAAATATATTATATAATGATTTTTTTCTTAAACATTCATATACCCTAGTTCTTTCCACTAAAAATACCTACATATAATGACAACCATAGAATGAACACTATCATTGCCTAAATTTTGGTTTCTAAATACCATCTCCATGTCTAGGGCCTGCTGATAGAATGGCATGCTGGTTCAATATCATGGGCCTTAAATGTACATGATGCACCTGGGACATATTGCTGAGGCACAAAAAGTTCTTAAAGACTAAAGGGGACTGCTTAATGCATTTCTTGGATGATAAAAAATGTTCTATAATCAGATAAGTGCAATGGCTATACAGGTATACGGATACACTAAAAACCACTTACTTGTACTTGTCAAATGGTAATTTTTACAGCACAATTAAATTGTAAATAGAATGGGAACTACCATCACCATCACTGTGCAGGCCACAGGAATCATGATTGATCAATCATGATTGATACCTGTGAGACATAGAAGTATCTCTTAATTGGCAGGCATGGTCAGAGAATTAATCACCTGATAAAGTGTTTCATTAAATGTTGCAACTGCATTTCAGAGGGGGGATGTGGATGATACAAATGTGTACTGACCATACTATACCAATGTGGATTTTGAAAGGGCAAAACCTTGTTGCAACATAATGGAATCCTCAGACCACTGGAAATTATTTTTTTAATACTAAGACATGAATGTAGCATAACTTAAAAACCTGAAAAAAATACTGAATGCAAAAAAACATATTTTTCAAGCAAAATAAGTATGGTATAAATAGTCAAGAATCCAGTGTTTTTGCAAAAGTATTCCATCATCACCCAAACAGGCATTAGTCATAAAAGAAATACATGCTCTGGGAAAAGACTTAAGAGTTATTTTTCAAACATACTGAAAAACATTGTGAAAGAATTGAGATGAAAACCGTATCATGTCTGTGAACTTAGCTATCTTCAATGTGATGGCAAGTTCTCAGAAGTGGAAAAAGCTCAAGAAACAAGCATACCCATAGACTGCAGGCATGCATATTATTGACAGATTAATGTCTCAAAATTCTTGAGACTGTGAAGACAGCTGCATGATCATACTGTGTTTAAAATTTGCTTTCCTCCTAAGATAGGGTTTCTGCAGAATAATTCTTCCTCTTGAAATAGTAGCAAGTTTCCTAGTCCTTTCTCTTGGGAAGAAAACTAAAATTATTTCAGTAATGATTTGACTTTATTAAAAATGCATTTCTTCTTGGGCATCTGACTGGCTAAGTGTAGAGTATGCAAGTCTTGATCACAGGGTCATGAGTTTGGGCCCCACGTTGGGTGCAGAGATTACTTTAAACAAGCCTTTTTTGTTGTCTTTAAATGTTAACATAGGAACCATTATTGAAAAATGTTTAATAAAATGATTTTAAGCAAGGTGTATCTGAACTTATTAATACTGTAGGCAGGTTTTTAGCTGGTAAAATATATGTGCTCAAAAAAAAAATAGCTCTACCAGAAGGGGGAGTTTCTAGTATGTCCATTAAACAATGGATGTTTGAAGACTCACTAGTACTGCAAATAAGATCCCGAGGCACCTGGGTGGCTCAGTCAGTTAACCTACATACTCTTTATCTCAGCTCAGGCCTTGCTCACAGGGCTTGATCTCACGATCTTTGAGTTCAAGCCCCCCATTTCGCTTGAAGAAAAGAAAGAACAAAAAGAAAATAAGATCCTTGAAGGTTTCAAAAGAGATCTGTGAACAAGTGCAAAATTTTGTGTGCATAGGAATTATCCTACGGAGAATGTCCAAAATGTTAAGAGCCATAGGTATTAAAGGAAATTAGATGCAGAGTAAATAAGGTGCTTTAATTTCAACATCCATCATTTGATGAATATATCATTAACTTTATTATTGAATTGTCCTTCTCTCTGCTATATTTTAGGAAATTAATTTTTATATAATGAATTTTATTAAGAAAGTAGAGTTGTTTGAAGATCATTTTAGGTTATGATTGTGTTGGATAAAGATTTTTTAAATCTGAAAATAATACTGATAGAGACATGTCAAAGGACGTTATGTCCCTGTGACTCCAGTGCCAAAAATGCAATTGCTTGATGAGAAAAGGAATAATGAATCCAACTGAATCAAACAGTTTGAATATATACATACCCAGAGTTATTGTACCATTAAGATACAATTATGGGAAGATGAACATAGACTGCATATTCATTACCATTGGAAATTATTAACTTTTTTGTATGATAATGTCAATGTGGTTGTGTTTGGAAGAGGAGTGCATATCTCTTAGAGATGTTTATTGAAGAATTGATGAATAATATTACACACTGCCAGGGATTTATCATAAAATAATTGAAGGCAGGGTTTGACAAGAGTCAGTGATGATAGGGATAAATCCCTATTGGAAAGATAATGACAATCTTGAAGTGGAAGTAACCTACTGTCATTTTTGAATGCACTGAAAATCTTCCATAATAAAAACATGGAAACAATCTCACAAGTTCATATTGAAGACTCGATTTACTACTCAAAAACAAATGCTTTATTGTCAACACGGGATTCAACATGGAACTTGAACTCATGACCCTGAGATTAAGAACTCAACTGAGATCAAGAGTCAGAAGTTTACCTGACTAATACACACAGACAACCCAGTAACTGTTACATTTTAAGGCATATGATTGTGCAAGGAAATGTCCATTTTTTAGGAGTCATAGTGAATCATATAGGGATGGCGGGACATTTCAGGGTTTTGCTTTGTCATACTTTGGAGAAAAACAGATTTAAAGTGGAGAAGAAAGGAGATATGAAGCTAATGTGACACAATTTTGGATACCTTATATTACTCTCTCTATTTCAGCACATTTTGGAAAATATACATCATAGTGGAACGTTATCATCATCATGCCCTAGGAAATAAAGATGGCTCTTTTTAGCAGAGGGTTAAGAGGGAAATGTGAAAATCAGATATAATTTATTTCCATACACTTGGTTTATAGTATGATTATTTATTCAAGAATAATAAAAATTCACACTCAATAAGACCAGCTGGCAAGCAGGGAAGATTTTTAATAAAATGTCCTTAATTCAGACAGTGAACCAGTGAATTAATAAACCAAAGACACAGAATATTACTGAGGGAAATGGTTGGCTAATTCTTGCCTATACCTTGGTATGGTGATGAATCCATGGAGACATTTGATAGAGCATCCTGCTGAAACTTCCCATAAACTCTTGGAAATCTTAGATTTGAAAAGCAATTTCAATGAGGAATTTTACACTTCTGAAATTTCAGGATGCACTAGGTTAATCTGGGGGAATTTGTAACATAGGAAAAGCAACCCAGGTAACAACATCAGGAAGACACCCAGGCATGCCACTAGAATGACACTGCCAATCTCCTGAGTATCAGGCTTGAAGGGCACACAGAGAGATGGTGGGAAGGCAATACCCTCTTCATTTATCATGGAGGAGAAATTCCAGATCATAGCAATTGTAATACAGGTACCAGCAGCTATGGTCAGAATTCCTGAAGCAACAAATGAATTGAAGGTGGCATTCTCCTGAAGAATTCCCATGTAACACATTTCTAAGTGCAAAGATGATGGAGGCTCTCCCCAAAAGACCTAGCAGGATGGCGACCATCAGTGGCGACCATCTCAAAATCAGGATATTTTGAGAAACACGAATATCAAAAGGGAGGTAACTATCATGGTAGGTGTAATGGTGACACATGTGGCTTTGTTGTAGTTGCTGACATGGTGGTAAATACAGACTTTCCACATTCTCACACAGACCACACAGGAGGGAAAGAGAGAGGTGTTGTCCATGTCCACACTCGCCATGCCACAAGGCCCATGGAAGTGGTGGTAATGATCCATCCTATGGTGGTTATAGCAAAACCTGCTCCTTGGCCGTTGGCACAATTGATGAGCAAGACCATGGAAGCTGCGTACTGAGGTGGGGGGGGACTGCAAACAAATACAAAGGGTCATGAAGATGGGGCTCCTAGGCTTGGAAGAGTGCCCTCCCCACCCCCACTGTGTCTTAAGCAGTGCTTTATTTGAGACAAGAGCCATTTGACATTCTAGCCCTGCTGGTGGGTGTACAGACTGAGCAAACCTTGTGAGGGGCCATTTGGGTTAAAATGGACACTTTCATACAGGCAGTTCCATTTCTGGACACTTGCTCAAAGAAATAATTAAGATCAGGCACCGACATTTAGTTGTACACTATTTTTCACTATTCGTAATATAGAATAATGGGAAACAACTTCAAGTCTAACAGTGCAGTTTGATTAAATAATTAATGTTACACTGTGAAATGGAGCTATGCTCCAACATGAAACATATAATTGGGTCCAATGAGGTATACTCTTTTGTGCTTGGCTCTGTTGACTTTGTAGAGTGTTTTCAAGTTTCATCCATGTTGTAGCCTGTGTGAGGAGAGTCTTTCTTTTGATTCCTGAGTCCCACTCAATTGGACGAATGTTTGTTCTTCCATCAGTTTTTGGACATTGGGGTTGGCTCCAAGTTTGGACCATTACGGGGTTGCTCTAAACATCCCTACCTAACATTTTGTACAGACCTATGTTCCCATTTCTCTCCTGTAGGTCTCTTGGAGTGACATCGCTGGGGCATATGATAAGTGGTTGTTGAGCTTTTCAGAAAGTGTTCAACCATTACCCCAAGTGACTCCACCATTCTGGCTTCCCACCCGCAGTGCATGAAGGCTCCAGTTTCTCCACCTCTTTTTCAATATTTCATAGATTAGTCTTCTAAAATACATCCATTCTCATTCCCAGTAAAACATAAAATAACTATAAGGAAGATATTGACCATGTATCAAGCCCAAACAGGAACTAATGAAATAGTACATATAACATCACTGTGCATATAAACACAACTGGAAGACTATATATGCTAAGTAAGAGGCATGTTTAACTGGGTTAGAGGTTTAAGGCTATTTGTATTGTGAAAGGTCACATCTATACAGAAAGAGCATATAAAATCTAAGTGAATTATCATGGAGCACCACCAGGTGGAGGATAGATAAGTAAGTAAGGAACCATTTTCTTATTTGTCTTTACAGGGCTTTACCTCAGCATGTGCCCCCACACATGTTGCTTCAATTCTGCCTGGTTTTCAAAACAGGAATCCTGCAGTAGTCATTCCTTGGTGACTGGCTTCTTTCACTCAACACTGTGTTTCTGATCTTGGATTCTGACTTGTTAAATTATGTCTGGTTGTTCAAGCTTTTTAGGTATTTCTGGCATGAGCATGATTTCTTAAAATAAAAACAATACAAGACTTTATTAAGGTTGTAAGGCAATGGAGGATGAATTAATTCTGCTACATAAGTACTCTGGAATAACTCATATCGCACCTCTCTGTCCTTCCTGGAAGGAAACCCACACTTGCTCAGCGATATTAGAATATCATCTATGAGACTGTACAGAAACTTAGCTTATTTCAGAACCCTCAACTTTTGCAAAAATCCCTAAGACCACAGTGGCACTCACAAGCAGAAGCTGACAGAGGGCTTACCGCTTGGAAGGTCTGTAGGTTCAGAGCCACACAGGGCCTCCAGAAAAGTCACCTCTGCCCATCCCAATCCCTTAGCATCTAATTTACAAATTAAATGGAAGACATAACATTATGTGTCCACTGAGCCTGAGACTAGAAGAAATACACTCACAATTTATATGCCTTTTCTATTTTATTTTATTTTTTGAGAGAGAGAGAGAGAGAGAGAGAGAGAGAGAGAGAGAGAGAGAGAGAGAGAGAGAGAGTGGGGTAGGGGCAGAGAGAGAGAGAGAGAGAGAGAGAGAGAGAGAGAGAGAGAAAGAGAGGGAAAAAGAGAGAATCTGAAGCAGGCTCATCACTGTCAGTGTAGAGCCAGACAAGGGGCTAAACCATGAACTGTGAAATCATGGCCTGAGGCAAAGTCAGACATTAACCAACTAAGTTACACAGGTGCCTCAATAATTCTCATTCCTAGAGTACTATGCCATTTGTAAATGCAAACTATTATAGTATAAATGGAGGCATAAACCAGAATCAAAGAAATTGAAAAAGGCCATTATCATATTCACTGAATGACAGTATTGAGTATCAAGTCATTTTTAGATATTAAAAAATCTTGGGGTGCCTGTGTCTCAGTTGGTTAAGTGTCTGACTCTTGACTTCAGCTCAGGTCATGATCTCATGGCTCATGAGTTTGAGCCCCACATCAGGATCTGTGCTGACAGCTTGGAGTCTGGAGCCTGCTTCAGATAATGTGTCTCCCTCTCTCTCTGCCAATCTCCTGATTGCACTCTGTCTAACTCTGTCTCTGTCTCTGTCTCTCTCTTTCAAAAATAAATATACAAACAAAACAAACAAAAAAAACAAAAACAAATTAGACTGTACGGGGGTAACCCTTCCCCCGTGCTGTTGGCCTGTGGAGCCCTAGAGTGTCTGTAATCTATGCCGTGTATTTGAGAGGAATGGAACCACATTCTTGCTCTCAGGCCCACATTATCAAGCTCCATGACTTAATGGGAAAAGTGGAGAAATGGACACATTTGTCTCTGGCCGAAGAGGAGAGCAACTTCTAGGGATTGTTCTGCAGTTACCTGCCACAGGGACTCGAGATCCCCTTCACCTTCAGGCGGTTGGCATCTTCTCTCCTAATGGGCCACATCCAACCCATGGTCTGATGAGACCAATGGGCCTCGGAAGGATGCTGTTGCAGTAGTCTTCATGTCATCCCTTCAAAGACCCATCTCACTTACTGACCAATTCCAAACCTCCATATGCACTTACCTGATATTTTAAAACCATTAAAGAAAACTGTGGAATAATGAGGCCATTGTGACATGGGAGCTGAGTGGAAACTAAAGTCATTTTATGGTTTGTTTGTTAAAAGGAAGGCCCACCCAAGAGAATCATAGAAACAATGCTCTATTTGTTAGCAGTCACTCCCCACTCCACTATTCCCTCCCCTGGCCCCTGGTTATCTGTGTTTACAGATACACCTCTTCTGGACATCTCATGTGAACACAATCCTCCAATAAGTGGCCTTTCTGTCTGGCTGCTTCCACTCATAGACTCATCTATAGATGTATCAGTATTCCATTCCTTTTCATGACCTAGTAATATTCTACTATATACATACACCACAGTTTTTTTTTAGCAGGTGATGGACAGTTGTTTTTTTTTTTTTTTCCTTTCTGGGCTTCTATGAATGATGCTACTATGAACATTAATGTGTGAGTCTCTGTGGATGTGCTTTCATTTCTCTTTGGAAGGAATGGAATTGCTGGGTTATGAGGTAACTCTATCTCTAACATTTTCAGGGATCACCAAATTGTTATCTTAAGTAAATACACCAATTCACAATCCCACCACCAATGTATAAGGGCTTAAATTTCTTCACTTCCTTGTAACACTTGTTACTGCTCATCTGTTTTGCTTTTTATTATTGTGTATATGGAATCATGATGTATGCTCAGTGTAAAGAAATCTTCGGGAGAAGGGTCACTATAACAATGAGCCTAATTGTAGTTTTCTGGTTCCTTTCTGGCCTCATAAAGTTTAAGACACAACTATTCTTAACAGTCCCTGATTTGTAACCTGATTGTGATTTCCATTCTTTGCATTTAGCAGAGCTTTGTGAACTCTGAAATGCTTTCCCCAAGATGGGAAGTCTTTCGACACAGTGTTCAAGCAGGTGGTAGGTTACTATGTGCAATGTATATCTTATACTTGGCTAAGTTCTAGTGTATTTTTGGCTCATATTAGAAAGCCTCTCTTTTTTATTTCTTATTTGAGAGAGAGAGAGAGCAAAAGTGAGCAAGGGACAGAGAGACAGCGAATCCAAGAAGGCACAGAGGGAGGGTTGGAGGGAGAGGGTTGAGAGAGAGAGAGAGAGAGAGAGAGAGAGAGAGAGAGAGAGAGAGAAAGGACTTCTTACCTGAAGCAAGGCTTGTGCTTATCTTGTGTGGGGATCAAATTCACAAACCATGGGATCATGACTTGAGCTGCAGTCAGATGCTTAATGACTGAGCCACCCAGCCATCCAAAAAGTTTCTATTTCCATGGGTAGAACAGACCAGAAATATTTTCACCAGCCAAGGAGACTAAATTTGAGGGCAACACATGTTGGCTTATTGAACAACTTAAAAGAGAAAAGGGGAAGTAGATTGTACACATGCAGAGAAGCAGCCGCACGAGAGGTGAGTCTGTCGACGTGTAAGAGGGGCTTTAAAGAGGGCAATGAAATGCGAATAAAATTACCAATAATCTCAAAATCCCATGTTAGGTTGTGTCACGATGCCATTACAACTGTCTCACAGTGCAAAGTCTGGAGAATGAAGAGATCCCAAGGGTTCTCACTAGGATTATGTGGCCTGAGGGGAAGGGCCAGCCCATCCCTTAGTCTTCACCACTGAGTAACACTGATGTGGTGCCCCTCAGATCTGTGTCAGAAGAGACCAGGACAGGGCATCAAAATGTGAAAGCAACAAACACACCTGTGGCCAAGGTGACAAAACAATAAAAGAAGGCACATTTTGGGATGAGCACTGGGTGCTGTATGGAAACCAATTTGATGATAAACTATAAAAATAATAATAAATAAAAATATTAAAAATGTTAATAAGTTACCAAAATTAAGAATTACAAAATGTACTCAGCATTGAACCAAACAAAAGAGTAGAGGGAATTAGTGATTTAGAAAACAGGTTAGTAAAAAGGCAAGAAAATAAAGAGAAAAAAAGGTATAGAAAATAAATATATAAGAGAATAAAAAATATCACCTTATGAAAGGATCTAATATATATGTAAAGAGGCGGGAGGGAGCGAGGGAGGGGGAGAGAGGGAAAGAGAGAAAGGGAAAGAGGGAAAAAGAGTGAGAAAGAAGAGAGAGAGAGAAAAGAGCAGAAGCAATATTTGAAAAGAAATTGTCCAGTAAGCTTTCCAAAATTATAAAAATATTAATCCATAGAATTAAGAAGCTCTACAAAATTGAAACAGCATTAAATACAAAGTGGGAAAAACACATTTAGATGCATCAGAATTACAACCTCCTCAAAACATCATAAGTCAACATGTTGACAACCAAAATCAAAGAGAACTCTTTTAAAAGGCCAGTGGCTAAAATGAACAATCAGGAGACTATATATGCTGGCAAGGATGTGGAGAAACGGGCACCCTACTACACTTTTCATGTGAATGTAAACTGATACAGCTGCTCTGGGAAACAGTATGGAGATTCCTCAAAAAATTAACAATAGAACTCTGCTATGACCGAGCAATTGCACTGCTAGGGATTTACCCAAGGAATACAGAAGTTCTGATGCATAGGGTCCCATGTGCCCCAATGTTCATAGTAGCACTTTCAACAATAGCCATATCATGGAAAGAACATAATGTCAATCCACTGACAAATGGGCCAAGAAGATGTGGTTTATATATACAATGGAATACTATATGGCAATGACAAAGAATGAAATCTGGCCATTGTAGCAATGTGGATGGAATTGGAGGGTATTAAGTCAGAGAAAGACATATACCATATGTGGATAAAAGAAACTTAATAGAGGACCATAGGGGAAGGGAAGGGGAAAATAGGGAGAGGAAGGGAGGCAAACCATAAGAGACTCTTAAATACTGAGAAAAATAGTGAGGGTTGATGGGGGCTGGAGGAGAGGGGAAAAATGGATGATGTGCATGGAGGAGGGCACTTGTTGGGATGAGCACTGGGTGTTATATAGAAACTAACTTGACAATAAACTATATTTTAAAAAAGATGGACTAAGAAAACATGACACAAACACATAAAGTTAAATGTGGATTTACCCATGACCCAGCAATCCCATCTCTTACCCTCTACCCAACATTAGAGACAGTAGATACCTGCACCCCCACATTCATGTAGTGCCTTTCATGCTCACCAAGAGGAGGAAACCCAAATGGCTGTCCATGGACAGATGGAGAGACAAAACATGTTCTCTCAACATGATGTAATATTTATCAGCCTTGAAGAGGAAGGAAGTTCTGATCCTTGTTCCAACATGTATGACCCAAAATAACTTATGCTGATATAAGGCAGTCCCCAGAAGTTAAATACTGTGATTCCACTTATACAAAGTATCTAGAGTAGTCCCATTCACAGAGGCAGAAAGTAGGAAAGAGGGTGCTAGGGCCTGGGGAAGAATGGAATGGGCCAGTTAGTGCTTAATGGGACAAGGCTTCAGTTTGGGAAGATTAAAACATCCTGGAGATGGATGGTGGTGTGGACAGAACAACATTTTAAATGTCCATTGAACTGTATACTTAAAGCATGCTAACATGGCCAAGATTGTATCCTATTTCACCACAATAAGACACACACAACAAAGAAGGCCAAACCTCCAATGTCTGGTGACCCCTGTCTCCAATGAAATGGAAGTCTTAGGAGGAGGGTGCCCAGTTGCTGGATAAGCCGTGCAGAGGCTCAGGCTCTTCCTCTCTCTAGCATAGTGTCCTTGCTTGTCCATAACCAGCCCCTCAGCAGGCAGGCAGGGCCACTCAGTCTGAAGGTCCTCTCCTCAGCCTTAAACTCTGAGCACATTTGGCCACCTGTTGTCAGGACCTTCCAAGTTGTAGGTTGCAACGTCCCGAATGCCAAGGCAATGTCCGTTTTTTAACTTATCACTGCGCTGCTTTGTTCTATTCTTCATCATGTATCCTCTTTGTCCATTTTTGTTGCTGTTGTTTTGTTTTGTTTTGTTTTGTTTTGTTTTGTTTTGTTTTGTTTTTGGCAGGGGCAGTAACGCTTACTAATGGACCATCAAAATCCACTTTTAAGATGTTCTGATTCAGACTTGTCTCCCTACTAATTTTATCTCTTGTCCCCCCAAAATGGTTTATACCTACACTTACAGGAAGTAATGACAACTTTTAAAACTATGGAAACACGTGGGCACCTGGGTGTCTCAGTCGTTGATTGTCTGACTTTGGCTCAGACCATGATCTTGCAGTTCACGAGTTCAAGGCCCACGTCAGGCTCTGTGAGGACAGGTCAGAGCCTGGAGCCTGCTTCTGAATCTCTGTCTCTGTCTCTCTTTGCCACTTCCCTACTTGTGCTCTTTCTCTTCTCTCAAAAATAAATAAGCATTAAAACAAAAATTTTAATTAAAAAAAGCTATGTCAGGGGGAAAGGGGAAGGGAGGTGATGGTCATGGAGCGGGGCACTTGTGGGGAAGAGAACTGGGTGTTTTATGGAAACCAACTTGGCAATAAACTATTAAAAAAAAGAAGGCTAAATGAAAAAATAAAATAAAAGTAAAAAAAAGGAAAAAATATGTCAACATATACATGCTGTTGTTAGCAGAAGCAGTACTCACATGTGTGAGATTCAGTTGTGAAAGACAATGGACCTCTGACACATTAGGAAAATAATCTTAATTCATGGGAAAGGAACTCCTTCTACTTGAGGCTTGGATTACAGGCTTGTTGACACATAGGTCGCATGTGTAAAAAAGTATTGAGTATGTGCAATAATTTGTGTCAATTGAAGACTGGAAACAGCTCAAATGGAGCTTCTGTAGACAGGAGACTACCAAAAAATCACATAATGTCAGCTAGCCAGCACTTAGGGAACTAGATTTTATATAGAAGCCAAAATTCCACCAGAATTGCTTAGTGTTTCTGTAAGTGTTCCAAAAGTGTTTCATTATCCCAAGAAAATAAGCAGAGGTACGTACAGAAATGTAAGCAAAACACACACCCAGTGATCTTTATAAACAAAGTTACAAGTTGGAGCCAGTCGGAAAAGTCCCACTGGAGAAAATGTTTAGTGAACCATTCTGTAAATATATAGTGGGATATTGGACAGCAATTCAATGTGATGTTGACAAATAACTATGGAGAAATTCCCAACACTGTTAAATAAAAAGATATTTATTTTATTTTATTTTCTTTTCTTTTCTTTTCTTTTATTTTATTTTATTTTATTTTATTTTATTTTATTTTCTTATTTTATTTTATTTTATTTTATTTTATTATTTTATTTTATTATCATTAAACATTTTTTGATGTTTTTATTTACTTTGAGGCAGACAAAAAGCACAGGCTAGGGAGGGAAGAGATAGAGGCAGACAGGAACCATGTAGGTTCTACACTGCCAGCAGAGAGCCCAATGTGGGGCTTGAACACAGGAGCCTGATCCAAAGTTGGATGCTTAACCAATTGAGCCACCTACACATTTCTATCTTATTTTATTTCTTGAGAGAGAGAGAAATAGGGAGAGAGAGAGAGAGATGTGGAGTTCACCCAAATCAGGGCCTGAGATTCCCCAATATGGACACAAACTCTTGAGCTGTGAGATGATACCCTGAAGTCAGATGCTAAACAACTGGGCCATCCAGGTGCCCTTAAACAGAAGATGTAAAAAGCATGATTAATATAATCCTATTTCCTAGAAGAAAAAAGAAGGGCAGGAGAGAGAGTAGAAGGGAAGGAGATTTGTAAATATATCACCTCACACGGCAATAGATCTCTGCCAGCCACAGTATCTTCACTGGACCAAAAGGTAAGTAACAATTGTAGGCATGACATGGAATAGGGCATGCTCAGAGCCTGGAAGACTTTCATGTCTCCTGAGAAAATCCTAGAGCTATACCAGCGGCAGTTGTCATGTCAGAGGAGAGATGGCAATAGGAAATGTGGGGACAGAGGGACAGCAGGAATGCATGTGGGGAGAGTGGGCATGGGCCAGGAGGCAAACAAGGGAATACCGGCCGTGTTCTTGCCAAATATGTGCCCGACACAGAATATTAAACATATATTGTTAGCTATGGATGCACACACATTCATGCATATTGTATATGTATGTGGGGGTTTTGTTGTTGCATATTTGCTACCTTGCCCAAAGCTTATGGGGATAATCTACACAAACTTTAATCTGAAGACCATGATCATATATGGAGATAGACAGACATAGGGTCTGCCCCCACCTCTGGAGACAGGAGTCCCAAACACTCACAGTCCTCCATTACCATCAGGGTTGCCATCCTTATAGCAGGGAACCTCAAGATATACTGACATCTTGACTGATATTAAACATATTAAATTTTGGGCACCTGGGTGCTTAGGTCAATTAACTGTCTGACACTTGATTTGGGCTCAGGTTATAATGGTCCCACAGTTCCTGAATTTGAGCCACATGACAGGCTGTGTACAGACAGTATGGTTCATGCTTGGGATTCTGTCTCTCCCCCTGTCACTTGGCTCATCCCCTGCTTGGTCTCTTTTATCAATAAGTAAATAAGCAAGTACATATGTACGTATGTACATAAATAAGAAAGTATGTAAATAAATAAATGAATAAATAAACAAAAAAATAAAATATTATCTTTTTAAACACAGGGTGGAAGAAAGCAAGTTCAAGTATATTTGGAAACCCTGAGTGAGGTTGAAAAAGATTCCTTTATTACAGGATTCCTGAATTACAGGATTCCTTGGAAACTTCACTATGCTCTGAGGATCTCTTCAAGAGGAATACATAGCAGAGATACTGTTGCTCACTGGACAGGGGTTTTCCTTTTGGCATCTCTCTGGAGACTATCCTGCATGCCTTTCAATGCTTAGATCCCAGGAGTTATTCCTTTTTAGAGCCCTCAAGAATTGGCACACCCCATTGGCACCTACCCTGGTGGCCTTGATCTCTACATCTCTTCTGGTCTCAGGGTGGGAGAAATAACACCAAGGCCCACACTTCTTGGGTCCCATACAACATCCCTCTAACTCTGGACACCAGTACAGAAGAGGCTGAAGGGAGACCCTGGGAGGGTAAATGTAGAGGTAGCAAAATCAAGACTGTGACACCAGTGAACTTGGTCATTATCTCCCTCCATACATTATGTCAGCAGCACTTGCTCCATGGCCTGAGACTGGACATGCCTGGTGAATAGGTGTTCAATTCAAGACACCCAGGAGGAAAAAAGGAAGAAGAAATCTGATGCTGCTTTGCAACCCATACCGTGTGATCAGTTTAATTTTCTGCTCATTCAATACTTGTGTATAAATTAAGTGCCTACTCATACTAGGCACAGAGCAGAGAACCACAAATGTGCACAGAACACCGCCTCACACTCTGAGGGCTGAAGGTTTAGTGAACTATGACTGACCACCCTGTACACCCCTCCACATGGTCATTGCTGGGCCAGATAACGACATATAGTAGGCCTCGCCTTTGATCTGATAACCAGGTTTAAACTAGTACAGCCCCATGCTTTCGTGAAATTTACCAAGACATTGCCATCACATTCTGTTAGGTCTACCATGTCATTCCTCTTTGCCTGCCTGTGTCAGGTGGTGCTGGAATGACCACAGGCCAGGTCTGGGGGACCTTGTGGGAAACTAGGACAGGGCACACTATGCTGCTTGGGATGACGGGGATGTTTATATGGGTCACCAGGACTGAAGATGCAGCATACGCAAACAAGAGATACCCTCCGAATTGCCTTTCTTCTCTTAACGGGAAGTGCATGAAACAGGTTCTCAGAACATCTCTGCTTGCAGGTACATACCTGCGTCAGTCCTCGCAGACAGGTCTGAGAATGGAGCAAATGTCTGGTGTCCCCGTGTCCCAGACTGCCTCAGGGAACCCCATGCAACTCATTCTGCACAAGTATGATGGGCCCACACAAAAGGACACAATGTCACCAGTGTGGTTCACCAGCCCAGGCACCCAAGTGCTCAGGGACAAAACCCTGCACCCATCAGCGGCTCGTGGAACAGAGCATGCAGATCTCAGAACTGACCCACCGAGCACCACAGCAGCAACCTAGGACTGCTTTTGAATTGCCCCCATTTATTATTTTTTCAGTATTCCAGAACTCATATGAGACAAGCTGAAGTCACCTGGCAGAAGCCTGAAGTAAAAACAAGATGTGTGGTATTGATCCACCTAAAATAAAACTAAATTGTGAATTTTTCCTTCTCAGTAAATATTCACTCAATTTTTAATAATTTTTATTTGTTAAATATTTTTCCTTAATGTTAATTTTTGAGATAGAGCAGAGGATGGGCAGAGTGGGGGTTGGGAGGACAGAGGATCTGAGGCAGATCTGACAGTGCAGAGCTCAATGTGGCTTCAAACTCATGAAGTGCTAGATGGTGACCTGAGCCAAGTCGGACACTTAACCGACTGAGCCACCCAGGCCCCCCTTGGATAATTTTCATAAAGCAGCCTCTCCCCACTCCTGTTTCACCCTGAGGCCTCACAAACCTGCTCCTGAACAGAACACTTTCTCATCATCCCAAGAAAAGAAATCCCCATCTCCTGCATGGCCCTGGCAGATCTGTTCTGGGAAAGACTTTCCCTCCAGTACCAGAGCGGATGATGCAAACAGAAGAGGAAACACTTCTGCAGCCCTGTCTGGACAGGCGTGGCCTCCAAGCACATGAAGAACATGGATTAGCTACCTTGACCTCCCCAGACCTTTCTTCTCCAGTGACAGAGGACAATACTCAGAGCCGCAGGGAGGCCAAGGATCTTGCTCAGGGACACATGGCTAGAGAGCAGCAGAGGTGGCCTGACCCTGGGGACTTGGCTTCTGGGGCCAGGATGCTTAAGTTCTACCCCATAATAGCAGACACTGCTGTGGGAGATGTAGCTCATCAATGGCCTGAATTCTTCACACCTGGTTTCCACTCTCTGTCGTGTGACGTCACTGCTCCTCCCACTGAAGATGTGGGGCACACCGCACAGCCTCTCTGAGCTCCACTGTGGAGCTTGCTTTGGCGATGGAAGGTTAGTGGTGTGATATAACCAGATGTGTGGAAAAACACCTTTGCATCTGGGTTTGTTCTCCCGTGTACCTGCCACTGACTTCCCTAGGCCAGCCTGCCTTTTCCAGGAAAAGAGGAGAGACACATGGAACACAGTATCATGACCTATGCATTCATGAGATAAAGCAATACTTTACTGCATACTGAGATCTTCCAGTTGCTTGTTACACAGCATAGCTATGGCCACCACTAACTGAAACAACCTGTGTCCCCTGGCTTTTTCCTGATGGCAAATCAATCAGCCTTAGCTAGGCTGACATCAAGTTACACATATACAAATAATGAATCCCACACATTATAAGAATTTGACTGCTGGTGAGGATAGTTTGACTTAAAAAATAAGATAGAACATAAGTAAATCAAAGACATGTTCGATTCACTCGAAGAGACAATTTATTGTGTTAAAAGTCAAACAGGATGACATGATGAGAGGTAAGTGGTTAAGTGTCGAGCATGAAGTAGGTACACATTTTCCACATTAGCTTTTCGGATAAAAGTCACGGGCAACACCCCTGACTGAAATCTTGCTGTACTGAGCATTCCACAGCTGTGCTGTCAGAGGGGGAGGAATCAGCTGCCACCTAAGAGTGCCCCAGGGTGCTGTTGGCTTTGGATGTCATCCAGGAGGCTCTCTAGGGCTTCCCGGAGCACCTGCAGCTTGTGACTGATGCTCTGGATGAGCTCCTGCTGTGGGGACACAGGGGACAGCCAACACACATTAGCTGACCCAACCTGGCACTCCAGATGCTGCCGTGGGCCCTGGGGTCTCACACAAGTGATCTGTGTGGGGAGGACTTGATTTTGCATCAAACAAGCGAGGGTTTCTAAGACCAAGGGATGGAGAACAACTTCTGGTTAAGTCCCTGATGTGTAATTTAGAAATGGAACCAACCTATTCCCCTCCTGTTAGTGTCCTGGCACACAGTGATAGGCAGGACGTGGCCCCTCAGGGTAAAGCTCACTTTGCCTTCACCTTGGCCGGGATTCTGGGGGCCCATGTGAGCGTTTGTGCTTCAGTGTCTGCAGTTTTCCAGTGTGAAGACTTACATGTACAGAAGCTATACAGTCTGATGCCTGGTACTGAATTGCATGATTGAAACATATGTTCTAAACAGAATTAGTAAGTTAATGTTAAAACCATTAAAGGCATATCAGAAAACTTTACAGTCTTTTGAGATTAACCTGAACTTGAATATGATAAAAACGCAAATAAATTACCAATTTTTAAATATGGCAAGTAATGGGTATCTGGGTGGCTCATTCTGTTAGAGTCCAACCTCAGCAGAGGTTATGATCACGTGGTACGAGGGATCCAGCCCCAAGTCAGCTCTGCTGACATCTGAGACCCTAGAACCCGCTCTATATTCTGTGTCTCATGCTCTTGCTCTCTGCCCCTCAACCACTCATTCTCTGTCTCTCTCTCAAAAACAAAAATAGTAAAATTTTTTAATAAATAAAATAAAATAAAATAAAATAAAATAAAATAAAATAAAATAAAGTAAAATAAAATAAATAAAATAAAATAAATAAAATAAAATAAAATAAAATAAAATAAAATAAAATAAAATTACAGGATAACCATACCAAAAGTTTTCATTTTATGTATTTTTTAGCTTTGCACTCTGTGGCATTTTGTGCATTCACATCATGGGCAACCATGACCAATGCCCATCTCCAACCCTTTCTCATATTACCCAACAGAAAATCTGACCATTAAACATGAACTCCCCACTCTTTTTCCACAGGCCCTTTAAATGACTATCTTTTAAGGTGGCAAAACTAAAAAACAAAATATATAAACTGGAATTCCTGCTGAAATGAGGGGCACTACATGGTCTGATATGAGTGGCAAAATGGCACGCCCCCTGTGTTATATTTGGGGAGAAGTACAGGGATGTCTCTGCAGGTGAGGTGAGACCTGCCCTGGAAAAACCACCATCAACAGACAGTAGAGCCACTGCGTTGTTTCCCCCAGCACCCGTGGTGAACTGTGGACAGCCAACTTGACACCTACACACCACTGGGCCAGCCCCACCTGGGAAGACAGTGCTCAGGTGCAAAAACCTGAGAGAATGAAGGTTAGAGAATCTGAACACTCATGTCCAGTTAGGATTTTTAGCTCTCTCTGCTGCAACAATATATAGAAAGTGGACCATGGAAGTGCCCCACACTGTCACCGTGTGTCCTGGCATGTTACACACTGCCACCCCACTGGGAGCCCTCAGACTCTACCAGAGAGAAGCCATGCACCTGGAGGGAGCAATGTCTCATTAAGCTCTCCAGGACCATGACCCTGACTATACAGGGGAACAGGATCCCATACCCACAGACAGACATGAAAGCTGAATGCAATGTGTGTACATGAATCACAAGCACAGAGGCTTTTTGAAAGGTCCCATAGTTGGCAGGCATCAGCAATACTTTGAGTGCAGCCTGAGAAGACAAAGTGGCTGAGAAAACAGCAGTTGGGTAAAACCTGCCTCAGGGGTTCAGTCAGTTATAGACCCAACTGTGGCTCTGGTCATGATCTCACAGCCTGGAGCCTGGAGCCTGCTTGGGATTCAGTGTCTCCCTCTCGCTCTGCCCCTCCCCTGATTCTGTTCCCTCCCTCTCTCTCTCTCCCATTCTCTCCCTTCCTCTCTATCAAATATAAAGAAACATTCAAAAAGAAAATGCCTGTCCCGATGACAATGTAGGTGGGAAAGATCACAGGGAAGCAGGAAAGACAGGCTGGACCACAAATGTGGAGTCTCCTCTTTGTATGAGCTGCTGACTTGTCTGCTTTATCTGTGGATGAGATGCAGAGGGAGCCCTCCATGCAGTTCTGATGCCTGTGCACACATACATACAAGTAAGTACACACCCTGGAAAGGTGTGGGCACTGCCTGCTCCTGGGTCAGTCTGCTTGGGCTTATCCGAATGCTGGATATCTGGCGACTAAAATGGCAATCGGTTTTATAGGAGAGCTGTCCTCACTGCTGACTTTTTGGTGCATGTTTTCTCCTGAAACAGACAACATGGAATTTATAACCTGTTTTGAGCTTTCAGGGGTCTGGATTGGGTTACTCTCCCTCGCTAATGTACAGCTATATGCACCTACATTTCTCTGATGTTTTCTCTCATAGTGTAGAAGTCGGAATGTCCTGATGCTAGTGTGCAGGTACCCATCAACACTGCTATTATTCAATTCTCCCTTTTTGATCTGGGTATACTGCCGGACAGTGCCATGTCTAAATGCAGTTTCCAGATCTGAGAGGTGGTGGCTATATGTTAACAAGCCCTGCTGTGGTCCTGAATTCGTCTCTCTGGGTCCCCTATTTCTGCTCTCTCACACAGGCCCTCTGTCCCTGTTCACCCTTAGCACAGGACTCATCTCACTCTCCAATGACTGCATGATTCATGGGTTTTCAATCCCTTCCATTGGCAATAAGCACCTCCAGATGGCAGGGGACCAGGCTATCTTCTATGGAGCCTCACAAGCAAATATTCGATGCACCACATCACACTCTCACCTGTACATCGACGTACTGATGCATTTGCTGCTTTTAGTCACTGTACAATTAATAAGCATGGCTGCATATTCTCCCTTCCTTCCTTCCTTCCTTCCTTCCTTCCTTCCTTCCTTCCTTCCTTCCTTCCTTCCTTCCTTCCTTCCTTCCTCCCTCCCTCCCTCCCTCCCTCCCTCCCTCCCTTCCTTCCTCCCCTCCTCCCTTCTTATCTTCCTCCCTCCCTCTCTCCTTCCCTTCCTCCCTCCCTCTCTCCTTCCTTTCCTCCCTCCCTTTCCTTCTTTTTTATGTGTATTTTTTTTGGGGGGAGAGACAGAAAGAGACAGAGAGACAGAGAGAGGGAGAGAGAGAGACAGACAGAGAGACAGAGAACACAGAAGTGTGGGAGGACCAGAAACAGACACACACACAGAATCCTATGAAGTTCCAGGCTTTGAACTGTAGGCAGAGAGCTCTATGAGGGGCTTGAGCTAAGGAACTGTGAGATCATGACATGAGCCAAACTCAGATACTTAAGCAAATGAACCACCCAGAAGTCTCATTTCTTTTTTTTTTATTTATTTATTTACTTTGAGAGAGGGAGAAAGAGAGAGGGAGAGAGCTGGGAAGGGGCACCGAATGGGACAGAGAATCCCAAGCAGGCTCCACACTCTCAGCTCAGAGACTGATGCAGGTGTGAACTCATGAATCTTGAGATGATGACCTGAGCCTAAATCAGGTTAAACAATTGAGGCATCCAGGCACCCCACAAGGCTATGTTTTATGAGACGCAGGCAGTTAAGTTCTCAGTGAAATAATCTTCCAGGTGAACATTCCCAACATAATTAAACATTTCTAGACTGATCTGTAATCACTAATTAATTCGCAATGCTTTGCAAATAGGGTTATCAATTATCTTCACCAAGGAAAACAGAAACTTTCACATTCTTGGATGACATACATAACACATACTACAGGTTGTCCTCTCCTAAGTTCTTATGGGGATGATGATTGGAAAGGGACACATAGTCAGTTCTGACATGGATACACATTTGTGGCTCAAGGCTGTTACTCCTAATGGACTTCCATTTCTGAGATCATTGTAGGGCTCCAGCCCACATTTTGTGTGTCCCTCTTTCTCTTTCACTTCCCACCTAAAGCTCTTTCTCTCTCTGTCTCAAAAATAAATAAAAATATTTTTAAAAAATAAGTAAAAGGAAACAAATGAAAATAAACACACACACACATGCACACACACAGGCACACATGCACGTGCACACACCAAACCCATTGGGATGAAATATAAGAAATCCTAAGAGGAAACTACATTGCAATACAGGTCTAAGTCCAGAAATAAGAAAAATCCCAAATACAAAACCGAACAGCACACATAAAGGAACTAGAGGAAGAATAGGACAAGCAACACAAACCAAGCAGAAGAGGAGTTATAATGATTAGAGCAGAAATAAAAAATAAAGATTTAAAAAAGGGTAGAACAGACTAATAAACTACGATTTGGTTTTTTGAAAAAAATAAAGATTATTGATTAACCTCTACCCAGGCTTCTCAAATAGAAAAGTGAGGTGATTCAAATAGATAAAATCATGAATGAAGATGGATTTACCACAACCACTCCCTCAGAAATACAAGCAATTACCATGGAATACTATGAAAAATTATATGCCAACTGAACAACCTGGAAGAAATGGAAAAAGTTTTAAATACCCACATATTACCAAAACTCAAATGGGAAGAAACAGAAAATTCGAACAACCAATAACTAGGGAAGAAATGGAATCAGGGTTCCTGGGCCAGATGTCTTCCCTAGGGAATTCTGCCAGACATTTATAGCAGAGTTAATACCGATTATTCTCAAGCTGTTCCACAAAGTAGAAATGGAATGAAAATTTCAAGGTGCACTCTATGAAGCCAGCATCACTGTGATTTCCAAACCAGATAGAGACCCAGCAAGAAAGGAGGATCTTTAGGCCAATATCCCTGATGAACACGGAGGCAAAAACTCTCAACAAAATACTAGCCAATCGAGTTCAATAGCATACAAAAATAAGTATTAACAATGATGAAGTGGGATTCATTCCTGGGCTGCAGGGCTGGTTCAATATTCACAAAACATCCAATATGATACTTCACATTTATAAAAGAAAGTATAAGAACCATATTATCCTGTCAATAGATGGAGAGAAAGCATTTGACAAAATACAGCAATCCTTTTTAATAAAAACCCTCAAGAAAGTCAGGATAGAAGGAACATACTTAAACATCATAAAAGCCATTTATGAAAAGCTCACAGTTAACATCATCCTCAATGCAGAAAAGGTGAGACCTTTCCCACTGAGATCAGGAACATAACAGGGATGTCCACTCTCACCGTTGTTGTTTAACATAATGTTGTAAGAGCTAACATCAGCAATCAGACAAAAAAAAGCATCAAATTTGGCAAAGAAGATGTCCAACTTTCACTTTTCACAGAAGGCGTGATATTCTTCATAGAAAATGCAACAGACTCCACCAAACGTCTCCTAGAACTGATATATATAAAGTCCGCAGATTCGCAAGGTACAAAATCAATGTACAGAAATCAGCTGTGTTTTTATACACCCCAATAATGAAGCAACGGAAAGAAATAAGGAAACTTATTCACAATAGCACCATGAACCATAAAGTGCCTAAGAATAAACTTATCCAAAGATGTAAAAAAAAAAAACTGTATGCTGAAAACCATAGAAATCCTATGATAGATATTAAAGACACAAATAAATTGATAAATATTCCGTGAGCATTGATTGAAAGAGTAAATATTGTTAAAATGTGAATACTACTCAAAACAATGTACACATTAAAGCAACCCAAATCAAAATTGCACCAGGATTCTTCTCAAAGCTAGAACTATCCTAAAATTTGTATAGAACCACAGAAGACCTCAAAGAGCTAAAGTTACATTCAAAAAGAAAACCAAAGGATAGAGGCATCACAATCCCAGCCTTTAGCCTCTACTACAAAGCTGTAGTCATCAAGACAGTATGGTTTTGGTACATAAACAGAGATACAAATGGGTAGGATAGGATAGGATAGGATAGGATAGGATAGGATAGGATAGGATAGGATAGGATAGGATAGAATATCCAGAATATGACCCACAACTTTATGGACAACTAATCTTTGACACAGCAGAAAAGACTACTCAATGGAAAAAAAAAAGACCATCTCTCTAGCTAATAGTGCTGGAAAATCTGGACAGCAACATGCAGAAGAATGAAACTCGACCACTTCCTTACACAAAAATAAACTCAAAATAAATGAAAGATCTGAATGTGAAAGAGTAAACCATCAAAACCCCAGAGAGGAAAGCAGCCAAAAACATCTTTGACCTCAGCCACAGCAATGCCTTATTCAACATATCTCCAAAGTCTAGGTAATTGAAAGCAAAAATGAACTCTTGGGAGCTCATCAAGATAATAGCTTCTACACTGTGAAGGAAACAATCAACAAAACAAAAGACAACTGACAGTCAGGGAGAGGGCAAGATAGCAGAGAAGTAGGGAGCACTGTAATCTTCACCCGCCCACATCTATGGAACTGAGAATGACTGCAGGGACAATAGTATGATTTGGAAGTGGGGGAAGAGAAGAAACAGACTCCAGAAAGAAGACAACCTCAAAGATGCCTGAGTGAGTGATTCTGAACTGTGAAATTGGAGGACGGGTCGGGCCCCAGAGGTGCAGGGGGTGGGAGCCCCAATCCAACACAGGGAGAGTGTGCTGTGCCCTGGAGAGACAAGGGGAAGAGAAAGATAGACTGAAAACGCTTAGAGAACCATCTCTAAAGAAAAGAAAAAACTTGCTCCAGGACGGAGAGAGACATTGGCTCCCCATATATAACCACTGGGCGTGGGGAGAGAAATCTGTCACATCTGGCTGGTGAATTCTTCCATGAGCACGGCAGCAGCCTCGCCCATTCCAGGCAGCACTGGGAAAGGCGGCCCCACCTTCTGTGTGACCCAGTGGCACCACCCGTTCCAGGCAGCACTGGGAGTGACGGCCCCAGTCACCTGCTAGATCCGGGCTGGGAGGCCGGCCACCAGCGGGAGGAAATCTCATCTCTGGTGGCAGTGATGAACTGCATGGACTAAGATTTGGAAGTGAGACGGAGCTTGGAAAATACAGTTTGGCTTGCTCCTGGCACAGGGAGATTAGACTCAGAAGAGCAGCTTGCAATGCTTGGTTCGAGCAGGGCTTGAAGTTCTGCCATTCTTCTCCCTGCAACCACCTGCTCAGAGAGCAGCCCCTGGGACCTGAACTACCTACACCAAGCCACGCCCATCGGCACTGAAGAGCTGCCTTTTTTTTCATTTTTTATTTTCTTCTCCTTTTTCTCTCCTGCCATCAAGATATATTTCCCTTATTTCATTCTTATCTCTCTTCTACGCTGGTTATACAATTTTAGACTGTCCATAGTCTTTTGCTGTCTCTGTCCCCCCTTTGGTTTTGTTTTTGTTTTTTTTTTTTTTCCTTTTTCTCCTTTCTTTTCTTCTTTTCCTTCTTTTCTGTCTTTTCCTTTCCTTTTCTTTACTTCCTTTCCCCTTTTGGATTGCTTGTATGTTTGATTTCTCTGTGCATTTGCATGCTTTTGTTCCCTGTATGTTAGTCTGTTTTCCTTTTCAGGGATACCTCAAGAAACAAGCCAAAGTACACATGGTGGAGAGTCCCAAATATCACTGACTAGGGAAGTAAAATAATCAAAGGCACAACAAGAGAAACCTAGAGACACCATTGAAAGAACACTTTCTCAAATGACAGGCGCTGGTCAGTCAATGAGCCTCCTTTAATAGAGCAATACTATCAGGTGCACTGTGCATATCGAGCTTTTAAAACTGATAAGAGACAGAAAGCTAGACAAAATGACGAAACAGGAGAACTTCCATCGAAAGAAACTACAGGCAGAAGTCACAGCCACAAAACTGCTCAAAACAGATTCAAGCAACATAAATGAACAAGAATTTATAACAATTGCCATAAAATTAATCGCTGTACTTGAAAAAAACATCAAAGAACTATTGAAACACAGACTAGGGACCTTCAAAATAGCTGTGATGAGTTAAAAAAGCTATAAATGAGGTGCATAACAAAATGGATGTGGCCACTGGTTGGATTGAAGAGGCAGAGAGGAGAATAAATGAATTAGAAGACACAGTTTTGGCAAAAGAGGAAGCCAAGAAAGAGAGAAATTGATACAGGAGCACGAAAAGAGAATTCGAGACCTGAGTGACACAGTCAAATGCAACAATATCTCTATCATAGCAATTCCTGAAAAGGAAGAAAGAGAAAATGTTCCTGAAGGAGTGCTTGATCAAATTATAGCTGAAAACTTCCCGAATATGGGGAAAGAAATGGACATTGAAATCTAAGAGGTGCAAAGTGCCCCCTTAACATGTAACATGAATCAACTTTTTCCTGACATATCATAGTGAACCTGGCAAAATATAAAGACAAAGAGAGAATTCTGAAAGCAGCTAGGGAAAAAAGGTCCCTAACATACAAAGGGAAACCTATAAGAGTGGTTACAGACCTTTCTAATGAAACTCGGGAGACCAGAAAGGAATGGCAGAAAATCTTCAATGTGAAGAACAGGAAAAATATGCAGCCAAGAATCCTTTATCCAGCTAGCCTGTCATTCAAAATAGAGAGATAAAGGTGTTCCCAAATAAACAAAACTTGAGAGAATTCATCACCACCAAACCAACCCTACAAGAAATCCCAAGAGGGACTCTATGAGGAAAATGTTGCAAGAAAAAAAGGTACCAGAGACACTACTATAAACATGAACTCTATATAGAACACAGTGAACCCAAACCTACATTTTTCAATAATAACACTGAGCATAAATGGTCTGAATGCTTCAATCAAACGACACAGGGTAGCAGAATGGATTAAAAAAAAAAAAACCAAAATCCATCTATTTGCTGTCTACAAAAGACTCATTTGAGACCCGAAGACATCCTCAGATTGAAAGGAAGGGGATGGAGAAATATCTATCATGCGAAAGGTAGTCAAAAGAAAGCCAGCGTACCCATACTTATATAAGAAAAACTGGACATTAACGTAAAGGCAATAACAAAAGATGAAGAAGGACATTATATAATAATTACAGAGTCTATCCATCAGAAAGAGCTAACAATTATAAACATCTCTGCTCCAATTTGGGAGCACCCAACAACATGAACAATTAATCACAAATAGAAACAAACATATTGATAAGAATGTGTTAATTACAGGAGACTTTAACACTCCACTTAACAGCAATCAACCAGACAGAAAATCACTAAAGAAACAATGGACCTGAACAACACATTGGAACAGGTGGAATTGATAGATATATTTAGAACTCTGCACCCTTGCGCTGGGAAATTTACCTTCTTCTCGAGTGTGCATGGCACATTCTCCAAGATAGATCACATACTGGGGCATAAAGCAGCCCTCCATAAATATAAACAAGTTGAGATTATAACATGCACACATTCAGATCAAAATGCCATAAAACTTGAAATCAATCCCAGGAAAAAGTCTGGAAAACCTCCAAAAATGTGGAGGTAAAAAACCACCCTACTAAAGAATGATTCGGCCAATAAGGCAATTAGAGAAGAAATTAAAAAATATATGGAAACAAATGAATATGAAAGTACAACAAGCTAAACTTCTGGGAAGCAGCAAAGGCAGTCCTAAGAGGAAAAGATATTGCAAACCAGGCCTATTTCAACAAACTAGAAAAAGTGCAAATTCAAAACCTAACAGAGAACCTAAAGGAACTAGAAGGGGAGCAGCAAGAGAGCCCCAAACCCAGCAGAAGAAGATAAATAATAAAGATCAGGGAAGATATAAATAACATAGAATCCAAAAAAAGAATTATCCACCATGATCAGGTGGGATTAATTCCTGGGTTACAGGGCTGTTTCAATATTCGCAAATCCATCAATGTGATACATCATGTTAACAAAAGAAAAGATAAAAAACATATGATCCTGTCAATAGATGCAGAAAAAGCACTTGAGAAATACAGCATCCTTTCTTAATAAAAACCCTTGAGAAAGTTGGGATAGAAGAAACTTAATTAAACATTATAAAAGCCATTTATGAAGAGCCCACAGCTAATATCATCCTCAATGGAGAAAAACTGAGAGCTTCCCCCCTGAGATCAGGAACACGACAGGGATGTCCACTCTCACCACTGTTGTTTAACAGAGTGCTGGAGGTCCTAGCATCAGCAATCAGACAACAAAAGGAAATAAAAGGCATCAGAACTGGCAAAGATGAAGTCAAACTTTCACTTTTCGCAGGTGACATAATACTCTACGTGGAAATCCCGACCAACTCCACCAGAAGCCTACTAGACCTGATCCAGGAATTTAGCAAAGTTGCAGGGTACAAAATAAACTTACAGATATCGTTTGCATTTTTATATACCAAGAAGGAAGCGACAGAAAGAGAAATCAAGAAACTGATCTGATTCACTGCTGCATAAAAAACCATAAAATACCTAGGAATAAACCTAACCAAAGATGTAAAAGATCTGTACGATGAAAACTATAGAAAGCTTATGAAAAAAATTGAAGAAGACACAAAGAAATGGAAAAGCATTCCATGCTTATGGATCAGAAGAATAAACATCGTTAAAATATCATTATTACCCAAAGCAATCTACACATTCAATGCAATACCAATTAAAATTGCACCAGCATTCTTCTCAATGCTAGAAAAAACTATCCTAAAATTCGTATGGAACCACAAAAAATCCCGAATTGCCAAAGTAATACCGAAGAAGAAAACCAAAATGGGAGGCATCACAATCCCAGACTTTACACTCTACTA
>JAQQST010000022.1:2369872-2434577 GCA_028646485.1 Cryptoprocta ferox | reverse complement strand
GGGTCTGCTGCTCTCCTCAAAAAACTTGCACCTGTCGGCGAACGTGCCCACGGTGTCCTCGGACGCCCCGGGGTGCAGGTGGGGGCGATCAGGCCCTGCGAGCCCCACCTCGTTCATTTTCTCGGGTTCGGAGTACGACTTGAGCTTCTGCTGCGCCGTGAACCATCTCCGGCCCCCAATGCGGGGAACCGGCGGCAGGCCCCCTGGCGGCGGCGGCGGCGGCGGCGGCGGCTTGGGGAGGCCCCCGTCCCCGAAGTGGGGCGCGGCGTCCGGAGGGGCGCTGTGCTCCTCGGCCCGCCCCCTGGCGGCGGCGGCGGCGGCGGCGGCTTGGGGAGGCCCCCCTCCCCGAAGTGGGGCGCGGCGTCCGGAGGGGCGCTGTGCTCCTCGGCCCACCGCTCTGCTGGCGCCGCGTAACGATCGGCCGGGCTGGGCTCCAAGTCACGGCGCTGAAAGGACGTGGCCCTCAGCACCCGGGCTTGGGCCTCCTTCAGGTGGTCTTTATAACTGCCCAGGGAGGACCCTTCCGGAGAGGCGCCTGGGACGCCCCCCGGCTCCGCCGGCCACCCGCCGGCCTCCTGTGCCCCGTCACCGCCTCCAGGCAGCACCGCGGTGCTCCTGCTCTTCTGCAGATTGGCGCGGCGCATCTGGACCTCATTCCTCACGGTGGTGGCGAAGCGGTCGCTTCTCTGCGTGGCCCTGCCCGCCTGGCCGTCTAACGGGGGCGGCCTTTCCACACCGGCCGCGGGCCGCTGCGCCCCCTGTCGGGCCAGCGAGTGCAGCATGGGCGTCTTCTGGGGGCAGATCTCGCTGCTTCCTCCCACAGTCCACATGAAGCCATAGGCAGCTTCCTTCACACCAGCTCTCTGGGACTCCTCGCCTCCCGCGGGGCGTCCCTCGGCCACGCGGTCCCTCTCACGGGCGTCCGGGGCCTCCTCCTGCGGACACAGATGACCTGGGGGTCCGTGGCCTATCAAGGTGCGGGGGTGGGGGGAGTTGCGAGGAATTCGTGAATGCCTGCGGCCAGGTCAGGGTGCCAGTATTCCTCCTGGGGATGTGCAGCCTGGGAGCTTCCCTGCGGGCACAGTCTGCGGCTCACACAGCAGTAGCGGCTCTGCCCACCACTGTCCCCCTTCTGTTCCTGACTGGAGTGGGGCTGTCATCCTGAAGAATATCGGCGGAAGGCTCCTGGCGGATGCCAGGGACGGCCACACGGTTCTGCTCCCTCAGCGCCGCGGTGGCCCTGGGGCCATGGTGACAGAAGGGACTCTTGTCACTGTACGGATGTGTGTGCAGGCAACCACAGGAAGGCAGTGGGAAATGCAAGTCTGTGCAGGACAGGGATGCCTGAAGTCCGCCAGGGGTTCACCAGGAGGCCGCCAAGCCTGTGGTCACAGGTAGGCACCCTGCAGTCCAGGGGGACCTCTGGTGGACAGCCTCAGCTCCCAGGTCTCTTCCCATTGCCGGGTCATGCAGTCCTCCAGTGCTGGGCAGCGGGCTCTGGTCTCCAGTCACTGTGGGGCTGGTCCCTGGCTGGCCTATAAAGTGCTACCTGCTGGCTGCCTCTGAGACTGGAGGACCCTGAGCCTTCTTGTGTCTCTTGGTGGCAGCAAAGCTGTCAATGCAGAGGGGTAGGTGGTGGAGGAGGGGACCAAGGTTCTTTCCTCTTATCGGGGACATACCACACCAGCCCCAAATTCTATCTCCCAGCAATGTTTGGATTGGTCTCAGAACTGTCCTCTGACCTGGGGATTTTGCTGCCATCGCAGTGGACCCAGGGTGGGAAGGACCTGAGCCTCTCCTGCACGCCCTGAGGATCACTGGGCAGCCTGGCCATGCAGGTCGCCTGGCTTGGAAGCGTCCTACAGACCCACTTTGTAGAGGATGTTCCCTGCAGCCTTGGGCAAGCTATGGTCTGGCATGCTGGAGCCAGTGCAAAATGAGCTGTAGGCCAAGTCCCGCTTGCGCTGGCCTCCCAGGCGCTCGATGCTTCTGTTGGACCTGGCATCGGAGAGGCATACAGGGGGGTTGGGCGGGGAAGGTTGGTCCAGGCTGTCGATGTTCCCCACAGAGCTAAAATGGTCAGAGGTATGCTGTAGATTCCTGTGATCTCACATGCCCAACAGGTTATGGGAGTAAGAACTAGACCCTCCCTGTGCAAATGAGCAGCCCAGTTGCTGTGAACCATGCTATTCTGTCTGGACACAGAAGGACACTGATAACATAGGGTTTCTGGGAATAAACAAATAACAGCCATGAAGGGGAGACAGAGAATATCCAGACATCACAAGTAATGGATGCTGCCAGCAGCTTACACAGGCTGATGTACATAGGAACTATGAGGAGTCAGGCCCTTGTGCCTTCTCCTGTCAGGTGCAGACAGCCTGGGAGGTACTGGATCCTAAAGGACTCCCAGTTTTGAGGAGATCTGATGAAAGTGCAGAAGCTGAGGGGGATGAGAGCCTAGTGGTACCTGGTCTTTCTTCATATGCCCTGTTCCAGTCCCTGTTCTCAGCCTGGGTAATCTCGGTTTGATTATATCTGTCTTTCCGTAGCATCTGAAGTCAAGGCTCCTTGACTGAATGCAGATTCTGAATCACCTCCAAATATCAGCCATAATCAAGGAAAGGACCAAGGTGTGCTCAGCTACATGATCAACTTGGAGGTCATAATGGAGAAATAGAAGCTGTTGGCAGGCCCATTAGGAATGGGATTTGAGCATCAGAGGGAGAGGCACAGACCCTCATCACCTCAGTCAGGCAAGCAGCTGAGGACCCTGAGAGGACACTTATCCCTCCTGTCCTCTCCTTCATAAATAGGTGGAGGAAGTGGTCCATCCCAAGTATCATAGCAGGTTTCTGTTTTTCTTTGGGGACAACCTCTACCATCAGAATCCAGTGATAATTAAAGAATATCACCCTAGCTTTGCGGGCAGGGTTTGTGTCCCAGAATGGTGCAGGAAAGGGGCAGGGACAAGAAGAATGGGAGGGGCTTGTGTGTAGGTCATCAGTTTCCTCCCCCATAGCTCTCTTCCTGGAGGCTATAAGGTGTCTCTTTCTATTCCAGGCCAGAAGTTCTGGGATTATGAATGTGGAGTTTTCTATTCCAGGCCAGAAGTTCTGGGATTATGAATGTGGAGCTCCCAGCAGCATGCATGGCTCCACCAGCCTTAACTTGTTCAACGGGCTGTGTGAGCACAACTCCCAAGGTCAGACAGGATTGCTGAGGTGGAACCCCTGAGACCTTCATCAGCAGTGGGAATGTGGGTGGCCTGGCCATGGGTAGAGACCCTCTGTCCCGTGCTGACCTGACCTGTTCCCCCTACTAGATCATCATCGAGGACCTGTGGCCCAGTCCTCTGCAGTACTACCTGAGGGAGGAAGCCTCCAGGAGACTGTGAGATGAGGGAAGGACATGTCAGTGAGCAGCCCAGTGCCTGGGTGCTGACACGTGTAGTGTGGGAGCCAAGGACCCGTGGTTCAGTTGTGGAAAGGAAATGGAGGCTCAGAGAATCCTGCCTCCCAGGTTGCCTGGGAAGATGGAAGGAGGGTGAGAAGGGAATGTGCAGGAACTCAGCTGCGTGTGAACTCAGCTGCATGTGTGCACGCACACGCGTACACACACACACACACACTCACACACACACTCACACACACACACACACACACACACACACACACACACACACACACACACAGAATGTCTATGCCTGAAGCCCAAGTCAGGTGGGATGTAAGCTGGAAATTCTGTGGTTACTCCAGAGAAGCAAAGTTTCTCCACCACGACTGTCCACCCCTTTCTCAGGCCTCCTACTTCTCCCTCAGTTTGGGATCACTGACAATGTTTGGGACTGGAGTCCTGTGCCCCACCCCACTCCTGTGTGGAGAATCCCTGTTTTCCCTCCATGTTCTCATCCACCCAATGGACTCTCACAGACACAAGGCCATTCTTGGAAATGGTTCAAGGCCATCTAGGGGCCAGAATTGAAACCCTGGCTGAGGAAAGGTAGAGGGATCCCAAAAGACCAAGGCACCCTATTGATACCTTTTGGGATATCCTTGGTATTATGCCATATCACCTACACCTGCCTGTTGTGTATGTGTGGGTGTATATGCAAGCATGTATGAAAATGCATATGTGTGTACTCCCTGTGTAGGGGTACTCCAGCTGTGTGACCGTGAATACCGCAGAGGCTCAGAGTTTGCTCAACTAGAACAGATGGAGGATGCATCCATGATTGGGAAAGGTGGGTGGAATGGTCACCATTACCCTATCCCTGCACAGGAGAAACATTGGAAAGGATCACTCTTGGAAGCACTGAAGAGTATCCACCACATTTCTGGAATGTCATTGACATAGACATAAAGGAAGCAACAAGTCCTTCTGAGATTGTGTGTGTTTTTATTGTGGACACAGGGGGTATGAAGAGGAAATGACCTGAGTGGGATCATCTTAGCTTTTGCCTGGACGATTCTGTGTGGAGGGCAGTGCAGGACATGGCATTCACAGGTGGCCTCCATTCCTGGACAAGGACTGTGAGGAGGAAGAGTAGAGGCAGAACATACGTGTTCTGTAGGGCAGAACTGACAAGCAGAGAAGAAGCTGCTGAGTGGGGCCCAATTGCTCTTTTAGCTCCTTATACTGTGCCACTGTGGCTTGGGGACTTTCCCCAGGACACTTGCTCCCAAAGGGGTATCCTCTCCTTTTTTCGATGCCATCCTTTGAATGCCTAAGGTCAGGATCAGAGAGCTAAGACCCCGTGTCCCAGGAGAAATCAGAAGGAGGAGGGCTCCTCAAGGTCACTGCCAACATGCCCTCAGCCACTCCCCCCAAGAGGTGCCCATGTGCCCCAGGACCTGTTCGGAGACAGTGTCTATGGATGTGTGATGTTTGAGTGCAGAAAGCAAGTGTGAGTTGTTGGGGTCACAATCATTATGCTTCTGCCTGGGGCTGGCTTCTTTCACTCAGCCCAGTGCTTTGCTGCACTGATGCTCTATGTATTTTGTTAAGGGTTAGCCCTGCTGACCCTAACAGTGAACAATTTAGCCTCAGGGACCCCAAGTGTCCTAAAATATATACTTGGTGGAAGAGGTGAAGAAGGAGCTGCTGTGTGTTTCTCATTACTCCATAGATTTTTGTACAGGTAACCACATAAAACTTTATTTAGGCTTACCCGAGTCACATAAGCAGATGTCTGCTTCATGAGGTAATCTTTCAAACCACTTAGACACCCTGGATATACAAATCTAGGTTTTGCATACAAATATCTGTGCCTGGCTTCTATACAGATTCTTTGTTTCCCTAGGAGATTGAGTCACAGTCTCATGACTTTTCATTTTCGCTTGCAGGCCTCTCCTTTAAGGGAGAGCTTTTCCTCCATCGTCATAGAGAAATTTCACATTTATGCTATTGTAGGATTGTTTGAAAGTGTTTTAGGTATCCCTGTCAGACTCTGTGATTCTGAATGGAACTTTGGCTCTTCTACTCACTGAAGACTCCTTCTGTGTGATTACTCACCTCTGTCTAGAAGCTTTCCAGTGGCCAAGGGCTGATAGATTTGACCACATTTCCTGGGCATCTGTGTGAATATTGTTGATTCCACTGGGAATTCACTGAGCTTCATGGATGTACAACTTCATGGTTTTCCTCAAATTGGCCAAGCTTTCAGATGTGATTCCCTCCTGCACGTCCTGCTTCCCCCGTATCTGTTTCTGGCAGTCCCTTTTTCAGAATGGTGGTGCTAAGTACGAGGCTTTCCCACAGCCCTTGGAGGATCGGGAGGATCTGGACACTTCATTTCTTCCCTGTTGTGCCTCTCTTCCTCACCCTGAAGGACCTCAGTAGAAGTATCTTCTGCTTCAGGGAGTCTTTCAGACCTTCCCTTGAATTCCAGGCAGGAAATGTTGTCTTGTATGATGTGTACTGTGTACCATACAGCACTCTTCTGTGTTGAATTTGCACAGGTAGAGTTGCCCCTTCTTTACAGTCAGCCTGCCTCTCTCAGTCTTACCTGTCCTCCCTCTCTTTCCCCCCTCCCTCTCCCTCACTCCACATTTCCCTTGTCTTCCCCCTGTCCTTCACTTCAACTCTACCCCCATCTATCCTTGTCTACCTGTTCCCTCTCTCCATTCCTACATCCTTCTGTCTCCCCTTGTCTTCCTTTACCTGTGTCCACCTCCCATACTTCCTCCCTTGGTCTCTTCTCATCTTGCGCCTCCACTGCTCTACCTTCTCTCTCTGTCCCATCTCCCTGTGTGTGTCTCTCTCTGCCACTCAGTCCTCCTCTCCTTATTTCCTTCCTTCATAGATCTTTCACTTGCTCTCTCTCTCTCTCAGTGTCTATTCTGTTTTGCAAATACTTCTTCACAATTCTTTGTGGCTCAGGAAATTTTAAGAGAGCTAGTTGGCTTTTGTTTCTCTAGTTGATCAAAATTCAGGGCTTTCTCAGGGACAGTTTTAGAAAAGTGTGTTATTACATGCAAATACCCACAAGATTTCCTCCTTGCAGGTATCCTCATTTTGAAGAAAGGCAGATGTTTGACACAGAGAAAAGTACTATCCCCAAAATCCTACTGCCCAATCACACTGGAGCTCTATTAGGAGATCAGTAATGCACCAGGTGGCAGACCCTGCCCCAGGAACTGCACTTTGATCATCTCAGTGCAGTGACTTCTATTCATCTCCTTTCTTGTAAGGACATGAAGGTGGTGTGGGTCTGGGTTTGGGGTCGCTGAACCAGGTGGGTGCCCACAGTACTCCCGCCCAAACCATGAAGGAAAAGGAGGAGAATGCATGTGGACAGCGAGGTGGCAGTGGTTGGAGCAACACCTAAGCACTCCTCCAGGGCTTCCACAGGGTCTTTCAGAAGCAGCAAGGTGACGACACAGGCACCGGGTTATGATGTTGAAGTTCTTGTCCTGAATTCCCTGGTGCCAGGACCGGGGCCTCTGGGGAATGAATGAAACAGCAAACGCAGGCTCTGTGATATCAGGGACCTCGCAGGACAGGCCTTGGAGGTGACAGCTGTGATGAATCCATGAGGTGAGGTGCAAGTCCACCATGGAGAAGGAGCCCCAGCTCCTGAGAGGAGAGGTAGGGTCAGCCCTGTTGAAAGCCCACCCACTGCCATCCAGCTAATTGTTCCTTGAAGCCAGCCAACAGACTGGGCCTTGCCAAACTCCTTAGTCCCAAGCACTATGGAATACTTTTCACCATCCCTGTTGTTTCCACACCTCCACAGCAGCCACAGCCGCTGTGGTGTCCTTAGAGCTCTGGAGCATGTGCATACGCACCCGCAACCTTGGCGTGCTCCAGGAAGAGGCAGCAGCAAACTATCTGCCTTGGGCCCCAGAGGTTCCACCTGCTGGTTTTAGTGAAGCAGCCATGTGCTACCACCTCCTTCCCCTTGTCCTGCAGTGGCCTTAGACTGGGGCCCAGGTCAGGACCATATGGGGAGCAAGTAGTGGTTTGGAAAAAGCCGAGATTCCTGTCAGTCCTGGGCCAGGATCCTGCCAGATGAGAAAGATCAAGTGTCTGGGGCTCAGTGGGAGTAGGGGCACCAGAGGGGGAGGGAGAGCTGCAGACCCTCAGTTTGGGCACTGCAGCTGCAGCCCAGTCTATGCAGGAACCCCAGGAAGGGTTTCAGACAGACCTGGCTGGCTCAGTGGAGGAATGGGTGTAGCTGGCTGATGACATAATGGTAGTGGGAAAGATGGTGGCCGTGGAGGAGGCAGAGAATGTTGAGGCGGCTGAGGAAGTGGTGCCTGGAGACCAGGAGGATGTAGAGGAAAAGTGTGAGGCTGAGGAGGAGGAGGAAGAAGAGAGGGAGCAGCAGGAGGAGATGCAGGAGGAAGAGGAGACATTCAAGGAGGATGGAGCAGCAGGGAATGTGGCCCAGCAGCCAGTGGAGCATCAGCCCAGGAGCCAGTGTTGTATCCTGCCACAGCCCAGGATCCCCTGATGATGGTGGAGCTGCTTCAGGGAGAGCTCCGCTCTCTGAATGCCCGAGATGCAAGGGCTTTACTGGTGGTGGAAGCACAGGATTATTCAGAAGTGCAGATCTCAGCTGGCTGAAAAAAGGCCATCATCCAGTGCATCCCTGGCTTCTGGGCCTGGGCAGTATCCTTCCTTCTGCAGGTGGTGGCTGGTATGGGCATTTGTGGAGGAGCCCCAGGAAGAGGGCGAGCACCAGGGTGATGGCTGCCAGGGAGAGAGCTGGGGGATTGACCCCTGGGGACTGGGATGGGTAGTGCCTGAGTTCAAATACACAGTCATCCCTGGTGTGCTTGGTGGGTGAGAGGAGTGTAGGGTACTTATATATACCCCATGCAGTGCTGAGCCAATAGGGTACCTGTAGGTTCTCTCAAATATTCATGGATCTCAATATGAAGCAAGTATCAGCAGGCTGCAATAACTAGTGGAGCACAAAGCTCCCTTCAGTCAGGGCTGATATTGGAATGATGCGCTTTGCTGTCAAATTAGGGAGATACAGAGTCCGCACGGCCATGTGACATTCACAGTCTATTAACATGTTCAATTAGTACAGTGAAAGGAGACAATTTCAGACACAAACACATGGCATTTAGTATAAGTAGGCCACCACCTTTTGCTGGAAAGTAGGAAGACACAAAATACTCTGATAGTGGGATACCAGCTGCCTCTACAAGCCCAAACACAATCAAACTGAAACACACCCTCACACACACACAGACACACACACACACAGACACACACACACACACACACAACACAGTTTTTCCCTCCTGCTATCTGGTCTTCCCCTCCACTTCTCTGCCCATCCTCTAAATCCAGGACACACACTTTCTCTCTCTCTCCCCGCTGGGTGTGTGTGTGTGTGTGTGTGTGTGTGTGTGTGTGTGTGTGTGAATGATATTCTGTGTTTTGGTGAATACTTCTTCACAATTCTCTGTAGTTTGTGCAATTCAAAAAGAGCTAGTTTGCTTTTGTTTGTATTTGTCAATCTGGAGGCAGAGATTTCCTTGAGACAGACTGAGAAAAGTTTGCTATTTTCCGCAAAGGGCCACTAATCTCCATTCACATAGAACTCTTCAGTTTTGTAGAAAAGTAGATGTTTGACTCAGGGAAAAGTGCTGTCCCCTCAAACCTACTGCCCAATCACCCTGGGGCCCTATTAGGAGATCAGAAGGTACTAGGTGGCAGACGCTGCTCCCTGGTCTGCACTTTGCTCATCTCAGTACAATGACTTCTATTCATCTCCTTTCTTGGAATGACATGGGGGTGGGATGGGTCTGGGGTAGGGGTCGCTTAACTTGGTGGGTGCCTGAATCGGCAGTGGCTAATGAAGATTTGAATGTGATTCCTTCTCCAGTGTACTCTTACATGCTCATCTTCCTGCATAGGGCATCTCATTCCAGTTTCATCCAATGGTACCCACATTATGAAGGAAAGATCTACAGACACAGGCAGGGCAACAGCAGCCTCAACTTCTTCCACTGGCTCTGTGACCACAGCTTTGCCAGCTCTAGCAGGATTGCCGAGGTGGGGCCCTGTGACAAGCACCATCAATAACCTTTTTTAGTTCCCCAGTTGCTTGGAATAGAGATTTTTATAAGGCCTGTTTCTGATGCCAAATAATCACAGAGGATCTGTGGATCAAGCCCTTGGAGTATATCAATAGAAGATGGAGCCAGGAGAGGGAACTGAGAGGGAGAATGGTGATCAGCACTGGGTGTGGATGCTGAAATGTGTTCCACGGGGTCCATGGCATAGTAGTTTTCCACATGGAGACACTGAGGCTCAGAGGAGCACAGGAGAGACACCAACTCAAAATGGCATCAACCTGATACAGAGAGTCTGGAGAAGTGCAGTGTCTAGGAAGTTCTGCCTCTTTGGGGAGGGTAAAGGTGGATATTCGGGCCAGACAACAAGAATGAGCAAAGCTCTACAACCAAAGTTGGCTCATCAGCTACACTTGCATCAACCTGAGACAGGAAGTCTGGAGAAGTTCAGTGTCAAGGAATTTCTGCCCCTTTGGGGAGAGTAGAGGTGGGTATTCGGGCCAAACAACATGAATGAGCAAAGCTCGACAACCAAAGTTGGCTCATCAGCTACACCTGTGAGAAATTTAATTCCATAAACATTAACTCCACCCTCATTCCTCTACAGCTACCTAACATGTTGACTCTCCTGATGTGCCACCTGTCAGTCTTGCCATGGCTTACCACACCATCCCATCACTTTCATGTTTTCAAACACTCAAGCAACCATGAGTATGACTGAGAGAATATACTCATCTCTCCCGTGTGTGTGTGTTTATAGGTGAGTGTCCATGTGTCCAAGGGAGTTGCCAGATATTGAAAAGAGTATGATGGAGATACACATTTTGGCAACGACAATGGAAAGCCTTAGATGTGCACCAGTGATCAATATGGTTCTAATGCATGAGGCAGAGTGATGGTCCCCTACATTTGAACAAATATTGCAGTTGATAAACACCATGAAGTGCTTGTTTGTCTTTTCTGCTGGGGTTCTGGGGTTAATGTAATGGTTTGGGGTGAGTCCCCGTGTATGTCCAACTGTTCAGAGGTGTTTGAGTTCTGTATCTGTTCATTGGAATTCCATGGAACTGATAAGCCTATGATATGGCACTGAGGAATGGGTCGTGATTTCTGACTGCATGTGAGGTTGAATCAAATGGGAGAGTACTGGGGGCAGGCATGGAGAGAACTGAGGGCAAGCCTAGCAGAACATCAGGGTTTGCTCAGCTAGAACAGATTGAAGATCCATCCACATTTGTAAGAGAAGGTGAGATGAGTCCTCTGCCTGCAGATGAGAATTATGGGGAAAGGATTACATGTTGCAGCCTTATAGATTTTCAACCATGTTTCTGGAATGACCTGAAAGAGACATAAAGGAAGCAACAAGTCCTTCTGTGTTGGTGTGTGTGTGTGTGTGTGTGTGTGTGTGTGTGTGTGTGTGTGTGTGTGTGTTTGTATGTGTGTGAGTGTGTGTGTTTACAGGGGACACAGGCAGGGATGAAGAGGAAATTACCTGAGTGGGACCATTCTAGCCACTGTCTGGGCAATTCTATCTGTGGGGATGTGCAGAACTGTAGTAGGGCAGGACTTGGCATGCAGAAACATGGCCTCCCTACCTGGAAAGGTCTGGAGGAGGAGGAGGAGGAGGAGAAGGAAGACACACAATTGTTTATTGGAGACTTATTCTGAGGGGTGGGCTGACAGGTGGGGAAGGGGATACTGAGCAGTACTCATATGGGACCTTTGGCTCATGGTAATGAGTGGTCATTGCATGGGGATCTTCCCTCAGGACCATTGCTCCCAGAGAGTTGTCATCTCCTTTTTGAGATGCCATCCAGTGAATTCCCAAGTTTCAGCTCAAAACAAAGCTCCTGTGTCCCAGGAGGACTCATAAGGAGATGGCTTCTCAGAGTCACTGAAAACATGCCCCACAACTGTCCCCTCACCCACGCTTGTGTGCCCTGTGCCATGATCTGTGATCTGTGCCATGATCTGAGACAGTGTATAAGGGTGCGTGATATGCACTGAGTAGCTGAGGGTTCCAATCTGTCAGGGTTAATTCATGCTCAATGGGCATAGATATTTCTCCAGAGTGAATAGCATCAATGATCTCTGTTCTTGGTAGAGGGGCCGCCCTTTTGCCACCATGCACTTGTACTTGGGACTCTCCACACTGCTTCCCATACACCAGGCCTAGGGAGATGGGAAGAGTGTTGCTCATAGGCCTGAGGTGAACTGCGTTCCCTAGGGGTGCAGAACCAGGCCTTTGTGTGGGGATCTGTGGGGTGATTGGCAGGTGAGCATCTAGGGAGCTGCTCTGTGAGTGGTCGATTGCATCCCCACAACACATCTCAGCCCAACACAAGCTCACCATTGCCTCTGCAGCAGCTGGGCCTGGGACATTTGAAGGTGTGCCCCAGAAATATCTTCCCCTTGCACTTATGTTGTACAAGAATTACCTCCTATCACCTGTGCTGAGAATGCTGAACTCTCTTAGGCTGTTTGTACTCCTGGACACAGGATACTTGGGGAACTGGGTTCCATCCTCACTGCCTTAGCCATCATGTGTAGACTGGTGAGGATTTGGACGTTTGGGTCAGGGTCCTGGTGATACTCCTCCCTCCTTGCTCCAAAGTTCATCAGGGAGCTCATGGCTGGCTCTTTCCAGTCCTATAACTATGATTACTTGTGTGGGTAAGAAGGAAGTGAGGTCCCAGTTTCCCTGTGCATTCATAGAGAGTGGTCAAGCCTGGGCTGGTGACCCGCCCACCTGCCTGGTGCACAACTCTTTGCCCATATGCAGGACCTTTGGGAAGGACCCCCTCCACCTTTAGGTACAAGTGGGAAGACTAGATGGTGCCCTGAAACACCTTGTCATATGTTGCTTGTGCCAGGGCCAGAGTGGGTGGGGGATAACATGACCCAGTGTAGGAGTTCCATCCTGCCCTACAAAGAAGTGGGGGGAATGAGAGGCATGTATCGGGTATTGTGGTGGAAACACTGCCCTGCCCTGAACTGTCTTGGAGATCATTGCTGGGCTTTGTGTTCACAGCCAAGGTATGTGGGTGGGTGAGCTGCTTCCTGGATGTCCCTGAAGAAACATGGACGGACAGGCTGCGGTCCCATGTCAGCTCAGTTGGAACAAGCCCCTCGGGCCCCTTGTTATTGAAGCTATTGTTCAAAAGAAAGGGAAGTAACCTGATCATCCCTGGACGATCCCTTCCCCAGGGACCCTGAGTTGCAACGACTTCCCCCACCATACAATCCCCCAGGGATGCATGGATGTTTGCCATGTTCCATTACTGGGGAGGGAGTAACTTGTGGTCAGGTCGACAATGGTCTGGGCTTTCTCTCCACCCTCTCTTGCCCCCATATCCCACCACTGAGGGCATCTTCTGGGCTTACATCCTTGGCCCAACACCTCCACATTGCACCTTCCCCTGGTAACCACTATTTGACTCCTGGTTGGCTGCATGCCTTGGACAATTTTAGCTTCCTCCTCATGAATTCATCAACTGGGGGTGACACCCACTGTGCTTCTGTCTGGGGCTGGCTGCTTTCAATCTTCCCGGTGCTGTGCTGCACTGAGGCTCAATGTGCCTTCTTAAGGGTTATCCCCACTAACCCTGACCATGAACACCTTAGCCTCAGGGATCCCAAGTTTCCCAAATATGTGCTTGGTGGAAAAGATGCACAAGGAGACTGGTCCAGGTACTCTCTCATGACTATGCTTGTGCTTGTACAGGTGACAACATACAGTGTTAGTTAGGCTGAGCCAAGTCATATAGGCATATGTCTCATGCATGCATTTTTCATTCAAATGACACAGGCACACCAGATTAACAAAGCCTGTAACTGCATGCAAATATCTGCCTGGACTGTCCATGCAGCTTTGTTTCCCTATAGGTGTTTCTGTCATGGTCCCTTGAAATTTCACTTCAGCCTGAGTTATCTCTTTACCTTAGAGCTTGAGAACATGCTCTCACTCATTCTTCTCCCATCAATCTGGTGTTATCTCCCTCTCTGAAGAAATGTCAACTTTATGCTACAGTATTTTTTTAAGTGTTGGGTGTATCACAGAGCCCAGACCCTGTGGATCTGAAGGACACGTTGGCCCTGCCCATACTGAGGAAATCTTCTCTGTGATGTTTCACTTCTAGCTGGAAGTTTACCAGAGGCCAGGGGCCATTGGGTTTGACAATTTCCTGGGCATCTTCGTGAATATCATTGATTCCACTGGGAAAACACAGAGGGTCTTGGATGTACAGCTTCATGATTTTCCTGGGATTAAAGAAGTTTTGGGATGAGATTCCTTCATGTGCTTCCTGCTCCCTTTCTCTCTCCTGTCTGTTTCTGGCAGTCCTGTTTCCTCTATGATGATGGTGGTAAGTGCCAGCCTTTCCCCCAGACATCTGAGTATGGTCGCTTCATTTAATCCCTGTTGTGCATGTCTTCCTCACTGTGAATGACCTCAATGGAACTGTATCCTGCTTCAGGGAGTATTTTGGACCTGCCCTTGATATCCATGCAGAAAATTCTGCCTTTCATGGTGTGTGCTGTCCATTGTGCAGCACTCCTCTGTGTTGATATTGGACCCTTCTAATTTCCTCTTCTGTACAGTCAGGCCACCTCTCTCTGTCTCTGATGTCCTCTCTCTCCTTCTGTCCTCCTTCTCCAACCCTCTACCTCCTCTTTTCTTCCCCTTGTCTGTCCTCCCAACTTTCCCTCCATCTCTCCTTGTCTTCCTATCACTCTTTCCATCACTTCCTCACTCTGTCCCCCTTGTCTTCCTTGACCTATGGTCCCCTCTCACCTTTCCTCCCTAGGTCTCTTATTGTCTTCCCCCTCCTCCCTTTCTCACCCTCCAATATTTCTGTGACTCTCTCTGCTGATCAGTCTTCCCCTGCAATCCTCCATCCTTCCTCTAAATCCAGACCTCTCTCTCTCTGTCACTCTGTCTCTCTCTGTCTCTCTCTGTCTCTGTCTGTATGTCTCTCTCTCTCTGTGTGTGTGCGTGTGTGTTCGTGTGTGTGTGTGTGTGTATGTGTGTGTGTGTGTGTGTGTGTGTGTGTGTGTGTGTCTCCTGGAGCAAGACTTCATCTTCTGTTTCACTGTATGCAAGCAGATGGAGGACCTAAAGCTTCTCAGGCATTGCTGCAAGATCCATCATTCTTGGAAAAGAACTCCTACTTCTAGAATGAAGTCATTGCTAAGCAGTATGTAATTAGCCTTTATTTTTTTTAACATTTTTGTTTATTTTTGTGAGACACAGAAAGAGAGATAGAGTATTAGCAGAGGAGGGGCAGAGAGAGAAGGAGACACAGAATCTGAAAGAGGTTCCAGGCTGTGAGATATCTGCACAGAGCCTGATACAGGGCTCAAACCCACGAACTGTGAGATCATGACATAAGCTGAAGTCTACTTGAAATGGACTGAGCCACCCAGGCACCCCTGTCTTTAAGCTTTCTGGCAAGCAGTCACATGAGTGGCAGCTGTGGGATGTTTGAAAATGATTCATTCTCCCATGACTTCCTGCAGTCATCCTCCTACAGAATATTAGGGCACCTTCATCCAGTCCCATTCAAGTGATACCTGAACTAGGAACAGGAGTCCTAAGGATGCAGGCATCAAAACAGCACCCTCAACTCTTCCAGCTTGTTCTGTGATTAGAGCTTTACCTGCTCTAGCAGGATTGCTGAGGCGAGGCTCTGTTACAAATACCGTAGGTGACCTTCCTGAGTTCCCCATCTGCTTGGTAGATGCCTGGTCTGTTTCCCTTGCCAGATAAACATAGACAATCTTGAAATACGCAGCAGTATTTCAAGAGGAAGAGGACACAAGGGGATGATACTGAGAAGGAGATGGGTGAAGAACCCAGGCCCCTACACACAGTCTCCTCTCCACTCCTCCATCATTCCTCTAAACCTGGTCTCTCTCTCTCTCTCTCTCTCTCTCTCTCTCTCTCTCTCTCTCTCTTTCTTTCTCTCTCTCTCTCACTCTCTTCCCTTCTGTGCATGTGTGTGTATCTCAAAGATATTCTGTGTTTTACTGAATACTTCTTCACAATTCTCTGTAGCTTGGACAATTTAAAGAGAGCTAGTTTGCTTTTGTTTGTACTAGTTGATACGAAGGAAGACATAGAGACAGACTCAGAAAATTTTGCTATCATCCACAAAGGTCGACTAATCTCCCTCCACATAGATGTCCTCATTTTTGTAGAAAAGATATGTTTGACCCAGAGAAAAGTGCTGTCCCTGTAAACCTACTGCCTAATCACACTGGGGTTCTATTAGGGGTTCTGCCATCAGTAAGGCACCAGATGGCAGACCCTGCTCCAGGAACTGCACTTTGCTCATCTCATTGCAATGACTTATATTCAGCTCCTTTCTTGTAAGGACATGGAAGTGGGGTGGGTCTGGGGCAGTCGCTGAATTGGGTGGGTGTCCACAGTCCTCTTTCCCACACTGTGAAGGAAAATGAGGCATATACATGTGAACAGCAAGGTGGCAGTGGTTGGAACAACACCTAAGCACTCTTCCAGGGCTTCCCCAGTGTCATCCAGCAGGGGCAAGGTGATGCCACAGTCCCTGGCTCATGGTGTGGAGGTTCATCTTGTGAAGAAGTACTCAAAAAAACACAGAATATCTTTCTTTCACACACACACACACACACACACACACACACACACACACACACACACACACACACCACAAAGAAGGAGAGACAGAAAGAGAGAGATAGTGAAAAAAAGAGAGACCACATTCACAGGAATGATGGAGGAGTGGAGTGGAGACCGACTAGGAGAGAGGGAGAGTCATGGGGACATTGGAGTAAAAGAGAGAGAGTGGATGGGGAAGAGACAAAGATACCAAGGGAGGAAATGTGGGTGGGGGCCATAGATCAAGGAAGCCCATTGGGATAGAGGGTGGCAGTGATGGACAGATGGGTGAGGTAGACAAGGATAGATGGAGGGAAAATGGCGGGAGACAAGGGGAAGACCAGGGGAGGTAGAGGGTTGGAGAAGGAGGGAGGAAGGAGAGGGAGGACATCAGAGACAGAGAGAGGTGGCCTGACTGTTAAGAAAGGGCAATTAGAGGTGTGTAATGTCAATTCAGAGGAGTGCTGTATGATGGATAGCACACAACATGATCCCAACAGTTCCTCCATGGAATTAAAGAGCAAGTACAAATGACTCCCTAAAGCAGAAGACAGATTCATCCAGATCCATCAGTTTAAGGAAAAAAAGGCACAAATATGGAAGAAATGGCATGATCAGATACTCAGCGTGCTGCAGGAAATCTTTGAACTTCCCTCTACCATACAGAAAACAGGATTGCCAGAAACAGACAGGAGAGATGGGGGACAGGAAATGCAGGAAGGAATCACATCTTGAAAGCTTGGCCAATTCCAGGAACATCATGAAGCTGTACACCCACTAAGCTCAATGCTCTTCCAGCAGAATCAACCATATTCACATCGATGCCCAGGAAATGTGTTCAACTCTCTTGGCCCTTGACCCCTGGCAAGTATCTAGACAGAAGTGACCCAGGATGCAGAAAGGATCCACAGTGAGTAGAAGAGCCAATTACTCCCTCGGACCCAGGGAGGCAGGCAGGTGACCCGGCCACTTTTTTCAAAGAATCTGTGGTAGCAGAAAGGCTATATTCCACCACAATGATGGAGGACAAGCTCACGTGATGGGAAGAAAATGGTCAGGAAAATGATCCCAGGCTCTAGGCAAAGGAGAGATACTCAAGCCGAAACGAAATGTCACCAAAGCCTGACTTAACCTCCTGTACAGGAAAGAAAAAAAATGCATCTGCACCCACAGGAGCCTGGATATGTGTAAGCAGGTAACTGCTTTCTTATGAATGGACTGCCTGGGTCCTTTGAAGAGTTTCGCATGCAAGCAGCCATATGCTTAAGGGACTCGCTTCCACCGACTGAAGCCATATCATTCTTCTGCACAGCTTTGTATACTGTAACCAGTACAAACAGGATTGGAATATTGAGAGAGGCACGCAAGCAGACTCCTTGGGCACCTCTGCAACCAGCACATATTTGGGAACCCTGGACTCCATGAGGCTAAGGTGTTCACTGTCAGGGTTCGAGGGGCTAACCCTTAAGAAGGTGCCTTGAGCATCAGTGCAGCACAGCCTTGACCTGTGTGAAAGAAGTCAGCCCCAGAAGAAGCACCGTGGATATGACCTGTGCTTCATGAATTCTTGAGGAAGTCAGAAGAGTCCAAGGCATGCAGCCAAGCAGAGAGTCAAGTATTGGTTCCCAGGAGTGGGTGAAATGGGGGAGGTGTGGGGCCATCATTGTGAAGATGGAGGCATGTCAGGGGCATGAGTTCTGGTGATCTAATGTGCACAGTGTTGCAATAGCCAATGTTTCACTGCCTATGACTATCATTAAAAGGGAGGTGGTCTCCCCACAAACAAAGAAAGTTGGTGGTAAGATGTAAGTGTAATGGGGAAAGGAAGGGTCTCTTGGCTGTGAGGGAAAGCTACACATCCCCGATAACCCTTGCCTAACTCAGTTATGAACTTCTCCTTCTAAGCCAGGAAGAGGTCATTCCCAAGGTGTCACTGGTGTCAGAACAATTCCTTACAACATGCATCAGGAATCAAAGGAGGGAGTGATGAGGAAATAGGGTTTGAAACACCCATGAAGCACACGGAAATTATGGAAGAAAATGGCAGAAGTAATTCTGTCCCACCAAGTAACATGCGCTCTGATAAAAGAGCCAGTGGGGGAAAAATGCAGATAGCTTTTTAAAATTTACAAAAGCATATGCTGTGTGCAATGGAGTGATCTTTGGGTCCATGGGTACAAATATGTGGAAAGCAGTAGTAAAGCAAGATGCATGACATAATGCCCCCCGACAGCAAGCTGAGGTCCAAGTCCCCAGTGTCTCACTGTATATGCCTGGTCATTCCCCTGCTCATGATTCATGCAGTGACTGACTTCAGGCCTCACAAAACTCATTGGATAATTACAAAACCCCGTCTCCATTACAGCAGGACAGCAATGGATCCCCAAATGGAAGAAAGGATCCTGAATCAGGCAGAATCAGACAATGACCTTACACCAAAAACAGATCAGGCCAACAGAGAAGCAGCTGACACAATGCACATGTTTATAGGGAAGAAGGCAACAGGAACAGACACAGGGATAGTTGTTTCCACTGAAGCCCTTCTAGGCTGCACTGTCACAGTGCACAGAGATGTCAGCATAGGCAGATACAGGAGAAGACACGACATGTCAGGGCATCCTCAGGGAGAGAAAGGAGCACACAGAGAGAGGGAACATCCTATACACAAGGCACATGAAGTCAACACTGAGAGGCCAGGGACAGACACATTAGGGCCAGAGAGATAGAAGACAGAATGCTCCTGCATTGCCAAGGGCATCCTCTCTAAAGGGACCAGATGCTGGGGTGCACAGCCTCAGCGATATGGCAGAAGATGCTGTTAGAGAGCAAACAATGACCTGCATGCAGATTGGAAGTTCCTGAAGGCCTCATCGGAAAGCACTACTGATACTGGAGGACACTTGGGACTGCGACCTGCACAGGAGGAAAAAGCCCAGGGGTTGTAATCCCTGGCAGACAGAGCATGCCAGGCCTCTGCCCAAGGTCAGTTGACACAAAGGTCCATACATGAGGGTTTTGCTCCTGTGCCTCCTGTGTGCCTGCTGTGCTGAGCTCTCAGAAAATGGGGGGACACAGGTTGCCTGGAGTGATAATGAAAACAATGAGTGCCTGTTGTTGGTGCTTTCAATGGGAGACTTCACTGACAGGACTTCTTGGGCAAATGCTTAAGCCTGCATCCTCAGAGGAATACTAGCTCAAGGCACATTGTGCCAGATGGAGAGAGGCCAAAGAGCACAAGGAAGTGGGTTGACTGTTCCTGGCCTTTAACAACTCCCCTTCCACATGTCCTCCCCTCTGTCTGTTTGGTTAACCCACTTTTACTTGGGGTTATTACAAAATCAGAGTTCACAAAAGGGTATCAGTACTATGACTTCTGCTGGAGTGTGTGTGTGTCTGTGTGTCTGTGTGTCAGTGAAGAAGCATGTCGAGGCTGACTCCAGGGAATGGGAAACAGAAGGCATGGGGGTGTGTGCAGACAAGTGTGAGGGGGTAATGGGCTCTTTCCACAGCACTTTGTATTTATGCGCTTTCACCTCTGCCTGAACCAGATCATCATCTCTCATACCCACCCACCCACTATCCCTCTGTTCACACTCCTGCACTCCCTTCATACAGTGCTCCTTCAAACATGGCTGGTCTTGAATCCTTTTTTACTTTTTTTCTCCTCTACCTGAGCCTATCACTTTGTAGATGTGTGCAGAGCACAGGGTAATGAACACTGAGAACTCCCTCCCTCAACGTGGCAATGAATGTGTGTGAGAACATCCCACAGGAGAATACCTGGAGGAGAGTCATGGTCATCCCCAACCAGTGATTGGGCATCTCTGGATGTGCTGACCTCTGCCTTTCCTGAACTTCCTCGTTGTCCCCAGGAATGACATGAAACCCACAAACTCGCCTTTCTCTCGATTCCTTTCCCCAACCTCCCACATTCCACTCCCGATTGCTTAGAACCTAGCATCCAACAGGCAGCCAAAAAGCATGACCCAGCCCTCTATACAACAACATAGGGCCAGCCATTGCATGGAATTCCAACCTGCAGGCACAGAACTCAAACTCCTACATGCTGATGGATGTAGTCAAGGACACACCCAAATCCCTTCCACATACAGCACACACAGACAGTACACACACAATACAAATGCCCTGGTGTTTACTTCCAGTTGAATACTTGCTCAAATGTATGGGAGCCTTCCTCTGCCCCATATTTCACAACAACACTTGTCCTTATTTCCTGTACAGGAGAACATTCTTGACCAATCCTGCATATCTGAACATTTTTCGCTGGTGTCTTCAAGTGTGATGCTTCATCATACTCTCCTCATCATCTGGCAGCTCCCTTTGATACAGGGACACAAACCTTTACACACTGACACACAGACAAACATGTGGACACACTCCCACACATACATGTGACAGATGAGTATCTTCTGTCCATACTGAAGGGGGTGTGAGTGTTTGCAAACAGAAAAGTAAAGGGACTGTGTGGTAAGATGTGGCAACGGGAACGCATGACACAAAAGGCAAGCCAAAACAGAAGGCGATGGTCACCGCACTGAGGGAGGGGTTTGTGGTCATGGAATGACAAGTCTCACAGGTGTAACAGCCAGCTTTGGTTGTCCTGGTTGGCTCATTCAGACTGCCTGGCCTACCTGCCCACAGTCAGCCTCCCCAGAGAGGCAGAACCTCTCTGACTCTGCACTTCTGCAGATTCTCTGTGTCAGGCTATTGCTCTCTGGTTATGGTGTCAATCCCTTGGGCTCCGATGATCCTCATTTTCTCCATGTGCAGAGCAACTGTGCCTGGGACCCTGCAGGACACATTTCAGTTCCCACAGCCTGGGTTCCTCACCCATCTCCCTCTCATTCCCCTCCCCGTATGTCTTCGTCATCTTGAAATTCTGCAGGGGTTAGTCCACAGATTTCCTGTGTTTATCCAGCAAGGGAAACAGGCGAGGCATCAGAAACTGCTCCCAAGCAGCTGGGGAACACAGCAACGTCACCTACAGTTCTTGTCTCAGAGCCCCACCTCAGCAATCCTGGTAGAGCAGGAAAAATTCTGATCACAAAACCAGCTGAAGGATTTGAGGCTGCAGCTGTGGTGCCGGCATCCTTAGGACTCCTGTTCATAATTCAGATATCAATGGATCAGACTGGAAAGACATGTCCTAATGTTCTGAAGGGAGATGAATATATGAGAAGTCACTGGAGAATAGATCAGGATCAACTCTCCTGCAGCTGCTGTTCCTACACGCAGTGACTACTTGCCAGAAAGTCCAAGGACATACTGCTTAGCAATGATGTTCATTCCAGAAGTAGGAGTTCTGGCTCAAGAGTGGCAGGATCTTGCAGCAATACCTGGGAAGCTTGGGATCCTCCAGCCGCTGGCATAATGTGGGACAGAAGGTGAAACCTCGCTCCAGGACACTGGTCCACTCCTGATTTCAGAAATGTATCTCATCTCCTGACACCTCCCCTCCCCAAACATCCACCCAAACACATCCACCTTGGGCTGCCCTGTAATCCCTTCACATTGGACATGGAGTGAATCATGTGTCATCTTGCTTCCTGTTCATTGGAGGCATCTGAAGATGCTTCACAAGCTTCTGGATGTCAAGGATTCTTGGAGTGCCGGTCATGAATGATCAAGAACCACAAAACCAGCATGGACAGCAGCCTGACACTGCTGACACCTGTCCTCCTTCAGTAGGTCACACACTCCCCACAGGTTGCTCAAGGCCCATGGGTTCTCAGGCTTTTGTATGTCTGCTGGAAACACACAGGAGCCCTTGCATGTTCAGACACCGCCATTTCCGGCTTCTTTTTTTGTTCTAGGACTAGACCAAGTCCACTTTCTTCCCACCCTTCAGCAATTTGCTCATGGGAACTGAGACCCATGCCTCCCAACGTTGTCTTGTGTATGAGGCCCTGCTGGTACTTGTCATTCTGACCTGGAACTCCACTGCCACTTGGTGTGGAGTTTCAGTGTCACACGTGACATAAAGTACACCTTCCAATGCCATGTCCTTGCCCACCCACACATATTATGGAGCCAGGACCATAGGATGGGATCACATGTGCACGTGTCTGGACAAAGGCTTTGAACCCTCACTGTCTTGTGTTCCTTGAAATGTCACCTCCATTAACTTCCTCTTGCATTAACCTAGTTCCACTGTGTTACCTCCACGACATTTATGAAAGATATAACTTTGGACGTGAGCTAGGATGCTCTGGATACAGGCTCTTGTCTGTTTCTGATGATGTTTCAGCCTCTGTCATTATCTGTGTTTGAGCCATGAGTGACCGCAGCTGGCTGTTCTATCAGGGCTAAGACCCTATCGTGAAGGCCTCTAAAGACTCAGGCAGGTCAGGCAAGGACAGATTCTGGATTCTAACAGGTCTATTTTATCCAACTTCACTGCAGCTCCTGTGTGTCTTCCCATTACAGGGACTCTTGCCCTTTTAGCTTCTGTTCCTCATTCTCCTGTTCCGTCTATTCCTGCTCCTCTTCCTCCTTCTCTTTGTCCTCCTCCTCCTCCTCTTTCTTTTGGTCTTCCTCCTCCAACTTCTCCTTCTCCTCCTCTTCCTGCTTCTCCATCTTCTTTTCCACTTGTATCTCCTCCTCTTGCTCCTTCTCCTCTTCCTCCAAATACTCTTCTCCTTGTCCCTCTTCCACCTCCTCTTCTTCCTCCTCCTCCTTGTCTTCCTCATCGTCCTCTACCTCCATCTCCTTTTCCCCTTGTTATCTCCTGCTGCGATCCTCTTCTTCCTGCTCCACAAACTCCTCCTCCTCCTCTCTGTAATACTCCTGGTGCTTTGGTTCAGCCTACTCTTCATACTCCTCCTAGTCTTCATGGAGGTCCTCCTGCTCTTGCTCATCCTCCTGGTGCTCCAACACTTTCTTCTCTGCTGCCTCCTCTTCTTCTTTCTTCTCTTCCCCCTCCCAAGCTTCCTTCTCCCCTTTCAAAGCTTCCTCCTCCTCCTCTTCTTCCTGTTGCTCCTCCTATCCAATTCCACCTGCATTTTCTGCCCCTTCTGCTCCCACACCTTCTCCTCATCATCACGCTTCTTCTGTTCATGCTCTGCATCCTCAGTCACCGCTGGTTCCCTGCCACCGCCTCAACCTCCAACCATTCAATGAACAACTGCTCCAGCCCAAATATTATGTCATCCACCAGCAGCATAATTTCCTCTCAGGTAGAGTCTGGCATTCTTTTTTAGGTTGGGAAATATTTAACCCCGAATACCTGTCTGTGGCTCCCTTGACCACCAGTATCCAGTGTCCCCGCTGGCTCCTGTCAATCAACTGCACCCTTTATGGGTGAGGAGGGCCAGCACAGGTAGCCAGGTTTCCACACACTGTCAAGACCATGACTCGCTAGGCAAGCAATAGTCTGGAATAGATGAAAAGAAATAATTCCACTAGTATCCAAGCTGGGGTCAATAGTGTGCCTCACACTTTAGGGAATTCTCTCTCTCTTTCCTCAGGCAGGGATTCAATTCCAGCCACCATATAGACTTGGACCATTTCCCAGAATGGACAGGTGGCTGTGGTATGACTTGGGGTGAAGACACATGGAGGCCAGACCTGGATTCTCAATAGTAATGCTTTAGGAAATGGGAGCCACAGTCCCAAAGCCTGGCAGGCTTTCCAAAGTGAAGGAGCTGGAGGAGCCCCAGTAGTGAGTGGCAGAGTGCCAGGGTGGGTATTTGTGATGGAGAAGCATTGCTTCTCCAGAGTTGACCCTGGACATTCAGGCCCTCAGTCTTACTGCCTTGAGCTTCCAGGGATACAACTTCTGAGTATGCATCTGTGTTCAGCTGAATTCTGGCAGATTCACTTGTCATCTGCCCACCTGCTGCCCAGGCTACCTGGGTCTCAGGCTCCTCTGATCCTCAGTTTCCAAACTACTGCCCAAATGAGGACCCTTGCCAATACAACACACGTGTCAGCACCCAGGCACTGGGGTTCTCACCGACATGTCCTCCTCTCAGCTCATTGTCTCCTGGAGGCTTCCTCCCTCAGGTAGTACTGCAGGGGACTTGGCCACAGGTCCTCAATGATGATCTGGAAGGGGAAACAGGCCAGGTCAGTATGGGCTTCAGGACCCTCCCCCATAGGCCGGGGGCCACCCACATCCCACTGCTGACGAAAGCCTCAGGAACACCACCTCAGCAATCCATTTCGACCCTGAGCAGCTGTGCTCACACAGCCAGTTCAACAAGTTAAGGCTGGTGGTGTTGTGCCTGGGCTGGGAGCTCCATGTTCATAATCCTAGAACCACTGAATTGGACTGGAAAGAGGCACCTGATATCCTGCAGGAAGAGAGGATTTGGTTCAGGAACTAGATTGCTGACAACAACAACCACTCCACCTTTTTTCCATCCCTGCATCATGCCCAGCGCCCTCTTCCTGCAACATTGGGTCCCAACCACTACCTATAGAGATGAGGTGTTATTTCACTCGGTTCTAGAAGTAGGGGTTCTTTCCAAAGAGATACATCAACCTGCACTGATACTTGGAACAGCCCAGTTCTTCCACCTGCCATGACCATGAGGACAGAAAGGGGAAAGTGTCCTCACCCATTCCTGAGCTGTTTACTTGGCAAGTTTACCTCTCCCTCTGCTGCTGAAATTCCAATCCTGACTTGCCCACCCTCAGCCTCAGTCCATGGTCTGATCTCTACACATTGATCATGTAGCTGAACATATCTTTGTCCTGTTCACCAAACATGGCTGCTATATGTCAGTGATTCAGCATCTATGTTGGGACAATGAGTCTTGACTTCAGTTGATACAAAAGAGAACCACATGCTATCCAGATTTGATGGGCTGACAGCAAGTGACTGGGACATGGCATGCACAGAAACACCAGGTACCATTAAGCTCCCATCCTCCTCAGCTCTTGCAATTTCATTAGACATGCTCAACACTTGGGTGTCCTTTGGGTTCCAGTACTTCCCAGGCTGTCTGCAAAGGACAGGAAAGTGGCATGTGACTAATCCTCACCATTCCCATGTATATCTGGACTGTGTGTGCTGTCCATGCCATCATTGCCTGTAATGTCTGGATGTGCCCTGTCCCCTTCTCATTGGTGTGTTTCCTTGTGTGTTTCCATGAATCCCTGTTTCATCAGCAGCTTTCTCTGTACAGATGAAACAGGAAGTCTCACACATAGCAAGCTACACACTTTCTGTTTATCAGGCCTAAATTACCATCATTAAAGCCATGCAAAACATCTAGAAAAGAAAACTGGAGTCTAATGTTTCTGATGAATGTCAATGCAAAAATCCTCAGTAAAATACAAGTAAACCACATTTAACAGTACATTAAAAGTGTTACAGATAATGACCAAGTGAGATTTATCTCTGGGATGTTAAAATGTTCAACACAGGAAAAAAAGATTTATACAGACCTGAGATATACTAACTAATAACTTCACTTCATTTTTGTGTCTTTATTTTATTTTGAGAGACAGAGACAGAGAGTGATCAGGGAAGGGGCAGAGAGAAGGGAGACATAGAGTCTGAAGCATGCTCCAGGCTCTGAACTGTCATCACAGAGCCTGATGCAGGTCTAGAACTTACAGAATGTGAGATCATGACCTGAATCGAAGTTGGATGCTTAACTGATTAAGCCACTCAGGCGCCCCCAAAACATAACATTCAAAGGAGAGAAAAATTGAGGCCTTGCACTTCCCTATTTGAATTTTCCTTATTTCCCTAATTTTCTATGTTTGAAGACATACAAAATTAAAAACTTGTAGAGAGACTAATGGAAATAAATAGACACTCTAGAAATCAACACTCATAAATATGGTAAAACATGTTCTTTTAAGTAAAGTCTATATCCCAGTATGGGGCTCAAATTTACCACCAGGAAATAAGAAGTTCTGTGCTCTGTGGACTGAGCTAGTCAGTCTCCTTTATGATCAAATGACCTTTGATAAATGTATCAACACCACATAATGAGAAAGGATACTTTGATTAATTGTGTTGGGAAACTTCTTAAACAATGCAAAGGATCAAGTTGGACTTAAACCGTGTACCACATATAAAAGCTAACTCAAAATGAACTAAAACCCTAAGCATGGAAAAATCGGAGCTCTTATATACTGCTAGTAGAAATTTAAATGGTTCACCACTGTGAGAGTTTGGTGGTAGCTCAAAAAGATAAACATACAATTACCATAGAGGGGGAGCAGTAAGATGGCAGAGAAGTAGGGAGCTTTGTAATCTCCACTCTCCTGCAACTATCAAACTGAGAAGGACTAAAGCCACAAGACTCTGATCTGCAAGAATGGAAGGTGTACACACAGAATCCTTATAGATGACAGCATCACAGATACCTGAGTGAGTGTGAATTGGGACCAGAGTCTCTGAGCAGAGGGAGCACAGGCCCAAAGCAGAGCTGGGAGAGCACCCAGAAAGGTGGTGCAGGGCAGAGAGGGCCATGTGTGCAGAGGCAGCACAGGGCCTTGGAGGGCCACACACAGGGCGGCCATGCAGATCTGTGCTCGGAGAGGCCATGCAGAGTGGTGGGGAGTCAAGGGGAAGAGAAAGAGAGACTGAAACTGCTCATAGAGTGGTCTCTGGAGAGGAGAGAGACCTTGGCCAGGGAAGGAGGGACACAAACATCCCATATACAGCCGCTGGGCATGGGGAGAGGAATTCATCCCCCTCAGCAGGCTTGTTCTCCTTTGGCCTCCACAGCTCGCCAACTCTAGGCAGAGCCAGGGAAAAGCTAGATTTTCAGTCCCTGTACTCTATCCCGGCTAGAAAGCTGCCCATTTGTTGGAGGACGTTTCATCTGGGGTGGCAGCATTAAAGCACATGGACTAGGATTTGGAAACATGACGGAGCTTAGGGGAAAAAAAAGCAATTTGACCCTCCATGGCACGGAGAGATAGGACTCAAAAAAGTGGCTTTCAATGAATGATCTGAGAAGGGCTTGGGGGTACCTCTATTCTTCTCCCTGCAACCACTGAGGCGGGGCCTCGAGAGCAGCCCCCAAGACCCAACATACGTAGACAAAGCCACGCTCATCCTCTCTGGAGAGTTGCCTTTTTTTTTTAATTTTTTTTCATTAAAAAATTTTCTTCTATTCTCTTTTCTCTTTTCCTTTTTCATTCATTTCTCCTTTTCCCTCCTGGAGTCAGGGAAAGACCAACATTTATGCACTGCTGAGATTAGGTCAATTCTTGCCATCCAGATATGCTTTCCCTTATCTCATTCTTTTCTCTCCCCTACTCAGGTTTTATGCTCTCAGACTGTCCTTGGTCTTTGGTTGCTGCTGCCCCCCCCCATTCTTTTGCTTCTTTTCTTTCCTTTCTTTTCTTTTCTGTTCTTTTTCCTTTCCCCTTTTGGTTTACTTGTTTATTTGATTTGTCTGTGCGTTTGCATGCATTTGTTCCCTGTGTGTGTGTGTGTGTCTGTTTGTCTGTTTTCCTTTTCAAGGCTACCTCAAGAAACAAGCCAAAGTATACATGGTGAAGATACCCAAATATCATTGAGTAGGGAAATAAAATAATCAAAGGCATAAAAGAGAAACCGAGAGGCACCATTAAAAGAACACTTCCTGAAACAACAGACCCTGGGAAGTCAATGAGCCTCCTTCAATAGAGCAACACTAACAGGTGCACAGTGTATAACAAGCGTTTAAAACTGACAAGAGACAGAAAGCTAGCCAAAATGATGAAACGAAAGATCTCTCCTCTTAAAAAATTCCAGGAAGAAATCACAGCCACAGGACTGCTCAAAACAGATTTAAGCAACATAACTGAACAAGAATTTATAACAATTGTCATAAAATTAATCTCTTGGCTTGAAATAAAGAATCAGAGAAGCTATTGATACAAAGACTAGGGACCTTGACAATAGCTGTGATGAGTTAAAAAAGGCTATAAGTGAGATGAATAATAAAATGGAGGCAGCCACTGCACGGATTCAAGAGGCAGAGAGGAAAAGAGGTGAATTAGAAGACACAGTTATAGGAAAAGAGGAAGCTGAGAAAAAGAGAGATAAATTGATGCAGGAGAATGAAACAAGAATTCGAGACCTGAGTGATACAATCAAACGGAACAATATCCATATCATAGGAGTTCCTGAAAAAGAAGAAAGAGAAAAAGATCCTGAAGGGGTGCTTGATCAAATTTTAGACGAGAACTTCCCGAATATGGGGAAAGAAATAGTGCAAAGAACCCCAATAAGACATAACTTAAATCAACCATGGGAGCAACATATGATAGGGAAACTGACAAAATATAAAGATAAAGAGAGAATTCTGAAGGGAGCTAGAAATGAAAGGGCCCTAACATACAAAGGGAAACCTATCAGAGTGGACACAGACTTATCTAACGAAACTTCGCAGGCCAGAAAGGAATGGCAGGAAACCTTCAGTGTGATAAACAGGAGAAATATGCATCCAAGAATCTTTTATACAGTGAGCGTTCATTAAAAATTGAAGGAGAGATAAAGGTTTTCCAAAATAAACAAAAATTGAGAGAATTCATCACCATAAAACCAGCCCTACAAGAAATCTTAAGAAGGACACTATGAGGGAAATGAAGCAAGGAATATAAGGTACCAGAGAAACCACTACAAGTATGAACACTACAGAGAACACAATGAATCTAAGCTTACATTATTCAATAATAACACAATGTGAATAAACTGAATGCCCTAATCAAATGTCACAGGGTAGCAGAATGGATAAAAAAAACAAAGTCCATCTATTTGCTGTCTACAAGAGACTCATCTTACACCTGAAGACACCATCAGATCAAAAGAAATGGGATGGAGAACTATCTATCATGCAACAGGAGGTAAAAAGAAAGCCGGAGTCATCATACGTATATTGGACAAACTGGACTTTAAAGTAAAGGCAGTAACAAAAGATGAAGAAGGATATTATATAATAATTACAGGATCTCTCCACCAGGAAGAGCTAATAATTATAAACATCTACGCACCAAATTCGGGAGCACCCAAATAGATTAAACAATTAATCACCAAGAGAAACAGTATTATTGATAAGAATGTGCTTATCATAGGGTATTTTAATACTCCACGTAGAGCAATGGATAGGTCAAGCAGACAGAAAATCACTAAAGAAACAATGGACCTGAATGGCACATTGGAACTTGAAATCAATCCCAGGAAAAAGTCTGGAAAACTTCCAAAAATGTGGAGGTTAAAACCCACCCTACTAAAGAAGGATTGGGATAATCAGGCAATTAGAGAAGAAATTAAAAAATATATGGAAACAAATAAAAACGAAAATACAACAATCCTAACTGTCTGGGACTCAGCAAAGGCAGTACTAAGAGGAGAGTATATTGCAATCCAAGCCTATTTCAACAAACTAGAAAAAGTGCAAATTCAAAATCAAACAGACCAACTAAGGAAACTAGAAGGGGAGTAGCAAGAACACCCAAAACCCAGCTGAAGAAGAGAAATAATAAAGATCAGGGAAAAAATAAACAATACAGAATCCAAAAAATATAGTGTTGAGCAGATCACTGAAAAAAAGAGTTGTTGTTTTGATAAAATAAACAAAATTGATAAACTTCTACCAAGACTCCAGAGAAAAAAGAGGACACCCAAATAGACAAAATCATGAATGAAAATGGATCTATCACAACTGATCCCTCAGAAATATAAGAAATCATCAGAGATTACTACGAAAAATTATATGCCAACAAACTGGACAATCTGGAAGAAATGAACAAATTCCTAAACATACATGCACTACGAAAATTCAAACGGGAAGCGATAGAAAATCTGAACAGAACCATAACCACTTAAGAAGTTGAATCAGGTATCAAAAATCTTCAAACGAATAAGAGTCCAGGTCGGATGGCTTCCAAGGAGAATTCTACCCTAGGAGAGTTAACAGGCATTCTTTTCCAGCTATTCCAAAAAATAGAAATACAAGGAAAACTTAGTGACTCATTCTACAAGGCCAGGATCACATTGATTCCCAAACCATACAGAGACCCAACAAAAAATGAAAACTACAGGCCAATATCCTTATTGAATACAGATGCAAAAATACTCAACAAGATATTAGTAAATTGAATTCAACAGCATATAAAAAGAATTATCCACCATGATCAGGTGAGATTCACCTGGGTTACAGGGCTGGTTCAATATTCGCAAATCCATAAATGTGATACATTACGTTAACAAAAGTAAAGATAAAAACCATATGATCCTGTCGATAGATGCAGAAAAAGCATTTGACAAAATCCAGCATCCTTTCTTAATAAAAAGTCTCGAGAAAGTCGGGATAGAAGGAACTTATATAAACATTATAAAAGCCATCTATAAAAAGCACATGGCTAATATCATCCTCAGTGGAGAAAAATTGAGAGCTTTTCCCTGAGGTCAGGAACACGACAGGGATGTCCACTCTCACCACTGCTGTTGCTGGAGGTCCTAGCGTCAGTAATCAGACAACAAAAGGAAATAAAAGGCATCAGAATCAGCAAAGAAGAAGTCAAACTTTCGCTTTTTGCAGATGACATGATAATCTACATGGAAAACCCGACCGACTCCACCAGAAGCCTTCTAGAACTGATCCAGGAATTCAGCAACGTCACAGGGTACAAAATCAACGTAGATATATCAGTTGCGTTTTTATACACCAATAATGAAGCAACATAAAGAGAAATCAAGAAACTGATCCCATTCACAATTGCATGAAAAACAACAAAATGCCTAGGAATACACCTAACCAAAGACGTAAAAGACCTGTACGATGAAAACTATAGAAACTTATGAAAGAAATTGAAGACACAAAGAAATGGAAAAGCATTCCATGCTCAAGGTTCAGAGAATAAAGATTGTTAAAATGTCATTATTACCCAAGGCAATCTACACATTCAATGCAATACCAATTAAATTGAATTGTTCCCTGTGTGTGTTTGTGTCTGTCTGTTTTCCTTTTCAAGGAGATTGAATTGCACCAGCATTCTTCTCAAAGCTAGAACAAAATATCCTAAAATTCGTTTGGTACCACAAAAAAACCCAAATAGCCAAAGTAATACTGAAGAAGAAAACCAAAACGGGAGGCATCACAATCCCAGGCATTAGACTCTCCTACAAAGCTGTCATCACCAAGACAGTATGGTACTGGAACAAAAACAGACACATAGACCAATGGAATAGATTAGAGACCCCAGAGCTGGACCCACAAACGTATGGCCAATTAATCTTTGACAAAGGAGGAAAGAGTATCCATTAGCAAAAAGATAGCCTCTTTAATAGGTGATGCTGGGAGAACTGGACAGCAACTTGCAGAAGAATGAAACTAGACCACTCTCTTACACCATACACAAAAATAAACTCAAAATGGATGAAGGACCTGAACGTGAGACAGGAAACCATCAATACCCTAGAGGAGAAAGCAGGAAACAACCTCTATGACCTCAACCCCAGCAATTTCCTACACGACACATCCACAAAGGCAAGGGAATCAAGAACAAAATAAACTATTGGGACCTCATCAAGGTAAAAAGCTTCTGCACTGCAAAGGAAACAATTGAAGAAACTAACAGGCAACTGACAGAATGGGAAAAGATAGTTGCAAATGACATATTGGATAAAGGGCTAGTATCCAAAATCTACAAAGTACTCACCAAACTCCACAGCGAAAAACAAACAATCCAGTGAAGAAATGGGCAGAAGACACGAAGAGACACTTCTCCAAAGAGGACATCCAGATGGCCAACAAACACATGAAATGATGCTCAACATCACTCATCATCAGGGAAATAGCAATCAAAACCACACTAAGATACCACCTCCCGCCAGTCAGAGTGGCTAAAATGAAAAACTCAAGAGAATATAGTTGCTGGTGAGGATGTGGAGAAATGGGCACCCTCCTACACTGTTGGTGGGAATGTAAAGTGGTACAGCCGCTCTGGAAAACAGTGTGGAGGTTCCTCAAAAAAATATCAATAAAACTACCCTGTGACCCAGCAATAGCACTGCTGGGGATCTACCCAAGGGATGCAGAAATGCTAATGCATAGTGGCACATGTACCCCAATGTTCGTAGGGGCAATTTCAACAATAGCCAAAGCATGGAAAGAGCCTAAATGTCCATCAACTGATGAATGGATTAGGAAGATGTGGTTCATCTACACAATGGAATACTACATGGCAATGAGAAAAAATGAAATCTGGCCATTCATAGCAAGGTGGATGGACCTCGAGGGTGTCATGCTAAGCGAAATAAATCAGGCGGAGAAGGACAGATAGCATATGTTTTCACTCATAGGTCTAACAGGAGAAACCTAACAGAGGACCATGGGTAGGGGAAGAAGGAAAAATAGTTAGGGAGAGGGAGGGAGACAAAGAATGAGAGACTCTTGAATACTGAAAACAATCTGAGGGTGGAAGGGGAAGGGAGAAAGGTAAAAGGGGGTGATGGTCATGGTGGAGGTCACTTGTGGGGAAGAGCACTGAGTGTTATATGGAATCCAACCTGACAATAAACTATAAAGTTAAAAAAAAAAGAAACTAAAGGGTAACACTCAGAGCCTGACTGCTTTGGCTTCACGGTAGAAATTCATCGCTGATCTGTGGCAGCTGTGGTGGCTACGAGACCCTGGGGACATGGGCGACCCTGAGCAGTGTCCAGTGAGGCGCAGTGTGAGTAGGTGGTGGTGAGGATGCCCCTCGGCCCTGGGGGTGGCTTTCATTTCACAGGTGGGGCCGAACTGGAGGCACAGGAGGAGAGAGTGGTGCACTGGGGGTCGCAACTGCCATGGGCTTACAGTACCAAGGCGCTGGTCGATGCCTTCATGCTTTTCCTGACCTGCTGCGAGGAGTTCATGAGCTCCGACGCAGAGGTTTGGCGCTTCCTCTGCAGCCTCAAGCACCAGCTCTCCCTTCAGGTCCTGCGCAGCAAGGACGTCTATGTCTTCTCTTCCTGCTGGGCCTTGGTCCTGGATCCCCCACCACCCACCGCCAGGAGATAGACATGGAGGTAGAGCAAGGAAGGAGGTGTCAATAGGAAGACCAACCAGGAGAGAGCCTCAAGAAGATGGGAGGGAGAGAGAAGCAGAAGGATAAAGACAAGAAGAGACTGAGGGAGTTATTGGGGGATGGTTAAGTAGGGAAAGGAAGTATAGGGGAGATATAGGGAAGCATGGAGAGAGAGGGAAGGAAGACAACAGGAGATGGAGTGAAAGTGGGTGCAGGGACATGGGGAAGATGGGGCAGGTGGTTGGAGAGCGAGGGAAAGAGGGGAGTGAGAATTAGAGACAGAGATAGACCAACTTTCAAGAAGGAACAATTTCCATTATGCAGTTTTAACACGGAGGAATTCTGTCCTTTGGAAAGCACACCCCTGTAAAGCCAACATTTCCTGCCTGGACGTCAAAGGCAGCTCCAAAAGAATCTCTGAACATGAAAACAGGTCTAACGAAGTCCTTCTGGGTTAGGAAGAGAGGCACAGCAGAGAAGAAATGGAATGACCAGATGCTCAGAGGGATATTGGAAACACTGTCACTTATCACAACCATACAGAATTCAGAACTACCAGAAACAGTGAAGAGAGATGAGGAGCAACAACTGTGTGAAGGAATCATGTCCTAAAGCTTCGCCAATTGAATGAAAATCATGAGGATGCACATTCAAGAAACTCTATGCTTTCTTAGAGCAATCAGCTATATTCACAGAGATGTCCAGGAACTGTAGTCAACTCTGACAGACCCTGTCCTCTGGGAATCACGAGACAGAAATATTCCATTATGCATACATTGTCTTCAGTCACTGGAAAAGCCAATTTCCCATTCAGAGTCACAAATCTTAGCAGGAGATGTGATCATCAATTTTAAACAAACTGAAGGTAGCACAAAATCTCACTGCTCGAAAACAGTGGAGGAAATGCTCAACCAATGGTATAATAATGAAAAAGAGCATGATCCAAAGCTTGAAGTTAAGGTGGAAAGTTCCAGCTGAAATGACAGATCACCAGACTGTGACTCAAATGCCACATAGAAACAAAGAATCCTCAGACACAAGAGTCAGATATATGCACGCAGGCACCTAGCTTTGTATGTCTGGGGAGCAATGTGGTGTTGAAAGACTAACACATGAAAAAGACATGTGCCTACGTGATGCAGCTCAGCCTAACTAATGTTGTATGTTGTAACATGTACAGAAATGAACAGAGCAACGAGACACACACTGGTTTTGGCTCCATCACAGCCTCCTCCTCCAGGTACATATTTTGGGAAACTTGGGGTCTCTGAGGCTAATGTGTTCATTGTAAGGCCTGGCAGGGATAACCCTTAAGAAGGTTCATTGGACATCAGTGTAGGAAAGCACAGGGCTGAGTGAAATAAATCAACCCCACAAAGAAGAACAGCGGATGAGACCCCACCTTGACAGTTCTTGAGGAGGCTAAAGCAGTCAAAGACATGTGGCCAAGCAGAGTGAATAGTGGTTCCCAGAGGAGAGTGCAATGGGGAGGTGAGGGGCCATGGTTGTGAAGATGTAGGCATGCAAGGGGCATGAGTTCTGGAGATCTAATGTGCACAGTGTGCTTGGACAATGCTTTGCTGCCTCCACAGGTTTCTCAGAAGGCAGGTGCTATCATCACAAACAATGAGTGTTTGAAGAGAAATATAATTTTGAAGGGGCCAAATGTGGTTTCTTTGCCATTACATATAAAGGCACATCCCAGAGTTTACATTGTTTACTGCAGTTATGCCCAGCTAGCATAGCAAAAGTGGAGCTCAATATAAATGTGTGAAAGGTGTCAGCACATTTCTTGAAAACATGATTCAGATACCAATGTAGGAAGTAATAGAAAAGTTAGGAATCAAAACACTTATAAGGCACACAATAACTAGTCTCTCCTGGCTGAAAATGCTGAATAACAAAAGGGAAATATCTTTGGCACAATGGATTTTTAAATTTACAATAACATATGCTGTGTGCAGACACTGAACTAACAGCCCCATGGATACAAACAAGTGAAATGCAGAAGGAGTGATGAAAGATGCATGACTTCATGCCTCCCACCAGCCAGCTGAGGTCCAAGTGCCCAGTGACTCACTGTTGATGTCTGGTTGTTCTCTTGCTCATGATTCATGTAGTGACGGACTTCAGACTCACAACACACATAGGGAAATCACCAAACCCCATCCCCATTACGTGGGGCCAGGGATTTGATCCACAAATGGAAGAAAGTTCCAATTCTGACACAGGCAGTCTCAGACAACGACCTTACAGCAAATACAGGTCAGACAAAAAGAGCAGCTGTTGAAAGAATGCACAGGAGTGCAGAATGGATGCAATGTAACAGACACAGGGACACCTGTGCCCACTGAAGACCATCTGCGCTGTACCTTCACTGACATGTCAGCATGGGAGGAGCCAAGGGAAGAAAGGGACACCTCAGGGCACGTTCAGGGAAGGGGAGGAACACACACACAGAGGGATCCTCCTGTACACAGGGCACAAGAAGTTGACCCCGAGAGGCCAGGGACAGACATGTTGGCCAAAGAGATAGAAGCCAGAATGCTCCTGAATTGCTGAAGGCCTCCTATCAAGGGACAGGACTCTGGAGCCCACAGCCTCGGCCATGTGGTAAATGATGCCATTAGGGAGCACATATAGTCCCACAGGCAGATTGGAATTTCCTGTAAGCCTCACCGGAAAGTCGTACAGACTCATCAGGATTCTTGGGACTGTGACCTGTGCTTCAGGAAGAAAGCCCAGGGGTTGTAATCCCTGGCACCAAGAGCATGCCAGGCCTCTGTCCAAGATCACTTGACACAAAGGTCCAAGCATAAGCGTTTTGCTCCCAGAGCCTCAGAACTTTCCGCATGAAAACCCCTTCAATGCCTTTCTCTGGGACAGGCCAGCATAAAATCAGGAACTGTTACCTTAGCCGGTACTGTCAGGAGACAAGAAGAGGTGAGGGACTCTGGGCCCACCTCTATCCCAAACTCTACATCCTCAAAAACACATAGCTAATGATGGCCTGCATAGAGGAAGTTTATAAATACCCTGAAATGTCCCAGGCTGAGGCCCCTTCAGGCGATGCTCCCACAGCCATGACAAAGCTGACAGTAGCACAAAAGGCCATCCAAAATGTAGAACAGTGGTAGAAGGTTTGAGGGTGGTGTTCACGGTTATAGAAAGACACTTCCTACAGGCGTAGCAGCCAACCTTGGATGTGATTGTTTGCTCATTCATACAGCCTTGCCAGACTACCCACATTAAGCCTCCACAAAGAGGCAAAACCTCTTTGACACTTCACTTCTTCACACTTCCTGACTCAAACTGATGCCCTTTTGACTTTATGGCACTGTCCCTGAGCTACTCCCAGCCTCAGTTTCTCCATGAGGAAAGCAATTGTTCCATGGACCCCACGGGAGATGCACCCACCTCCAGGGCTCCTCTATTGTCTCCCTCTGAGTACCCTATACTGGTGTCTATTTCCTACTGAAATACTGCAGGTGATTGGGCCATAGATCCTCCATCATTATCTGGCAGGGGAAACAGACCAGGGCTCACATGATCTGAGCATATCCCAGCATAGCCCAAGAAGCTGGGGAACGTACCAAAATAATCTCCCTTGCATGACACAGAATCCTACCTCAGCAATCCTGCAAGAGCCAGCAAAGCGATGGTCACACAACCAGTTGAAGAAGTTACTAAGGCTGCTGTTGTCATGCCTGCATCTGTAAAGCCTCTGGTTGGTAATTTGGTTACCTCTGGATGAGACTGGAATGAGAAGCCCTGTATCCTAGAGAAAGATGTGTATGCGACAAGGTGTTGGAGAAGGATTCAAGGTCATCCCTCCCCCAGCTGCAGCCCACACATGCAGTGGCCACTGACCAGCAAGAGGAAGGTTATCCTCCTTAGAAATAACTTCATTCTGAAAGTAGGTGTTCTTGTCAAAGGACAGCAGGATCTCCCATCAATCCCTGGGAAACTTGTGTTCCTCCACCTGCCGTGGTTTAGCGGGTCAGAAATGTGAAATCTGTGCATGGGAGACCTCACCCCCCCTGAGGCAGACCTCACCCCTCCTGATTTCTGTAACACATATCCTCTCCAATCACGGCCCTCCCACCTTCGCACTCATGCGTCCTGCCTCCGTCTCCCTGGCCAGACCTTCAAATCAGTCAGGTAGTGAAGCATATCCTCATGTTGCTTACTAATCATGGCCAACATCTGAGGATGGTTCACCAACTGCTGGATGTCAAGGAGCCTTCGAGTGCTGGGCATGAAAGAGCTAGAACCTCAGACCACTTTAGGACAGCAGCCTGGCACTATTGTCTCCTGTCCTCCCCCAGGGTCCCCAGCCTCTGCGTAAGCTGCTCAAGGCCCAAAGGGTCCCAGGTTTCTGCACGGCTCTTTTAGGCACACACAGATGGCTGTATATGCCAGCACACCACATCCCAGGCTCATTCCTGTGTGCTGATGACTAGAGGGTACACCTATGTACACAGAGCACACACTGTGCCTTGGGCTGACCAGGCAGTCATTCTTACCCCCTTTCCTGCACCAGAGAGCTGAGGGGGACCCGAAACAGAGCATCCCAGGCTGTTCTGTGTGGACATGTCCTGGTGCTAGTCCTCCATCTGACCTGGAGCTCCACTCCCCCAACCCCCAGTTGTGTTTCAGTTCCATGTGTGACATAATGCACTCCCATCCTCTGCTCCATGGCCCTCCCCTCCCAAACACTCACTCAATTGCCAGGACCTCTAGATGACACCAGGTTTGCATGTGCCTGTCCTCAGGAGAGGGGGTGATCTGCACTCTAGGCCTTGTGCTCCTCAAAATGTCACTTCCCTTACCTTCCTGTTGCAGTAGCCAATCCCCCCTGAGATCCCTCTAGGACTAGGATGAAGGATACAGACTTGGTCCAGAAGCCAGGGATGCCCTGGATAAGGGCACATCTCTGTTCCAGATAATACCATCGCCACTGGGATATTTGGAGTGTGAGCGCAGCGCACCCATAGCTGGCTTGTTTATTCAGTGGCTGTAGCTCTGTCTGAATGGCCTGTAGAGACTACAGCAGGGTCAGGCCAGCCTGGAGCCCTGACTCTCACTGGATCTTTTGCTCGTTCTTCAATTGCACCCTCTGCGGTCCTTCCACTCATTGAGACTCCTGCGCTTTCTGCTTATGTTCCTCATTTTCCTATTCCATCTGCTCCTTCTCCTCCCCTCCTGTTCCTATTGGTACATCAACTAATGTACCTTTTTCTACCTCTCCTTTTCCTGCTAGAAATCCTTCTCCTCCTGCTTTTCTACTCCTGTTCTTCCTGCAATGGCTCCATTTCCTTCTCCTTCTGCTCCCGAGTCACTGACTTCTCCTTCCTCTCCTCCTCCTCCTCCTCTTCCTTCTCTTCCTCTTCTCCTTCCTCCACTTCCTCCTCCTTCTCCTTCTTTTCTTCTGCTCCTGTCCTTCTCCCCCTTCCCCTCCTCCTCTTCCTCCTCTGCTGCCACCACCTCACTGTCACAAAGCCATCACAACCACTGTACATCCTGGTGCTCCTGCTCCTCCCCTTTCTCTTAGGCCAACTCCTCTTCCTCCCCCCCATTTCTCCTTCTATTCTGGCTCCTGCTTCTCCTCCTGCTCCACCTCCCCCTACTGAACTTTTGCTCCTGCTCCACCTGCCCCCTCTCCTCCTCCTTCAGCTCTTCACCTTACTTTTGCTCATCTACTGACCTTCCTGCTACTTCTTCTCCTCCATGCCCTGTAGGAACTCCTCTTCCTCATGGTCTTTTTCCTCTACCTCCTCCTCCTCCCGCTTCCTGTCATCACCATTATTATTACCATACATATCTACTTGAGGGGCCTCCACCTCAGTCTTTTCGACCACCATGCCCAAACAGCTTTTCCACAGCCACTATGTCCTCCACCAGAAGCCCCAATTTCTCCCCAGGGTTGGACACCTCTATCTCAGGTCAGATCTTGCTTTGCTGTACAGATTGTTCGGTTGTAGCCTGCAAACCTTCGGTCTTTGATGCCTCCGTTGTCTATTGAGACCCAGTGTCTGGGCGGGCCCCAGTCTCTTGACAGTTCCCTTCTGGGTCGAAAGTGGCACAGGGTGGACGGAACTCCCCTCTATTTCCTATACACTATGTACTCAACATTGGCCCTGGTTCCAGACCTGAGGTCTGGCAGATATGAATGGAAGGGTAATACGTGATACCACTGACGTCCCTCAACAGACCCAGTTGTGAATGGAGAGGCTGGAGGTGAAAGCACGGCCCTCCCTCCCCCGACCTTGCTACCAAGGGAGAGGTGGGAGGTGAAGCACAGCCCTATCTCAATAGGCCTGGCTAAGAAGGGAGTGGCAGGAGGTGAAAGCATGGCCCTCCCTCACCAGACCCAGTTGTGATTGGAGAGCCTGGAGTGAAAGCACAGCCCTCCCTCACCAATCTGGCTCTGAACTGAGAGGCCTGAGGTGAAACCTTGGCACTCCCTCACCAGACCCAACTCTGAATGGAGAGGGGGTAGGTGAAAGCACATCCCGTCCACACCAGATCCAGCTAAAAAGGGAGAGGGGGTAGGTGAAAGCACCTTCTTCCCTCACCAGAAGTAGAGTGTGGAAACCTGAGGCTAATCACTGACTACCCACAAGGCCTCCTCCTGGAGCCTGAAGGTTGAGCCAGATCATGCACACAACCACTGTACCCATGATGCCACAGTGGCTTTGTCGCTGGAGGATTGATGCAGCATGGTCCTTTGAGGTGAAATCAGTATTCATGGGGCTTTGATGGTGAGGGAATCGAGCCACACCCAGGCTGCTTGCCTGTCTGCAGGACAAAACATAGGGAAGGCAGTGGGCGTGGCACTAGCGACCAAGCCCCTCAGGCCTGCAGGAATCAGGGAGGACCTGTTTGATCCTCAGGTGAGGCCCTGACCTCAACCTGCACAGGCCTCAGGGCGGATTCGCATCTCCCTATTCTGGGTGCCATGGGAGTTCGGTTTGCCCTGTGTCCATGTGAAGCGGACGTTCGCACGACAGGTAGGCCTCACGTATAACTTCGTAACGACTGTCTGTAAGCACATTGCAGAAGTACAGCCACGGTCTATTCTGGATGCACACCCATCTTTGTTAATCTTGCCCATATCTGGCGTATCCACGTACCGGATCCCTATAGGTCTCCTGAGAGTGCATGTCACGTGTGCCCCCATTGTCCTTGACCCCGGGGTTCCATCTGTTCACACTGCTTTAGGATGGTCTGCATATGCATACCTACTCTGAAGGGACATTCACAACATGACAGCAGTCTGGCATGGCCCTGCTAGGGAAGGAAGCTGAGAAGGTCCTCGCAGCAAGAGGATTGTGAGGTGGAGAGGACACCACATATGGAGACTGCGTGTCATGTTCACCACTCTTGCCTTTTATCTCTGCAGGCTGCACAACTGGACACTGCCAAGCACACCCACCCCCTCATGCTCTGCTGCCCATTCCACCTGTGCGCCGAGTGCACAGGAAAGATACATGCCTGTGCACCCTGGTCCACGTGGAGCATGCCCTTGTCTGGAAGACAGCTCTCCCCTTCATCTCCTCGTGTTTGGAGGTCTTCCCAGGGAGATCCTGTGTCCCTCCTGGGCTGTGTAAGTGTTCATCCTGGTCCCATTTCCTTTACCTCTCACATGGGCAGCAGGCTACCATAGGCATGGGGACCTACTCAAAACACTGTCCACTTGTGCCCCCTAAAGGTGTGAAGTCACGTGTCTTGGAAAACTATCCGGGATGGAGGGAACATGGTAGTTGTCCACAAGTGAGGGACACCACCCAAGGATTTCAAGAAGGCATGCCACCACTGTTGGGAGGAAATAATCCCCTGAAGATGAGGCAGTGATCGCAGGGACATGGATTCCCTCCATGAGATGGAAATGGTCAGGTGGCCTCCCTCCATATCTATATCTGACAGCAACAGCTAGACACAAACCACACAGAGCCAAGGCAGGTATGGTAGCTCTGAGCTTCATGCCCTGTCTGGGGACCAAACTTCTGCATCCCTTATCCCTTTGGTGGAAAGTGGCATTCCCACTCCTCTTCATGGGACCAGCAGGGTTCCAGATTGGCAGAGGATTCAAGGATTCCCTAAATTTGTGGCATAGCCCCTGTGTCCAACATGGTGTTTTCATTATATAGAAGATTTTCCTTTAGACATCAAGGATTGTTTCAGTATCTGTTGTGAGAAAGACTCCATATTGTTCCTGCTCCTCCTCGTCCTTCTCTTTGTCCTCTTCCACCTACTCATTCTCTTGGTCTTCCTTTTCCACCTCCTCCTCCTCCTTCTCTTCCTACTCCTCCTCCTCCCTTTCCTCCATCTTGTTTTCCCCTTGAACCTCCTCCACCTCCTCTTTGTCCTTGGCCTTCTCGTCTTCCTCATCATCCTGTCTCCACCTCCTTTTTCCCTTTTAACTACTGCTGCTCCTGATCCCCTTCGTCCTGCTCCACCAAATCCTCCACCTCCTCACTGTAACACTCCTGGACCTTTGGCTCCCGCTCCTCCTAGTATTTTTCCTGGTCTTCATGGAAATCCTCCTGGTCTTGCTCATCCTTTTGTTTCTCCCACACCTTCTTCTCTGCTGCCCCCTATTGTTCCTCTTCCTCTTTGCCCTCCTATGCTTCCTCCTCCACCTCTTTTCCTCTTACTCCTCCTCCTCCTCCATTTTTTGTCCCCTCTACTACTGCACCTGCTCCTCCTCATCATTGTGCTTCCTCTGTTCATGTTCCACAACCCCAGGCCATGCTAGTTCCCTGCCACTGTCCCAACCTCCTCCAGGACAAGGCCCAACAGCTCCAGAACCACTATTATATCATCCAGAGAGCAGCACCAGTTCCTCTCATGTCAGGCCTGGCATTCTTTTGTAGTTTGGGACATACTGAGACCCGATCATGGGCTCTGGCACCCGCCACCATCAGAGTCCATTGTCCCTGCTGGCTCCTGTCACTCGACTGGACCCTTCCTGGGTGAAGGCCAGCACAAGGTAGCCCACCTTCCCCCCACTGGCAGGACCAGACATGCTAGACCATTGACCCTGCCCTGGAACCGGCACTGTGGCATCTAGGAAAGAAGAGGCTGGAGGTAGGTGAAAGCAAACACCTCCGTCCATAGACACAGGCAGTGGAGCCCAGAGGGCAAGGGTTGTCAACACACTGCAGCCTCCTGCAAGAGACCCTAGGCCAAGGTGGTGCACGTGCCCTGGCGCTGTACCCAGGAAACCACAGCTGTGGCTGTCACTCTGCTGCTGTTACTGCAGAGGCATTTGTGGTGAAAAGGGAGCAGATGCAGCTTATATGTAGAGAGAGTTCCAACCAAAACCCAGGCTGCCAGGAAGCCTGCAGGGCCAATCATTTGTATGACAGTCGTCATGGTGGCTATGGCCATGCCCCTCAGGCTGGCGGGAAGCTGGGGAGAACCTGTTGGATCTGCAGGTGAGCCATGGACCCCAACAAGTGACGGGCCCCTGGGTGGCTTTGCAGATGGCCTTCTGTGTGCCCTGGCAACCTGTTTGCCTTCTGTCACTGGGGAGACACCCTTTGCACAATCCGATTGTCATCCTGAGTGTCTTGAGCACCACAGTATCTATACACACAAGAGAAGGGATAGATCTACACTTTTTCAAGTATGCACTCCCACCTGTGTTAAGGGTGTCCATGTCCTTGGAGATCCACGGACTGGATCACTATAGGTTTCCCTGAGAGTGCATTTCACGCCTGTGCCTGTGGTCATTGCCCCTGCATTCTATCTGTTCACACCTTCTATGGTACTCTCTATATGCATTCCTACACCGAGGGAACATTCATGTCATCACACCTATCTGTTGATGCACCTGCTAGAGAAGGAAGATGAGTAGGACCGCACAGGCAGAGATGTGTGAGGTGGAGATTACACAGGACGCTGAGGATCTTGGGCACAATTCTTGTCATTCCTCCCTGCATCCTGGACAAGGTGACACTGCCACGTGAATACACACCCTCGTGATCTGTGTGCATTCCACCTGTGTGTCGCATGGCACAGGAAAGATAAACACCTTGAAGCGCTTTTGTGTGTTTTATGCTTGTGTAAAACATTTTGTGTAACTGTTTGAGGTGAGTCCCTGAATATATCCAACTAGGTGTTTGGGTTCTGTGCCTGCACACTGGAATTACATGCAATGGTAATGACCTTGTACGCAGGAAAGGTTCACATGTGGTGTCAGCATGTGAGGATGCTAAGGTCTAACGAAGCAGGAGGGGATTGGGGGAGGAGAAAGACAAAAGCGGGGAGAAAGGGCAGTTTCCTCAGGCTATTCTCTTTCCTGAGAAAGTGAGGAATTTCAAGGATAGGGATAGGCGCGCACAGGAACAGGGATGCCCAAACTCAGGGTTCAGAAAGCACCATGATTGTGCTCCCATATGCTCCCTGTGGGATATCATCAGACACAGTCACTGAACACGCTGCAGAGGGAGGGAGTTTTCAGTGTCCACTACCCTGTGCTCTGCACACATCTATGTAGGAAGAGGCTCTTGTAGAGAATATCAGTGACTAGGACCACCAGCCATATGTGAGGGAGAGTGTGCAGTCTGTGTGAAGGGAGTGCAGGGTGGGAACCGACGGAGATTGGGTTGGTAATGCTGGGGAAACAGTCCATTACACCCTCAGGCATACCCACTCCCACACTCATCCCTTCCGTTCCTCCCCTCCTTAAAGCTGCCCACTCCCCAAACACTCTTTCAGTCAGTCTCAGGTACATACACTTGGTCACACAAACATACACACACACACACTTCCTCTCCTGTTATCTCCAACTCGGCCTCCCTCCCCTTCCTCCTCCTCCCTCTGTGTCCCTTCTTGTTCCTCTCTTCTCTCCATGTCTCTCTGATCATTTTCATTCCCCTACTCTTTCCTCCCTATGCCTCCATCTCTCTTTCTCTCTCCCTGTACCCCTAATTGCCAGGTAGGAGTGAAGCTGCATCCTGTGGGCAATGCACTTCCTTCTAGATACAAAAGGCTGCTGAAGACCGAGTGCTTCACAGGAACACCAAAGAAACACATGCAGCACGACAGAGCTCAATCAGACATCACCAGCAGTGACTCCTTACAGACAGCGCCCACAGGCCTGATATACATGGGATCTGTGAAGTGCCACCCCTTCCCCTTGCTCTAAAGGGTGAACACAGCATAGGAGGTGCTGAATCCCTAGGGATTTCAAAGTGTTGAGTGGGTCCTAGAAATGAGCAGGCGCTGAGGAGGCTCAGAGCTAGGGGGTCCCTGCTGTCTCTGCACATGCTATGTTCCAGTTCCTTGCTCTTAGCACAGGAAGGTTGGTATTGGTGGTGACCCTCTTTCCATATCATCTGAAACCAAATTCCAGGCGGCGCCTGGCTGTGCAGTGGGTCAAATTTCCACCTGTAGCTCAAGTCATGATATCACAATTTGTGAGTCCAAGCTCCACGTCAGGCTCTGTGCTGACAGCTGAAGGCCTAGAAATGGCCTCAGATTCTGTGTCTCCCTCTCTGGGTTCCTCCCCTGCTTGAATTTCTTTCTCTCTCTCTCAGAAATATGCACTAACAAAATGTTAAATGAAGTCAAGCCTCCTTGACCCACTGCAGATAGAGAATCTCCCCCAGTAATTAGCCACGATCAGTTTCCAGGACATCGACGTGCTCAGCTACATGATCAACGTGGAGTTCAGACATGGGAGGTAGCCTGGTCAACGAGGATCTCATGCACAGGAGATAAGGAGATGTGAGGTGGTAAAACATGGGGCAGAGTGAGGCTCCAAGACATCAGGACATATGATATGTGGTAGATAATCATGGGGTGCTTGTGTATGATTTTTCCTTGTGTGCTATGGTTGTTCATGTGAGGTTTGGGGTGAATCCTGAATACATCCAACAGGGTGTAGGTGTTTGAGTTCTGTGTCGTTTCGTGAAGAACTCTTCAGGTTTAACCCTGCACCATCCACCACCCAAACACACAGTAGTCTCTTAACAGGCAGGCTAAGGACATTCTCGATTACAATGAGTTCGTTCTAGAGGTAGGAGTTTTTGCCAAAGAATAGCAGGACCTTGCCGAAATTAATTGGAGACCTATATTCCTCCAAATGCCTGGGTACCATGGGGGAGAATGGTGAAATCTCAGCTCAGGAGACCTGCTCCCTCCTGATTTCTTGAATACGTAACTTCTAACAATTCTCGTCCCCTCCAACCCAACGACACAACCTCAGACTCCATGGTAAGTCCTTCCAGTCACAGAGGATGGGAGGAGGGGTGGAGGGGAAGACCAAGGAGGAGAGAGGGAGAGCCATGGTGAGTTTGGAGCGAAAAAGAGAGAGAGAGATGGGGATGAGAGGAAGAGACCGAGGGAGGAAAGGTGTGAAGGGGCCAGAGTTCAAAGAAGACCATGGGGATAGAGGGAGGCAGTGATGGAGAGGAGAAGAGGAAGACAAGGAGAGAAAAAGGAAAGAGGGAGGGAGGGCCAAGGGGAAGACAAGGAGAGGTGGAGTGTTCAAGAGGGAGGGAGGAAGGATAGGAAGTGCCGAAGAGACAGAGAGAGGTGGGCTGACAGTAATGGAGGGGGAATAACAGGTGTGCAATGTCAACACAGAGGAGTGCTGTACAGGGCACAGCATATAGCATGAAAGCAAACATTTCCTGGCTGGATTTCAAGGGCAGCCCCGAAAGACTCCCTAAAGCCGAAGACAGTCCTATCGAGGTCCTTCAAAATGAGGAGGAGAGGCAGAGATGGGAACAAAGGAAGTGCCCAGATCCTCCTGGTCTGTGGGAAGCCTGGTAGTTCACACCACCATACTGGAAATAGGACTTCCAGAAACAGACCTGAGGGGAGGGCGCAGCAAGAAGTGTAGGAAGGAATTAGGTAATCAATCTTGGCCAATTCCAGGAAAATCATGGAGCTCTACAGCCATGAAGCTCAAAACTCTCCCAGCGGAATCAAACATATTCAGGCACATGACGAGGAAATGGGCTCAACTTTGTCAGCCCATGGCCCCTGGGAAGACACAAGTGACTCAGGACACAGAATGGATCCAAGGTGAGCAGAAGAGCCAACGTCTCCTTCGTATTCCAGGAGGCAGGAAGGTGACCTCCCAGTAATTTGAAAGTATTCCATGGTAGCAGATAGGTTATATTCCATCACAACGATGGAGGGAGAGCTCACCCGATGGGAGTGAATGGGTGGGAACACGATCCCAGACCCTAGGCAAAGGAGAGATCCTCAAGGTGAAGTGAAAGACGCTGACTCAAATTCCTCTTGGCACAAAAAGGCATCTCCATCATCAGGAGGGCTGGATACTTGTAAGCAGGTAGCCGGTTTCTTATGTCTGGACCGCCTGTGTTCTTTGAAAGGCATGTTACCAGCCATAGGGTTATGTGACTGGGTTCAGCCAACTGAATTCAAATCATTCTTCAACTGAGGTTTGCCTGTTGTAACCAACACACGGGAGTAGGCTCCTTGTTCACCTCTCCAACTAGCATATAGGTGGGAACCATGGTGTCCCTGAGGCTATGGTGTTCATGTAAAAGGTAGAGGGGCTAACCCTTATGATGGTGCCCTGAGCATCACTGCAGGACAGCACTGGTCTGTGTGAAAGAAGTCAGCCCGACAGAAGCACCATGGATATGATCTGTGCTTGATGGATTGTTGAAGAGCCAAAAGGAATCAAAGGCATGAGCAGAGTCGGGTATTGGTTCCCAGGGAAGGTGCAGTGGGGAGGAGTGGGTGCTGGTTGTGAAAACGTAGAATGCTGGGAGAATGACTTTTGGAGATCTAAGGGGCTTGGCATTGCATAGGAAATCATCATAGGATTCTGATTAGGCAAGTGCTCTCCCCGCAAACAAAGAAATTTGGCTGTAACATGTATGTGTAACGGGGACAGGAAGGGTCTCTTAGCTGTGTGGGAAAACTACATATATTTGTGTCCCTTGACTTCCTCAGATACGCATGACTCCTATTTACCAAGAAGAGGTAATTCCAAAGGTGTCAGTGGTGTCAGAATGATGCTTTAAGACATCAGTCAGAACCGGCATGCCTGTGTGGCTCAGGTCAGGTCATGGACTCAGGATCTGTGGGATTGAGCCCTGCATTGGGCTCTGTGCCGGTAGGTATAGCAAAGCCTGGAGTCTGTCTTCCCATTTTGTGTCTTCCTCTCTCTCCGATCCACCCCTATTCAGAATGTCACTTTCTCTCGTTCAAAAGTAAAGAAAACCAAAATATAAAATTAAAAAAAAATAACAAAGACTTGCATCAGAAACAAAAGGAGGGAGGGATGAGGAATTAAGGTGTGAAATACCCATGAAGCACATGGGTATTAAGAAAGACAATGGCAGAAGTACTTCTGTCCCTACCAGTAATACAGCACATGACATAGGAGTCAGTGGGAAAAAATCAGCAGATTGTTTTCAAAATATAGGAAAGCGTATTCTGTGTGCAACAAAGAGATCTTTGGGCCCCATGGTGACAAACAGGTGGAATGCAGGAGGAAAGCAAGATGCATGACTCAATGCCCCCACCACCACCAGCCAGCTGAGGTCCAAGTCCCCCGTGTCTCACTGTATATGCCTGGTTGTTCCCCTGCTCATGATTCACACAGTGAAAGACTTCAGGCCCCCAAAATACATGGGGAAATCAGAAAAGTCCAGCCCCGTTATGGGGGACAGCAATTTGATCCCCTAATGGAGGAAAGGGTTCAATTCTGGAGCTGTCAGAATCCACAATGTCCTTACACTAAAGTCAGGTCAGGCCGAAAGAGCAGCGGTGACAGAATGCCCAGGTGTACAGGGAGGAAAGCAACACGGACAGACACAGGGAGAGCTGCATCCACTGAAGCCCTTAGGCAGAGCCAGCAGAAGACAAGGACACATTGGGCACCACAGGGAGAGAGAGGAGCCGACACAGACAGGGATCCTCCTCAACACGGGGTACAACACGTTGACATCGTGAGGTCTGAAACAGACACACGTGGGCTAGAGATTTAGAGATCAGAATGCTCCTTACTTGCCTAGGGCATCCTCTCTCTCGGGACAGGAATCTGGAGCCCACAGTCTCAGCGGTATGTTAGAAGATGATGTTAGGGCTCACATATAGGCCAACAGGCAAATTGGAATTTCCTCTCGGAATCCCTGGAAAGCCCTACAGACACCTCAGGACACGGGTTGCAACCTGCACTAGGGATAAAGCCCAGGGGTTGTACTCCCTGGCACACAGAGCATGCCTGGCCTCTCCCCAAGGTCAAATGACACAAAGGTCCACACCTGAGGGCTTTAATCCCCGAGCCTGTGAATATTCCACAACCACAACCATCCCCTACCTTCTCTTTGGGACAGGCCAGCACAAAACCTGGATCTGGTAAATAACACGAACTCACAGGAGACAAGGACAGATGAGTGACCCTATGCCCACCTCTGCCCCAAACACTACATCCTCAGCAAGACATTTCTGATGATGGCCTGTGTAGAGGAAGGCCCTACCGTCCCCTGAAATGGCCCAAGCTTTGGCCCCTGAGGAGATGATCCCACAGCAGAAGTCCTTAGTCCATCCTTTCTCTGACAAGCATAACCAATGTCAGGTGCCAGCATGTGGAAGCCTCGTCCCCTGCCACTATGTCCTCTACAGGCAGCACCAAATTCTCCCCGGGGCCGGACACCTCTGTCTCTGGTAGGACCTTGCATGGCCCCACAGGTTTTTCGGTTGTGGCCTGCAAAAATTCTATCTGGGACGCCTGCACCATCTTTTGAAGGCCCCAGTGCCTGGGCGGGCCCCGGTCTCCTGACCGTCCCCTTCCCGAACAAAGGCAGCCCAGGGTGGCCAGGCTCTCCACTGTTTCCAATACCCGACGAGCTCCACATTGGCCCTGCTCCCAAACCTGAGCTCCAGCAGCTGCGAAGGGAGAGGTATGAGCTGAAAGCCGTGGCCTGGCTCAACTGACCCAGTTATGAAGGGAGAGGCTGTAAGTGAAAGCATGGCCCTTCCACACCAGACCTGACTCCTAAGGGAGAGGCGGGAGGTGAAAGTGCAGACCTCCCTCCCCAGACCTACCTATGAGGGGAGACGCTGGATGTGAAAGTGTAGACCTCCCTAATCAGACCCAGATCAGAGGGGAGAGGCAGGAGGTGACAGCATGGCCCTCCCTCTTCACACCTGTCTATGAAGGGAGAGTCCAGGTGTGAAAACATGCCCTTCCCCTCCCCAGACCCTGTTACAAATGGAGAGGCTGGAGGTGAAAGATCGACTCTCCTTCACCAGACCTGGCTATGAATGGAGAGTTGGGAGGTGAAGGTCGCTGCCTTTCCTCATCAGACCCTGATACATAGGGAGGTGGGAAGTGAAAGCGCAGACCTCCCTCACCAGAAGAGGAGCTGAAGGGAGAGGCTGGAGGTGAAAGCACTGGCCTCCCTCACCAGATGGATTCAGTGGAGCCCTGAGGCTAACATTTTAGGAGGGGGAGGTGGACGAGGAGAATGAAGAGGAGGAGGAGGAGGAGGGGAAGGAGGAGGAAGAGGAAGAGAGGCAGCAGTAAGCAGGAGGAGATGCAGCAGAAGTGGAGACAGGCAAGGAGGTTGGAGCGGCAGGGAACGTGGCCCTGCAGCCAGCGGAGCAGCACTCCAGGAACCAGTGAAGCATATGTCACAGCTCATGACCCCCTGATGCAGCTGGATCCTGGGTTGGGGAGGGCCTTGGTTCAAATGTAGAGTCAGGGCACTGGTGCCTGTTGGGTGGGAGGGGTGTTGGGTACTAATAGCTAACCCTGCATGTCTGAGCCAATAGAGGACCTGCAGGTTGCTCTCAAATATTCATGCATCAAAACATGAAGCAATTATCACCAGGCTAGAACTAGTGGAGCATAAAGCACCCTCCACTCAGGGCAGATATGGTAAGTAAATTATTAGCTGTACAATTGGGGAAACAGAAGCCACACACCTATCTCTGATACTCATAGCCTCTGTAATACTCAACATGTTCCGTGCACAGACAATTTCAGACACACACTCCACTGCTGTAAAGTCAGCATGGACCCACTCTATGCTAGGTAGGAAGAAGACAGGAACGCACTCCAGGTGGGTTACAAGGTGTCTCCACAAACCCACCACCCAGCCTCTCTCTCTCTCTCTCTCTCTCTCTCTCTCTCTCTCTCTCTCTCTCTCTCTCTTTATTTGTCTCTCACTCTCTCTCTCTCTCTCCAGGTATCTTCCTCTCTGACTCATTCTCTTTCCTCTGTCGTCTTCTGTGTACCTTTAGGACTCTCTCTGTATCTCTGTGCTTCTGTGATCATTTTTCCCTTGTCTTCTGCCCCAAACTTGTCGATCCATCTCTCTTTCTATCTGCATTTTCCTCTCTTTCACAGGAAGAGAGCAACTGGTTTCCTGTGGGACATGCAGTTCCTTCTGGACTAAAAATGCTTTTCATAAGACAGAATTTCATGGGAACACACAGAGAAGCACATAGATGAGAGGGAGCCAGAGCACATCTAGACATCCCAAGCAGTGACTGCCTGTATGCATGCCTCACAAGTCAGTTATATATGGGTACTCTGATGAGTCATTTCCTTCCCCTGTGGTTTGCAGGCATCCTCCGAGGTACTGAAACCCAAGGGAGGCCCTAGGGTTGAGTGATAACTGTACAGGAGCTGAGGCGACTGGGAGCATAGTGGTACCTGCTGTTTCTGCACATGCCATGTTCTAGTTCCTCGCTTTTTGCACAGGAATGTTGCTATTGCTAGTGGCTCTCTTTCCTTATGCAAGGCTCCTTTATGCAAGGCGGATACTGAATCGCGCTCCGTTCTCAGCCATGATTGGTTACCAGCACAAAGAAGTGTGTCATGTGAGAGGTGAAAGCAAATGTGGGTTGTGGGTAGTCACGAGGCCTGTGAGCAGTATGTCCGAAGGTGAATGCATGAATGCCAAGGTCCAACCTGAGTCTGAGGGAGTGTTAGCAGGTGCCAGTGGGTGCTATTTTCTGAGACCTAGTGTTTGGGCTGGCAATGGGTGCATTTATGTCCATGTGCCTGCCCTGGCTTGTGTCTTTGTGCCTGAGTGAGTCTGTGTAACCAATTGGACAGAGAAGGAGAGAGACTGGGGTCTTTTAATCTGGTGCTTATGGGAGAGGTACACGTGCCAAAGTCCAGAGAGTGCTATCCCTTCATTCCTGAGATCAGCATAGACTTCCCACCTTTCAGGATGAGAGGAAAGGCCGACATTGTCTGGCACTGTTCCTCACATCTCAGAAGTGCCAGAGGCAGGTTGGGGATGGAGCTTCCATGGGCCATTGGAGGAGGACTGACCTATCCTTCAAGGCAGTGGGGCGAATTGGAGCAATGCCTCAGGTAGGATGGAGTAAGTCTAGCCCTGCCCTTACCTGCCTAAGTGGTCATCACAGGGCATATGGCCCCTTTCAGAGCATTTGTGTAGGTGAGCCTCCTCCTGGATAACGCTGCAAACACAGGAATGCTTGGGCTGAGGTCTCATGGTGACCTCATGGGCCATGGCCACTGGGGCTCAACAGAATTGTAGGTGCTTTCCAAAATAAAGGGCACTAGCTCCTCTGATTGTCCCTGAGTGTCCTTACATTCTGACTCACTGATTTCCTCTCAGTTTCCTGCCACAGGGCCTCCTACTGATTTGTTGGAGGTTGACAGACTCCAGTTGTGTGATTTGTCTATGCTAGGTGTGTCAGGGTCAGGGCCTGCTTTCCCCTCACTCCCGCATGGGCATGGTTGGAATTCCCACACCATCCAAGCCTCATGCGTACAGATTTCACTGCAAAGGCCTTTGCTGCATCACCTTGACGGTGACCATGCCTCTGTGGCTTCATGGGTACAGTGTCTGTGCACTTGCGCCACCTAGCCCTTAGGATCCAGGAGGTGGCAATGGGAGTTGTCAACAATTAGCCTCAGGGCTACACTGGCTGCCTCTGGTGAGGGAGGCCAGTGCTTTCACCACCAGCCTCTCCCTTCCCAGATGGGTCTGGTGAGGGATGTCTGCACTTGTAATTCCCACCTCGCTGTGTATCAGGGTTTGATTAGAAAGGGCCATTGATTTCACCTCCCATCTCACCATTTATTGCCAGGTCTGGTGAAGTGGGCCAAGTTTCCACCTCTAGCCTCTCACTTTAGAATCAGGTCTCGTGCAGGAGGGTTTGCATTCACCTCCCGACGCTCCCTTTGGAGCCAGGTTAGGTGAGGGAGGGCCACGTTTTCACCTCCCACCCCTCTCTTCGAATCCGGGTGTGCTGAGGGAAGGCCAAGCTTTCACTTACAGCATCTCCATTCATAACTGGATCTTTTGAGCAAAGCCAGTGCTTTCACATCTTCCCTCTCCCTTCTTAGCTTTTGGTGCCTGGGTCTGGGACCAAGGCCAATGTTGAGCACGTCGTGAATCGGATACAGTGGTGAGGCCAGGCCACCATGTGCTGCCTTTGTCCTAGAAAGGGACGGTCAAGAGTCCGGGGACATAGATGTTCCAATCCCAACCTGCTCCAGGCACCTCTGTGATATGAGGAACAGTTCCAAGCAACGTCCTACCTTTCCTCTCATCCTGAAAGCTGGGTAGTCCATGCTGACCTCAGAAATGAAGGGACTGCACGCTCTGGATATTGGCACGTGAACATCTCTCATAAGCACCAGATTACAAGCCCCCAGTCTCTCTCCTTCTCTGTCTAATTGATTACACAGATTCACTCAGGCACAAAGACACAGGCCAACACAGGCACATGGACAGTAAATGTGTCCTTTGCCAGCCCAAACACTAGGTCTCAGAAGAAGGCACCCACAGGCACCCCCTAACACTCCCAGAGACTCAAGATGGATTTTGGCATTCATGCATTCACCTTTGGACATTCTGTTTCCAGGCCTCAGGACTACCCACAACCCACATTTGCTTTCACCTCTCACACAACAATCTTCTTTGTGTTGGTAATCAATCATGGCTGAGAACAGAGGGTGATTTAATATATGCCTTGCATAAAGGAGCCTTGCATAAGGAGAGAGAGCCACAAGCAATAACAACCTTCCTGTGAATAAAGGAAGGAACTAGAACATGTTTCATGTGTAGAAACAGCAGGTACCACTATGCTCCCAGCCGCCTCAGCTCTTATGCAATCATTAGAGAGAGATGAGAGAGTGTGTGTGTGTGTGTGTGTGTGTGTGTGTGTGTGTGTGTGTGGCTGGGAGGTGAGTGACCCTATGCCCACCACTGTTCAAAACACTGCATCCTCAGCAAGACATTCCTGATGATGGTCTGTGTAGAGGAAGGTACTGCTGTCCCCTGAAATGGACCAGCCTGAGGTTCCTGAGGCAATGCTCCCACAGCAGAAATCCTTAGGCCATCCATTCTCAGACAAACACAACCAATGTCAGATGCCAGCATGTGGAAGCCTCTGTGGGGGTCCCAAGGGGTTCCTGAGCCAGAGACTGAGAAGACGTGCTTCCCCAGTGGGTGGGGAAACAGTAGTGAGAGAGAGCAGAGTCTCTGCCCTGGAGGGGCCACGCTGGCTCATCCAGATCCTCACATCCTCATCCTGACACGCAGCAGACCATATTCACAGCAACATTATGGCGACCAAAACTCCACAGGTTTACACTGGCGAAACCTCCTCTGTGGAAGAGCCCTTGTAGGGAAGGCTCTTCCCCTGGGGAGACGTTGGGTGGGGAGCCTCAACTGCTGGGGTGGTGTGGGAGCACGGAGGTTAGTATTGCAGCCTCACCCCTAGACCTGCTTCCCTGAGAGCCATGTTAGTGGGAGGGGGAGGAGAACCTCCTAGGGGAAACCCGGAACCGTGTCTACAGCACTGCTAGCACAGTGGGTCTTTGGCCCCGTCCCTAGGCAGAGGCAGGTCTAACGACTGCTGCGCACTCAGGGAGGAGCACCTCCAGTGCACAAGTCTTCCCAGGGAGGCTTGTCGTAAGTGCTCAGTCTGGTCACAAGAAGGCTTCTGCACAGAAAGCTAAGGGCACAGAAGTTGGTAGGTGCCTGCCGGGTTGAAGCAGCCTGTGCCAAGTCCCCCAGTCAAGGGGGACACACAGACTGCCTGGGGTGATGTTCAGAACAATGAGTGCCACTTTGTGGTGTTTATAATGGTGGACTTCACTGTCAGGTGTCTTGGCACAGCGTTATGCTTGGGTCCACATAAGAATACCAGCCCCAGACGCACCATGCCAGGGGATGAGAGAGCAGAGAGCACAAGGAACTGAGTCACCTGTTCCTGGCCTTTAACAGTCCCCCGCCAGCATACCCTCCCTCAAGTCCATTTGTAATACTGGTAACACAATCTTACTCCAGGGTCATTACAGAAACAGAGTTCACAAAAGACTATCGTACTATGACTTCCACTGGAAGATGTGTGTGTCTGTGTGTGTGTTTGTGTCAGTAAAGAAGAGCGGGGAGGCCGGCGTGATGGAATGGGAAACAGAAGCCTGGCGGATGTGTGTGGATAAGCATGAGGGTGTAGTGGGCTCATTCCACAGCACTTTGTACTTGAGTACTTTCACCTCTGCCTCAACCGGATCATCATCCATCTTACCCACCACCCACTCTCCCTCTGGTCCCACTGCTGCACTTTCTTCAGATGCCTGTCCACACTCCCTCAAACATGGCTGGTCACGAACGTTTTTCTTTTTTTCTCCTCTACCAAAGACCTCTGCATTCATAGATGTGTGCAGAGCACAGGGTAATGAACACGGAAAACTCCCTCCCTTTGTGACCTGTGCACTGAATATGTCTGAGGACTTCCCATAAGTTGAACTGTGGGAGGACTGTCACAGACATCCCCCAACACTGATTCATGGACTTGTCTGGCCTCTGCTGGCCTCTCCATTGCCTTCCTCGTTATCCTACGAAAAACATGATCCTCCGGTTGGCCGTTCTGTCTGTTCCTTCCTTGTTCTCCTGAACTCCTCTCTTGCTTATGTGGATCTTGGCGTTCTTACATGCAGTCACAAACATGACCCAGCCCTTTGTACAAGATCCAGCCCTCCCAGGGAATTCCAATCTTTAGGCACAGAAGTCAAACGCTTACACACAGATGCATGAATACAGGGACTCACCCCAATCCCTTACACAAAGAACATCACACAAGCCGGCACACACACAAACACTTCATGGTTTTATCTACCATTCAACATTTGTTCACATGGATGGGAGCCTCACTGTGCCCCAGGTTTCACCACCACACTTGACCTTATTTCCTGGGCAGGAGACCCTGGGATGACCAATGTTGCACACCTGAATGTTTTCTACTGGTGTCACTCAACGGTGATGATTCCTCATAATGTCACCATCTGGCAGCTCCCTGGGGTACACGGACACTCACCTAGACATTCACACACACAGACATAGGCAAACTCACACATACACATACACACAGCTCCCTGGGATACATGGACACACACCTAGACATACACATAAAGAGACACACAGACACAGACAAACACACACACACACACACACAGACGGGACACATGAGTGTCTTCTCTCGGTCATAATTTATGCTTTCTGATTTAAAATCAGAAATGTGATGGGATGGTGTAGCAAGTGGTGCCAACGGTGACAAGCCCCTAAAATAAATCAATTCTCTAACATGGCCCCTCTCACCAGCCCACTCAGCAAGCCTCCGTCTTCGAGACAGAAATGCAAACTGGCAAGGTAGTGAAGCATTACTTCATACCTTACAGATCACGGCCGAATTCTAAGGATGCTTCACAAACTGCTGGACATCAAGGAGTCTTCGTTCACAGGGTATGAATGAGCTAGAAGCACAGAGCCAGTGTCAACAGAAGCCTGGCACTGCAGTCACCTATCATCCCCCGGGGCCCCATGCCTCTTGGAAGGCTGCATCAAGGCCCAATTGGTCCCGGGTCTCTGCAGGATCATTATAGACACACACATGAAGTAGTGGATGCCCGTATATCCCCAACTCCAGTTCCTTCTTGTGTTCTGATGAGTAGACAGAGTATGCTAATTCCATACCGCACACACTCGGGGTTGGTCTGACCTAACGGGCATTCACAGCTGCTTGCCTGAAAGGATATGCTGAGGGAGATGAGGAAATGGGCATCCCACACTCTGCTGTTGAAGAGGTGCAGGTAGTCGTCCTCAGTCTCACCTGGGCATGACCTCCTCCCCCCAACTCCCCAGTCGTGTTCCTGCTCCTTCTGCTTCTGCACCTGTACATCAAGTTTCTTCTGTTCATCCTCCGCATCCTTAGGCTTCGCCAAATTCCTCCGCGACAAGGCCCAACACCTCCTGCCCCACTATCATGTCATCCACCAGCAGCACCGATTCCTCTCAGGTCGGGACTGAGTTCTTTTGCAAGTTGAGACATTTTGGGCTCCGATCATCGGTCTGTGGCACCTGCCACCACAGAGTTCAGTGTCCCCGCTGGCTCCTGTCACTGGACTGCACCGTTCTAGGGCAAAGTCCTGCAGAAGGTAGCCGGACTCCCACAGTGTCAGGACCACAACATGCTAGACGTATGGCCCTAGCCTGGAACCAGGCAGCTAGGAAAGAAGCATGGGGGGTAAGAAAAAGCACACACCTTCCTCCCTAGACCCAGGCAGTGCAGCCCTGAGGACAATGGCCCTCAACACTCCACACTCTGCAGGGCCCACAGGCCCAGGGGACGCATGTGCACAGGCTTTGTACCCAGGAGGCCATCGCCATTGCTGTCACTGTGTGATGCTGCTGCAGAGGGCTTGGTAATGAAAAGGCTTCGGATGATGGGAGTGGACAGCAAGGAAATTCTAGCTTTATTGCATAAGCACGTAACCAAATGCCGTTGGTTGGGTGTGGGTTGGGGGTGGGAAGAAAAATAAAGTAAAGGAAAAAAGCCCCAAAATGCTTCCTCAGAGGACGTCCAGACCAGTGGGGCAGAGGCCAATAGGAGAAAAGGGATTCTGCCCTAGAGTCCCGGCGTCGTCTCAGGCTGTGGTTAAGGAGAAAGGGACCTCCCTTGAGGATCCAGCTGTGTCCTGCCTGCGCAGAGTGGGCGCTGGCAGGAGGCAGAGGGCACGCCTGCCCCGGAGCAGCCGCCTCCCTGGGGCGCCCTTCGGAAATACCATCCGGGGCTTCCTCGCTGTTGAACTGCACTGGGGCACTCGTTCCCGACCAGATCTGCAAACACTCGCGCGTCCCGTGTTCATCCCTCCAGGCGGAGGCTGCCCAGGGTCGGAGGGGCCGAGCCGCGGGGGGCGGTGTGTCACTCCTCGGCACAGGGAAGCGGCAGAGTATCACCACTGGGTCCAGGTTCACTCGCAGGCCTTGGCGCGCTCGGCGCCGCGCCGCCGCCAGGGTGCGCTCGCCCCACACGCGGTGGCCATCGCGGATGGCGGGGAGGGAGGTCAGCGTCGGGGTGGCAGCCCTCTGGGTCTCCTCCAGCTTACGGCCCGCGGAGCGAGGCCCGGCGGCCGCGGGCTCGGGGCCGTGGCTGTCCTCTGGGGCCGCAGCGACGGCGGTGAGGAGCGCAGCAGCGGCGGGGCGGCGGCGGGGGGACAGGGACTTCCTCTGGCCCATGGAGGTCGCCCTGGTACCGCGGCGCCTCCTCCTGGCGGAGGGCGGCGGGGGATCCGGGACCAGGGCCCGGCAGGAGGAGGAGCCATCGACATCTTTGCTGGGCAGGACCTGCAGGGGAGCTGGTGCTCCAAGCTGCAGAGTACGTGCCAGAGCGCCGCATCGGAGCTCCAGAACTCGGCGCAGTGGGGCAGGAAAAGCGTGAAGGCGTCGACCAGCGCCTTGGCGCTGTCAGCCCGCGGCAGCTGCGACCCCCCCAGTGCACCACTCTCTCCCCCGGTGACTCCAGTTCGGCCCCGCCTCTGGCATGGAAGCCACCCCCCAGGGCCGAGCGGCGCCCTCGCCAATGCCTACTCACGCTGTGCCTCACTGGACGCCGCTCAGGGTCGCCCATGTCCCCAGGGTCTCGCCGCCGCCACCGCCGCCGCAGGTCGGCGACGAATTTCTACCGTGAAGCCAAAGCAGTGCCCTCTGCCTCCTGCCAGCGCCCACTCTGCGCAGGCAGTACACAGCTGGATCCGTGAGGGAGGTCCCTTTCTCCTTAACTCCAGCCTGACACGACCCCGGGATTCTAGGGCAGGATCCCTTTTCTCCTATTGGCCTCTGCCCCACTGGTCTGGAAGTCCTCCGAGGAAGCACTTTGGGGCTTTTTTCCTTTTCTTTCTTTTTCTTCCCACCCCCAACCCACACCCAACCAACGGCATTTGGTTACGTGCTTATGCAATAAAGCTAGAATTTCCTTGCTGTCCACTCACATCATATGAAGCCTTTTCATTACCAAGCCCTCTGCAGCAGCATCACCACAGTGACAGCAATGGCGATGGCTTCCTGGGTACAGAGCCTGTGCACATGCGTCCCCTGGGCCTGTGGGCCCTGCAGGAGTGTGGAGTGTTGAGGGCCCTTGTCCTCAGGGCTGCGCTGCCTGGGTCTAGGGAGGAAGGTATATGCTTTCACTTACCGCCCACGCTTCTTTCCTAGCTGCCACAGCTCCGCTTCCAGGCCAGGGCCATACGTCTAGCATGTTGTGGTCCTGACACTGTGGGAGTCTGGCTACCTTCTGCAGGCCTTTGCCCTGGAAGGGTGCAGTCCAGTGACAGGAGCCTGTGGGGACACTAAACTCTGTGGTGGCAGGTGCCACAGACCGATTATCGGAGCTCAAAATATCTCCACCTCCAAAAGAACTCAGGCCCGACCTGAGAGGAATTGGTGCTGCTGGTGGATGACAGAATAGTTGGGCTGGAGCTGAGCCTGTTCTTCAGGGAGCTGGTTGGGGTGGAGGCAGCGAAAAAGAGGCGTCTAGGGATGCAGAAGTTGAAAAGATAAAGCAGAATGACGAGGAGGAGCAGGTGATGGAGCAGGAGTAGGAAAAGCACTAGGGAGATGGGACGGGGAGTGGAAGTCCAGGTCAGATTGAGGACTACAACCTGGGCGTCTTCAACAACAGAGTGTTGGATGCCCGGTTCTGGGTCTCTGTCAGCAAATTGTTTCAGGCAAGCAGGGTGAATGCCTGTGAGATCAAACCAACCCCGAGTGTTCATCAGTACACAAGAATGAACGGGAGATGGGGAAAAACGGGCATTCGCCACTTCCTGTGTGAATATACAATGGTCAACCAGAAACTTGGGAACAATGGGGCCTTGATAGAGACTTTGCAGAAGGCATGGGGTCCCGGGGGAGGACAGGTGACTGCAGTACCTGGGAAGTGGGAGGTGAAAACTTGCCTCTCCCTCACCAGACCAGGCTAGGAATACGGAGGCAGGAGGTGTAAGTACAGGCCTCCCTCCCCAGACCTGTTGATGAAGTGAGAGTCTGGAGGTGAAAGCATGGCCTTCCCTCCTCAAACCCCACTAAGAATGTAAAGGCGGGAGGTGAAAGCTGCAGCCCTTTCTAATGGCACCAGGCTATGACTGGAGAGGACGGAGGTGAAAGCTCGGCTCTCCTTCACCAGACCTGGCTTTGAATGGAGAGATGGGAAGTGAAAGCGGATGCCCTTTCTCTCCAGACCTTGATACACAGGGAGGGGGGAAGTGAAAGTGCAGACCTCCCTCACCAGACCTGGTTCCGAAGGGAGAGCCAGGAGGTGATAGTTCTGTCCTCCCTCACCAGATGCAGTCAGTGGAGTCATAAGGCTAATCTTTTAGGAGGAAGAAGGGGAGGATGGGGGAGGTGGAAGGGGTAGGAGGGGTGATAAGGGGGAGGGAAGGGGAGGAGGAGGGGGAGGAGGAGGAGAGGCAGCGGCAGGAAGAGATGCAGCAGAAGAGGAGACACTGGAGGAGGCTGGAGCGGCGGGGAACATGGCCCAGCAGCCAGCGAAGTGGCAGACCCAGGAGCTGGTGCTGCATCCTGCCACAGCCCAGAGCCCCCTAACAGAGCTGGAGCCTAGGTTGGGCAGGGCCTGGGTTCAAATGTAGGGTCAGGGCAGTGGTTCTTCGTGGGCGGTAGGGGCGTTGGGTACCCAGAGTTACCCCCTGCATGTCCGAGCCAATAGGGGGCCTACAGGTTGCTTTCAAATGTTCCTGCACCAAAACATCAAGCAATTATCACCAGGCTAGGACTAGTGGAGCACAAAGCACCCTTCACTCAGTGCAGACGTTGTCAGAAATCTATTGGCTGTGGAATTGTTGAAGTGTAGAAGCCACACACCTATCTCTGATACTCAGCGCCTCTGTAATTCTTTAAGTTGTTCCCTGAAAAGAGACAATTTTACACACAGACTCCTCTCTTTTGAAGTCAGCATGGCACCACCCTATGCTAGGTAGGAAGTATACATGGACACAGTCCAGGTAGGTTACAAGGTGTCTCCACAAACCCTCCACCCAGCTACACACACACACACACACACACACACACACACACACACACACACACACACACACACACGCTTCCTATCTCCAGGTATCTTCCTCTCTGCCTCACTGTCTTTCCTGTGTCTCCTTCTATGTCCCTTTTACCATCTCTCTGCGTCTCTGTGATTCTGTGATCATTTTCCCTTATCTTCTATCTCAAACTCATCCCTCCATTTCTCTTTGTGTCTGCATGATCCTCTCTTTCCACAGTAAAGAGCAACAGGGATCCTGGGGGACATTCAGTGCCTTCTGGACTCAAAATGCTGCTCATACCCCAGGACTTCATGGGAACACACAGAGAAACACATGTATAAGCAGGAGTCAGCACATCTAGACATCAGAAGCAGTGACTGCCTGCACGCATCCCTCACAATCAGTTATATATGGGCACTCTGATGTGTCAGTCCTTGCCCTGTAGTTTGCAGGCAGCCTCAGAAGCACTAGAACCCAAGGGAGTCCCCAGTGTTGAGTGGGTATGATGATTGTACAGGAGCTGAGGCGGCTGGGAGCCTAGTGTTACCAGCTGTTTCTGCACATGCCATGTTCTAATTCCTTCCTTTTTGCCTCCAGTTCGGCCCCGCCTCTGGCATGGAAGCCACCTCCCAGGGCCGAGGGGCGCCCTCGGCACTGCCTACTCATGCTGCACCTCGGCACTGCAGACTCATGCGGACTGGACACCGCTCAGGGTTGCCCATGTCCCCAGGGTCTCGCTGCCACCACCGCCGCCACAGGTCGGCGACGAATTTCTACCGTGAAGCCAAAGCAGTCAAGCTCTGAGTGTTACCTTTCATTGCTAGAAATCCCTGTCCTTTCCGAGTCATAGTGTCACATATCTTATCGCTCTAGGCTGCCAAATGCTGCCTTAGCGGTGGCCTTGTTGAAGATGATGCCCTTGACCAACAGTCCGGCACGTAGTCTTCCAGGAGGTAGCGCAGGATTCTTCGAACGTTCAAAAGGGTTGTCCTAGCGATGGATGAACTGGTGATTCAGCCTCCATTAACTCTAACAGGAAAGGATATTCCGTGGTGGAAACTATAGAGAACTTGACATCAGAGTTGAGTGTGAGAGGCTTAAAGGTACATAAATGGCTGGTGATGCACTGCCCTGAAAGCCAAATGAAATAATTACAGTACTCTTACATAGAATGCCATATACTGTGCGTTGCTTTCCCTCCACCTTGCATATGTGTGTTGATATTGCTCACGTTTCAGGAAGCTGTTGGTGTTGACAGCAGCAAACACTGCAGGGTTAGTATCCCTTCGCAGTTTTACGCACCTAAGAGGGAACAATGCCACTGTGTGCTTAAGACCAAAGCTAGAGTATTCTGTGCAGCCACTAGGGAATTCAGGGCCACTAAAAGCAATTCATTGCCTACCAATGCATGGTACTTCAGGTAAGCCATACACAAGGTACTGAAATCTATGTAATATTTCAATGATAGGAACTCTTGTCCACTTTCAAAGTAAGTGGTTTTGCAACTAGCATATTTTATCCATCATCACAACATACACAATATATTGAGGAAATATTATAAGGTTCATCTACCATGATGTGTTGAAATCCATTTCTGTGTGAATGGATGTCCCAGACTATGTGAATCAATAAAGCTGATAAGTTCCATTCATAATCAGGAGAAGATAATCTTCTGAATGTCAAAGATATACATTTGAGGGCTCAGTGTTCATTCAACAACTCTTCTTTTTGTAGTGAATAAATTTGTAACGTTTATTATTGAGAGACGGAGAGAGACAGAATATAATTAGACACAGAATCTGAATCAGGCTCCAGACTCTGAGCTGTTCACGCATAGTATGAGGGTGGGCCTGAGGAACAAACTGCGAGATCATATCCTGAGTCAAAGTCCAACGCCCAATGAATGAGCCAACCAGGTGCCCTCAACTCCTTTTCTTAAACAAACAAAAATCAAATAAATCTTTCATCCATTTAGCTTAAGCTAATACTACCTCACATACGTAAAGTGCTTAAAATGGAAAGATATCCTCATACTCAATAAGAGTGTCACCTGGGTTTCCTTTTTATCAAAGCTGATACCAAGAGGCACACAGCCTTCAATGCACTTGAATAGTGTACTTTGAGTGGTTCCTAGAGCAATTTCCTAGAGTAGAAAAGGAAAGAAAGGAGATGCCAAAGAAGAAAATGGTTTCCTTACAGAAGACATGAATTAGGAGCAGAATGCCCAGAGGCAGTACAAAGCAGTATGCAAATTCTGATAGGGAGAAGGTGCATGATGAAACAAACAACAACAACAACAACAAAAAAACTCACAATATTCTACACAGTATGTATTATAAAGTCAAAGAGTAATTAGGGGAAATTTTTCTAGGTATATTTGCACAGATATTAAAATACCCCATGTAGGAGACTAGCCATTGAGAAGAAACATCCCAGCATGAGCCTCTCAGCCCCTGTACTGGGGACACTGCCCTCTCACAGGTTACCTGGAGGCCTGGCCCCAAATAGAATGGGGAACTGTGTTCATTCGTCAGTTTCAAAGAAGTTGAGTGTAAACAGAGGAGGTTTTAGACATTGAGGTCAGAATTCTGGCCGTGACCCATCCACCCTACCCACTTCTGCAACAGGGATTACCTGGCCCACTCCTTCTAGGTTTTATGGGACCTATAGACCTGTAATCCCTCTAATCGACTTCTCGTGTAACAGAAAGCTTTTGGCCTAGGGAGGAACATTGGTCCCTGTCCTATGGCTGTCCCCAAATACATGTCTTCCCAGCTCCTTGGCATGTCCCTGCCTCCTGTATTATGAAGTAGACGTTGGCTCTACTGCTCACTGTGTTTCCTTTCTGTGTCCTGAGTCACTTGTGTCTTGCCAGGGGCCATGGGCCGACAAAGTTGAGCACATATGCTGCCCATCTGCCTGAATGGGCTAATGGCAAACTTTATTAGGAACAGCATCTTATTTTATACTCTCTTTGTAAACTTGGACATCACAGATACTTAGAGAAGATGGCGGAAGAGCAGGGAGCTCTGTAATCCGCGCATGCCTGTATGGATTGAACTGAGAAGGACTGAAGGGATAAAATTTGGATTTGCAAGTGGGGGAAAGAAGAAACAGATGCCAGAAAGAAGACAACCTCAAAGATGCCTGAGTGAGTGACTGTGATCTGGGAAATTAGGGGACGGGCGGGTCCCGGTGGTAAAGGGGAAAGGAGCCCCCGAGCCCAACACAAGGAGAGCGCGCTGTGCCCCGGAGAGACCAGGGGAAGAGAAAGAGAGATGGAAAACACACCTAGAACCATCTCTAAGGGAGGAAAAACTCGCCTGTCTCCCCATATATATCTGCCGAGCGCTGGGAGAGAAATCCGTCCCATCTGAATGGCAAGTTCTTCCTTGGGTGCAGTGGCAGCGGGAGCCTTGAAAAGCGGCAGCGGCGGCTCCGAGAAAAGGGTGGTGCAATCCGGCCGGGAGGCCAGCCACCAGCAGGAACGCATCTCATCCCTGCCCGTCTCCCCATATATAACTGCCAAGCGGCGGGAGAGAAATCTGTCCCATCTGGCTGGCGAGTTCTTCCTTGGGCGCAGCCGCACCGGGAGCCTTGAAAAGCGGCAGCGGCAGTGGCGGCACCGGCGGCTCCGCGAAAAGGGTAGTCCAAGCCGGCCGGGAGGCCAGCCACCAGCGGGAACGCATCTCATGCCCGGTGACGGTGTTGAACTGCACGGACTGGGATTTGGAAGTGAGGCAGAGCTTGGAGAATACAGTTTGGATCGCCTGAGGCACAGGGAGATCGGACTCAGAAGGGCGGTTGCAACGCTTGGTTCCGGCAAAACGTTGAGGCGGCGCCATACTTCTCCCCGAAACCACCAAGGCGGGGCCTCGGAGAGAGCAGCCCCCGAGACCTGAGGGGACACCAGACCACGCCCATCCGCACAGGGGAGTTGTCTTTTTTTGTCTTTTTTTTTCTTTCCTGTTTTCTTTGCTTCTCCTTCTTTTCTGCTGCCATCCAGATATATATCCCGTAGCATATTCTTATCTCTCCTCTTGGCTGGTTATATGCTTTTGGACTGCCCTCAGACATTTGCTGTCTCTGTCCCCACCTTGTTGTTTTTTATTTTTTTCTTCCTTCTTCTTGTTTTTGTTTCTTTTTCTTCTCTCTTTTCGTCTCTTCTTTCTTTTCTTTCCTTTCCTTTCCTCTCCTTTTCTTTACTTCTTT